>JADLZK010008364.1:600000-1171184 GCA_015847255.1 Hyparrhenia diplandra
GACCAAGACGCCCGGCCGCCACCGCCGCCACTACAAGACCTCCACCGCCACCCCACCCCCCGCTTGGGCCCGGAGGAGGGGGGCGCGACGAGCACGGAGGTAGAGGAAGCAAAAGAGTCTGCGGAGGACGAAGAGCCGGTGAAAGTGGGCGTGTGGCACGCCCCCATCCGAGCTCCTCGCGACCCAGGTCGTCCCGACCCGGCAGAAGGTGGGGAACGGTGTCCGATGAGTGATCCAAGTCCTCGTGTGCGCGAACCGGCCCATTGAGGCCTCGCAGAGGTTGAGCACCGTGACACGGTGAAAGGTCCCTTGTGGTTTTTGGTAATTGAGTATCAACCTTAAGTGAACTAATATGTGTCTTTGAGATAATACACGTGGAATTAGTTCACACATGTGATGATGCAATGAAGGAGCTTATTGCATATGAAACATGACATGGAGTCATGTGACCAAGGTGGTGAAGATCAAGACAAAGACTTGGCTTGAAGAACCCGTTGCAAGTGTGAAGGGCAAGTCACTGGACTTGGCGCCGATGGACCAACGCAATAGCGGTGAAGGGCAAGTGAGGTCGAGATCGATGGACCAAGAAGGTCATGTGATGATATGGAGTGGATCATATCATTCTTGATCGTGTTGGTGCATGTGTTGCATCGACACTTGAAGATGGAGCAGAATGGAAATGCGCAAGGCAAAGGTATAACCTATAGGGCATTTCATTTCGCACGGTCATTGAGCTTAGAGAAGTTTATGATCGGATTTAGGATAGATGGCCGTACTATCAAGAGGGGCAAACTTGTTTGCATATCGGTCATCTAGTGCCACTTGTGCGATCTAACTTTGCGACGTGTTAGGATCGAGTGGCGTGCTAAGAGCTAACCCGCCTTTGAAATGATTGTGAAAATGCTAACACACTTGCACATGGTGATGTACACTTGGTGGTGTTGGCACATTTGCAAAGGCGGCGGTGATTGCGGGGGTTGAGTTGGTTTTGGGAACCGCTCATCCTCCCGCCGAAGCTTGCGAGGCGGATTCGGCGCTTTCGAGAAAATGAGATGCATATTTTCTATTCTTATTTGGATGCAAGTTGGAGGTGAAAACATGCTATTCCTCGTGCTCAAGTTTGGTATACTTGATGGGTAGCATGTCGGAAAAGGCTTAACGGAGAAACGACAGAGTGTTCACAGAAATCCTGCACCGGACGCCGCACCGGAGACGAGGCAAAGACCGGACGCGACGCCGGTGCCACCGGTGGGTGAGTCCGGTGGGACTTTCCAGTAAGCATGTTTTCGGTGTGGTCGACGGCGGTCCACGGACGCGACGCACCGAAGCATCCGGTGCACACCGGACGCATGCACCGGAAGCATGCTCCTAGTTGTCACCGTGGGGGCGGGGGCCTTGTCCTATGTGACCGACGCGATCAGTTAGGTGCCACCGGACATTTGGACCGACTTCGCCGATGAGTCCGGTGGGTGTGGCCCCGTGGTTGTTGCGAATCACCCCAACGGCTCTATTTTGGCTTGTGGCTATAAATAGATGGGGTGGCCGGCTTTGGTGGCTCGGGCTGAGCACATTCTAGCCTTGGTGGCTTGTATTGTGGTGCTTGAGAGCCCTCCCACTCACATATGCTTGATATCGTTCATCCAATTGAGTGAGAGATCGATTCCTAGTGCGTTGCGTTGAGAGATCGTGATTCGCGGGCACTAGGTGTTCGTGTTGCAAGCCGGTGGGCTTGTTTTCTCTTGGAGGTTGCCACCTCCTAGACGGCTTGGTGGCAAGAGGCTTCGTGAAGCACGCAAGAAAGCTTGTGCGGTGCTCGAAGAAGAGATTGTGAGAGGTTCGTGCTCACCTCGGGGATCGTGAAGAGCAACTCTAGTGGAGCGTGTCATTGAGCTACCACACTTGTGTGTGGGTTCACACGGTACCCTCGAGGGATTGGCTAGAGAACTCACATTGGTGAGTGTCTCGATCGAGCTCCCATTTGTGGGATTTGGCACCGCCATTAAGCTTGAGAATCATCACGGGTGATTCGCCAAACCGTGGAACCACTAAAGTGTTGGTCGACACAACGAGGAGTAGGGGAAGTTGGCAAGCTTCCCGAGACCTCGGTAAAAAATCACCGGTGTCATCTTGTGTCCACACTTAGCGGTGGTTTGCATTCTCTTCATCTCAAGCTTTGTTCTTACATTCATATATACATTGTGTTTGTGCTTGAGTAGAGTAGTTGTAACTATCTAGCTTGTGTAGCTTGTTTAGTTACTTTGCTTAGCTTGTGTAGCTAGGAAATTTGAGCCTTTGGGTTAGGCGTGTGTTGCCTTGTCCATTGTGCATCTAGTGAACTTAGGGGCTTTGTGCTTGTGCTTACTAGAATTGTGTAGGAGCTCACCCGTGCTTGAAAGTACTAGTGCTTAGGTTTGTGTGACCTTGCATTAGAATTGATTAGGAGCTCAAGCTAGGCTTGTCACCTCACCTTTCTTGTGTAGGATCTTTTTGAGGTGATTTAGAGTCTTAGTTAGAGGGGGTGAAGTCTTGGCTAGACCGATAAGTTTAATTCGCATTTGTTTCGGTTAGCCGGTGCGATTAGTTTTTAATAGGGACTATTCACCCCCCCTCTAGTCCCCATCTCGACCCTTCACACGGTCGTCAAGCGGGCACCCAATGTCGCGGAGAGCGTCGGCCTTTGTCTTCATCTGCCGGCAGTAGTCGCTAGCAGAGAGGTCCCCCTAGACGAAGGCGCGGAAGTCGGCCTTGAGGTGGAGAGCCCGGGCCTCGGCGTTCTTTGTAGAAGTGCCCCTCAATGGCGAGCCAAGTGGTCGCTATTTGTGGCGCCGTGAGTTTAAACGGTGTCCCGGAGCTCGAGGGAGATGGTCCCAACGACCGGGACAGGGCGACGCTGTCGAGGCGCTGCCACGCCGCATCTCGGGCCGCGACGGGTGTGTCGGCGGACGTGGTCGTCGATGGCGTAGCGACGAAGGGCGAGGAGCATCTGGTCGCGCCAACGAGCATAGGAGGTGTGCGTGGAGTAGGAGGACGACTGTGACCAGGTTCTTGGCGGCGTGGACGCCGACGGCCTGGAGGTGGAGGTAGGCGACCATGGGATCGTCCGCGTCGACGCGCGGTGGAGACACCGGAAGTGGTGGTGCGGCGGAAGCGAAGAAGTGGCGCCGTGCTTCGCGAAGATGGGCGGGGGACGGAGGGACCAAGCATGAACCGCTTCCGCCTCGGCCACCGACGAGCGAGCGTCGGGCGGCAGTGCGCCGCGCTCCCAAGCGAGAAAGCGGAAAGACGGACGCGGTCCGGGTCCGTGGCTTGGACCTTGGCCGCGGGGAGAAAACGGGCGAGCCCGTTCGGGCCCGGTCCACCATCGGCGGCGGTCTTGCCGCTGGCGACAGCCGCCGCGAGCGGGCGCATCCCGGAGCGACATGCCGAGCCCATCGGGACCGAGGGAAGAAGGCAGCGTGGGTGCGGCCGGCGCGGACGGGGAACGATGGAGGAACGACGACGAAGGGTCCAAGGGTCGCCCCACCGAGGGCGCGCAGAACCCTCGGCGTCAACCCGGCGCCAAGGCCAGCGCCCGCCGCTCATTGCGGGTCGGGGGCAAGGGGCCCGCCAAGCAGCAATGGCGGCTGGGCGGCCTGGCCGCGCGGGCGGCGCCCTGCGTGACCACCGCCGGCGGCAGGCGGCACCGCCGCCCGCGCACGGGGGCGAGGAGGAAGGGGCGGTGGTGCCCGGCCCGCGAGGGCCGGCGCGCCCGGTGTCCGTGCCTCGCCAGCGCCAGCCGCCGCGCCAGCGCGTGGAGCCCCCCTGTGCCGGGGTAGGAGGAGAGGAGGGGGCGGCGGAGGAGGATTCGGTGCGGCGGTGGGGCCCCTGCGGTCGCGGCGTGGCGGCGGGGCGGGCGGCTGCGCCGCGCCCGCGCCGGCGCTAGGGTGCGCGTTCAAGGCCGCGCCCAGCCGCTGACGCGGCCCGCGAGGAGAGGGCTCGTCCTGGCGGCATCCGCGAGGGAGAGGAAGGGAGGAGGAGAGGGAGAGGAAGGGCGGGCTCGCGGAGAACGGCGGCGCGGGCGGCCGGCCGGCCATGGATCCACAAGGGCGGCCGGAGAGGAACGGGAAGAGGAAAACCTAAGCTGATACCATGTTAGGGAATAAACTCTGTGTATTCCTCCAAACCCTAGAAGGGTGGGCAATATAGTTGCTGTACATGGGCCTCATGGGCCTAGCCTCATGGGCCTTTACACATATACACTAACAATATTTGCCCTCGAAGAGTGTGCCTTTATCCACTAAATGCTAGGTCAACAATCTTCATCAGTTCCATGGCCTTTAGTGCTTGCTTGTTTTCTGAAGTGATCATGAAACAAGTTGCTATGGAACATTATCTCTCCTGCAGTATGTGTATACATGCAAGAACTTGTGACATAATATCGCTCATTATTGTTACTGCTTGCTAGTTACTCCCTCCAGTTTGATAATTCTTTTTGTCATTTTGGACAGCGACAATGTCTCCAAAACTTACGTTTGACTATAATTTTCTATTGCTAGATACAAAAGATCAACAAATATATATAAATTTCATTGAGATACTTTTTAAGACTAATCTATGCATGTGTCTTAGTGTCTTCAAACCAAGTTTTTAACCTGAACCTTATCCAAACAACAATAATTATGAAATGGGAGGGAGTAATAATAGGTATATTATAGAGTGGAATGATCTTTACTTTCACATTATCCACCTGAAAGGAAAATGCATTGATACAACAGAAACAAGAGAGGATTTTATTCAGGTACTGTTAGGATTTTGCCTGCCTTGCGTATACTGGTGCAATTGGTAAAGTTATGTCTGATCAGAAGAACCAATGTTTTGGTGTCAGTTGATCAGGGTTGGCAGAGAGGGACAAGTGGCCGTTTGAACAATGTAAGTTGCCTAACCAAATTGACTATTTACCTACAAATCTATTGTGACGTGTCATAGAAATCAAATCTAACCATGTGGACTGTTTACCTGCAAATCTACAGAAAATCAAATCCTGTACGATCTCTGATGTGACGCCACCAATATGGGTAGGCTGAAAGATGACTAGCAGAAGAGGTTGACTTGCATTTTATTGAACATGTGCTGCCCACGTGGTTCCATCAGTATGTGTGTGGTTTCAGGTATGTCATTCCTTTGCTTATCCATGCATGTCATGTGTGCGTGTGTCTGGCGTGTATACAATTTTTTTAGTGCTTTGGTGATTTGACTTACTGTTCTTGTCATATGAGCATTTATTTAATGGTTTTTAATTACCTGCTCGAATTGTTTGTAGTCCTCCCAGCAAGTTGTGAGATTTTTGTACTATTCTGCTGCAGGCTTGACAACTTAAAAAGAGTGAATTGCTACCCCAGAAAAACCCTCCAGATAGAATTCTCCATTTGTGTGCCGCCATCCATCTTGTTTTCTATCAATGCTGTCATATTTGTCCGCCGCCTTCCACTGTAATTCTCCATTTTTTACTAGGTGTATGCAAAAAAATCCCTGGGCCACTGGTAGATGGATAAGATCAGTACTGAGCATGCTCTCATCATTGTAGCAACAAGCTGTCATATTTGTTGGAGGAGATTTTTACAGTGGAGTTTTACTGACCGAAGCTACTATAATCCTTGCACTTTGCTTTCTATCAATGCTGTTACGTTCATCCTTTTTTGGCTGTATCACCATGCAATAATTGGCTGGTTTTACTTCCATGTGTCAAAGAAACTTTTCCTTACCTGTATTGTGCGTGATCTTGAAGGCGAGAGAGCTATGGAATCTACCCTCTTCTTTTGTCCTTGTTGTTAATGCAGAATTTTCCCAGCCGCTGTCATGAGAACGACGGTGCCTGTACTTGCGATGACGGATCAGCGTCAAGGTGGATGGACACTCAGAGCCGTCGCAGCCCTTCCGTCCTCAACCTTATCCGGATTTGCACACCTGGAGGTGCGCGGTGAAGCCACGGGTCAATTCCAGCTGCTTTTCACCGATGCAGCCAGCTAGCAGCATCGGGCGAGAGGTAATGAATGGCACACATCTCTTGACCTGGAAGCTCCCACCCTCTTGCTGGGCCAGGCCACGGTGGCGCCATGGACTGATGGTAGCCAGCCAATATCTGATGGTGAGATCTTGAGCATCGTTTTAACCAGGAAAGACTGTTCTCCTCACGCGCGCGCACCTGGCGCGAGCTGATTGGTCGGTTTATGTTAAAAGTTACTGGAAATGGGGTGTTAGGCCAGCCCCAACGGTTGACGATTTCACTAGCTATTTGGTGACGTGGAGGCAAGAGAAGGTAAAAATACATCTCGCTAGCGAGTCACCAAGCGATAGTCTCGCACAGGTTCCTAGGAGCATCTCTCTCAGTGCACGTACTCCAATGCTCTTCAATCCTCCATCACACAAGCTATTTTCTATTTTTATATTCTTTTACCTGCCACGTATGCTGGCGATTTCGCCCCACACTGTTGCGGACGCCCTTAGGCCGTGCAGAGATGGGAAGGGGGAGCGGTATGTGGATGAGGTTTCTGCTGTTGCTGTCAGGCCCCATTTCCAGGTCACTCTCAGATTGGTTAGAAGGTAGTAGAGGATGTAGAGCAGGGGGGCGGGGCATAAATTCCCCATTATTGTCTGTTTTTATCTCCAAGGTCTTGCAACAACAGTTGGTGTCTACTTCTTAGATTGGATAGATCTGCGGAATGGCATCTCTCCATTTGTGTGCCGCCATCCATCTTATCGCTGCCAGCCAATCCTTTTTTTTTCTTTCTTTTTTGTCTACAGGAAATATATGTGCCGAAAAGGATTTTCACTGCCTTTTGTTTTGGTTCTGTTCTAGGGGCTTGCTTGACTTGTCCAAGGAAGAGCTTTCGGAGGAGCCACGGCCGCACTCGCTTGCTGGTAGTGGATGATGGTGTACTGGTTGGTGACTTGACTGGCAGAAGAGGAATCTCCGAATCTGGCGCTGGACTCTGGACATGGGAGGGAGAGAATGGACATGTACTACTTCCCTTCCATGGGTTGGTTGGTTGTTCATCAATTTCAGTCCTGGATGACCAGCCGGCCGGTCTTTGTGTGGCTGCAGAAATTCCAGAAATTCCAAGGTGCTAACTAACTAACCTATTGTTTTTACTACTTTATTTATAACGTTGTTTTTTCTATCTTATTATTCTTATACTGTATAGAAAAAAATCAGTTTCTAAATATGCAAAAAAAAAAAAATTGTTAGTTGAAGGCCGGGCTGGCTGCTGATTGTGATTGCTTTGTCGCGACGTGAGCCTGGGCGTTGGAGAGAGAGGAGAGAGGAGATGGGATGGCAAGGCGGTGCTGGATGATCGGTCACGTGATGCGGCTGCGCAGCGAGCGCAACGGCCGGGCCGGTGCCGCCGCGGCGACGGATCGCGCGCGCGCGTGGTTGGTGTGACGACGGCGGGGTGCACCGGCCGCGCGCCGCGCATGCCCCTTGATGCATCACATGCCACTACGTGCAGTGCACCGGCCGGCCAGGCCCCGGCCAGCTACGTGCGTGCGTGCGCTTCTCACCTCCGTCCGGAGAGGAAAATAGCGGCCAGCTCCAGCTCCGGGCGCGTCACGCACGGCTTGGAGCCGTTGATGCGCGCGCTGCGCTTCCCTCGCGAGGCCTGGGGACGCGTGCCGCCTTCTCTGCGTGTCTGCGTGAGCGCGTGTCGCAGTCCTAATTTAAGCCCCGGTGATTTTGCTTAATCAAGATTTGAATCAAGATTTTTATACCGACCTGTGTTTGCATGGCTATGGAATGCTAATGACTTCCCCTTTTCAGGTGTCATCAACCTCCTTACCTGCACAGTCGATCCTGATCCATCCATAATGCCAGATCGATCATCAGTCCATTCCAAAGTCACAATTACCTTACTCGTGCGTAAATTAGTGTGAACGGATCCCGGTCCTCATATCCGATCGATCGCCAGCTTTAAGCACGAGGTAGTTGAGAGGAGACCGGTCGTGGCAGACTCTCTCACTCTCACCCCCAGGTCATGCTGCCTGGCAGGAATGTGGCTGACGACACACAGTGCCAGCTAGCATGCATGCATGCCGAGAGCATGAAAACGAGTTTAGGATCGAGTTGAATGAAGCAGAGCCATTGCTATATATATATCATGCTGCGTTGCGTTAGTTAGTTGGTGTTTTATTTGTCATGACTCAAACCTAGGTAGTTAAGAATTAAGATACATCCCTCCTGCCCCAAACCACTTGTTTATGACGGTCCTCATCGCCTTGCTTAATTATTGAAATTGTCAGGTGAGGGATGAGTCGATGAGATGACTTTCATCTAGATTAAACTCTGTGTACAGTGTACAGGGTTTCCAATTCATGGGGAACTAAGAGGAACTTCAGTGGAGCATTCCGTTTTCCACATGTGTTCGAAGCTAAATGCATATAACTCCACTGCCAGGGTTTCATCTTATAGCACTATGCAACACTTAAATGCCCATAAAATTCTGAAACTAAACTATGAATAATAGACCTTATTTTATTTCATCACCACTACTACACAAAATCTGTCTTTCCTGCAAAATGTGAGGAAAAAGTTTTTGTCCATTGCTCAGAAGCATCGATTAAGCCTGGGTCGGTTAGAAATGAACTGTCGTGCCATCACTACAAGAACACTTGGTACGGTATGGTTTCATCAAGGAGCCAAAGTACACTGTGTGGAAGTGTCACGGCGAAAAAGATTCAAGTGCCGCCAGTTCATCTGATCCTCGTCAACGACATCGACGGCGGCGGTGGATGGAGGAGGACAACAACCCTCATCATCAACGGGTGCAGACTACATATAATTAGCTAAGGTGTCATTATTTTCAAAAACAAGCTAGGTTTTTCTTGTGGTGAAACTTATCAACGAAATTCGAAACTCTGACTTTGTGTGGTGCTCACATTTACATCTAATTATTTTGTTTTAGTGGCTAGTATAGTTGATACATGTCCGTTGCCGGCGTCAAACTCAAATTGATTGTGTATTCAAGTGTTCATAGGCCGGGTTAGTGCCTGTGTATATAAGGGTCTCTCTTTATACTTTGGGGAAAAAAATTCTTGTACCTGCACCTACTGACAATGACTAGGACATGGAGCACCAGGCTATACTCTTGATAAAATACGTATTTCATAATGTTATGACAGAATTTAACCTTTCAGTTTCCTTGAAAAGTATTGATCTGACTTGAAGGAGTAGGCCAGCTACACCCTAAGCTGACAAGTGGTGCACTTGCTTGTCCATCCTTTGCTGGTGGATAGCAATCCAACCTTTTTCAGTTTGGTTCCAAGGCGGCCTTCGTGCTTTACTTATATTCCTTTCGTTTTTGGTCACTCATTTTCTTTTACACACAAAATATATATTTCAGAGAAATTAAAATTCCTTGGTGCCATATATATGTGGAGAGAGAGAGAGAGAGAGAGAGAGAACGTATTGTAGCATCTACTGGTCTCTCTTGTACTGACCTGGAAAGTGCTGCCCTTATTTGTGGGATAAAAAGGCAAAATTGGAAGAGGGGAAAAAAGGATAGATGAGAAGCTTGAGGGTGACCCACCACCTAAACCACCTTATAAACCCCCATCTCTTCCAAACTAGTCACATGACACAAGCACACAGAACTCAGTTCTTTCTGCTGGCTCCTCCTTGCTCTGATCCCCCTTTCTTCATCTCTCCCTGATCGATCTCCTATTCATGTTTTCTCTGGCCTCACAGCAGTTTCAGAGAGACTTGTGAAATTAAAGAAACTGAAACAGAGAGAGAGATCAGGCTAAGAGAGAGATCATGTCGATGAGCTTCTTGAGCATGGTGGAGGCGGAGCTGCCACCGGGGTTCCGATTCCACCCGAGGGACGACGAGCTCATCTGCGACTACCTCGCGCCCAAGCTCGGCGGCAAGGTTGGCTTCTCCGCCGCCGGCCGCCCATGGTGGACGTCGATCTCAACAAGGTGGAGCCATGGGATCTCCCAGGTGAGTCCACAAGTCCATCATCGATCGATACATGCATATTCATCTCTTCTCTAAATAAAAGTGTAGAAGTTTGCTACTAGCTCCTTCATGTCTTCTCTTCTTCGATGATGACTTAGCTTGCACCAGTTGATGTCTATTGTCGTCTAGAAAGAGAAAGAGATAGATAGATACAGAAATGATTCCCCATGGACAACAACATGAACCTTGAATTTGTTTAAACTATTTATTCTAGTCCAAGATCAAAATCCCCCAGCCTCTTATTTTTTTTCTGTTTTTAAATTTATTGTTTGATTTCCAAAATGATTTTTGGGGATCCTGATCTGTTGCTTCAGCGTCAAGAAACACGACGAGTCCCCAATGTGTTGTCGTTCATACACTAAATTGTGCACCCCTTCTGTTTTTGATTTCGTCATCAAGGATAATA
Source organism: Hyparrhenia diplandra (assembly GCA_015847255.1). Lineage (NCBI taxonomy): Eukaryota > Viridiplantae > Streptophyta > Magnoliopsida > Poales > Poaceae > Hyparrhenia > Hyparrhenia diplandra. Next base: position 610,398 of record JADLZK010008364.1, read on the forward strand.
TCACCGTTACTACCTAAACCATTAGAAATAATTTATTTATGATCTCGTTTTCATACACGTAATCATTTCCCTTTCTTCTCTCTTCTTCTGATATTTTCTATACTTTTTTTTTTTTTTTTTTTGGTTAGAATATATATGAAGTTGAAGGTCAAAATTAATTAAGCAGTAGGTGTACACACACACAATTGAGATACGCGCATATCGATTTATTTTTGTTTCTTCTGCTATATAATTGTTTAATTTGCGTGTAATTACTTGTTCGTTTGTATGTTTGTTTCTGAACCTTTGTTGCAGTGGTATATATAAATATCAACGTCACAATCAGAGTACGCGTACTAGAAGAGTACAATAACAAGCTAAGTGAGTCTTTTTCCAAAAAAGAAAGTACACATAGATCTGGTTAAGTGAGCACTATAGGACACATAGTTCTTGGCATTTTCAATAATTAAAGAATAATTGCAATAATACAGGTAGATCTGGCTGCTTTTGCGTACGTGTTAATTATTAGACAGATATATAATTCACAAAAAAAAAAATGGATATATGTGCTCGATCATGCATGTTATTTTATCTGCGAGAGGGCTGCATATAAACACTACTAGCATTAGGAAAATATTTTAATCATTTTGGGCAATTCCATGAATTAAAAAAAGATTTGTATACTCCTAATTAGCATATGGGAAGCATGGAGGGACGATGTGATGACGAATACCGTGACGGCATCACGTGACGGTGTGATCGAGTAGAAATATTCCCATTTCCATTTGGTGAGGGGTAGAAAAATGCTCTCACTTAGTAGTTTGTACTTTGGCATTTTCCCCACAAACAATATATATATTCCATTTTCTACAAACTTTACGGCCAACTTTCTAGCGTCTGGTCAACGAATCTTCTCTCTATAACCGTACCTCCTTTTTAGTTTGTGTCCAAAATGCCTTTTCTGTTAAGGTCTTGAATTGCGTTCGTTCTAGATACTCTCAGCTCGCATTAGTTAATTTTGATGTCATGAAACATTGATACATAGGAAAATTATGATTTTCAAATGATATATGTTACTCTGGCTTAATAAATTATATAATAAAGATGTATATGGCCTTAGTTCTTTATTCATGTATACGTATTGACTAGCTAAACACATATTATGATAAAAAGGTTTGAAATAAATGTGTTGTGCGGTTGTTTCCAAAAAAAAATATGGTGGTTTCCAAAATCGTTTATTTTATTTTATTATCATGCACTAAAAGGGCAAAAATCAGAATCGGAAAAAGCGTTGGCGTGACCCGGGTTCGAACCGGAGACCTTCAGTGTGTTAGACTGAAGTGATAACCAACTACACCACGACACCTTTTGTTGTGCCTTTACCGTGTGCCATTTTATTATCCGATATTATGTAATAGTTTATTGGTTGTATACACGTCATCCGATTTGCTCAGCTCATGGCCTTTCAAAGTATTAGTGCACATCAGAAAGCAACAAACTGCAAATCACATCTTACGCATGAGATCTCAGATTCCCATCACACACACACCACCTCTGTATGGACCGCACACGTGTCCCTCCCTCTTGTGAATTTGATGCCTGGATGCACCACACTAGTAGTAGCAGAAGGTCCCAAACTATGGGCAGCATCAGGCAACACCCCCATGCTATTTCTAGCAGTGGCTCCAAACCTCACCATCCAGCATATGTATTCCAGTAGCTCTAGCTATAGCCAACCACTTTCTACTCACAGTGTGTACAATGTGTGATTGTGATTTGTGACCACAAACCATAAGGTGACCTGATCCATCCATCAACAATCCAACATGCATGTTGATGTTTTTGTACAATCACTGCCCATGAATAGCTTTTTCCTACCGGCCAATGCCAAGAATGACTTTTGTGAACAGAAAAGGAGAGGTGGAAAAAATGTTGGAGGCTAATCACTCCTAGTTAAATTCGTGTCTTATCGAAACGTGTCTGTGTCACCGTCGAAAGATGACCTATTTTTCGACGTAAACCTCAATTACATGACACGTCGAAAGATGACCCATTTTCGACGGATAAATCCTCAATTACATCAAGTGATATATACATCAAGGTGGCCTCTCGCCTAACAAGAAACACGAAACCAAAAGAAAAAATGAATATAAGATTGACATATATATTCTAGCGACTGTCGATTAAGTAAACTAGACCACCACACATTCAATTATTCATATATACTCCCTCGGTCCCTAAATAGATGTCATTCTCGCTTCCCGAGAAGTCAACGTTTTCAAACTACCGGCAATTATCTGTTAAAATATATAAATATTTACGTTAAGTAATTAGTATCATCGGAAATATCTTTAAGTCTAGTTTTTTAATAAATTTATTTGGAGATATAAATGTTGCACGTATTTTCTACAAACGTAGTCAAAGTCGGAAAAGTTTGACCGGCACGAACCCCATAGTGACATCAAAGGGACGGAGGGAGTATGTGTGAGAGACCACTCGCGCCAATTGTTGGTGAGACAGCTGAAACCATACTATGTTATGTCAAGCTGGCCCTTGCAGAATATATAGCCTTAGTATGTACATGGCCTAAAAGATGAGCGTGTGCACAAAATCATCTCTGCATATATACAGTACAAACATTCTTCCATAGATCAACTGATGATCACTGAATTGTGTTGTTTGCTTAATTATTTCCTCTCTAACTAATTTCAGTGGCGGCATCGGTGGGGCCACGGGAGTGGTACTTCTTCAGCCTCAAGGACCGGAAGTACGCGACGGGGCAGCGGACGAACCGGGCGACGGTGTCCGGGTACTGGAAGGCGACGGGGAAGGACCGGGTGGTGGCGCGGCGAGGGGCGCTGGTGGGGATGAGGAAGACGCTGGTGTTCTACCAGGGGAGGGCCCCCAAGGGCAGGAAGACCGAGTGGGTGATGCATGAGTACAGGATGGAGCCTGCTCTTGACCAATCCTCAGCCTCCACCTTCTCCTCCAGCTCCAAGGTAAATACTTATAATTCACTTCTAGTACAATATAAGTACACTTGGTTAAGTGTACAATCTTATATATATATAGCATTCTGTTTGACAATGTATATATTGGCACTCTTCATCATTACATCATATAGTCCACTTGTACTTTTTCTTTTTTTGCGATTTAGTCCACTTGTCCTTGTAAGGACTAAGGAGTATCCAGGTTGTTTTGCTTGATCCTTATTTTGTGCTACAACTTCTACAACTTTTTAGGACGGTTGCCAAGATATATATGTGTGTGTCACCTCTCTTTCTTTGTTTATAAATAAATAAATAAATAAATAAATAAATGTGCCATTTAAGGAGGTAAGTGAACCCAATTAGCTTTAGATATGTCTCCAATCAATCAGAATAAAATTGATTGCATAGCTATACGACATAGGTATACAGACTGTATGTGAGCTAGCTAGATTGCACATTTAATAGTTCTACAAAGAGACGACTTGTAGTGTGGGCATATATACTGTATTTCCCACCCAACAGTCCTTGTCAGGACTTTTTTTTTTTTTTGCCACACTGTTCATATGAGATGGACATCTCTACTTGTCTCTTTCTCGACTTTTTTTAAAGTATATTATATGGAGTTCTTTATGCTTATATGGGTTTCATACTCAGCCATCATATTTTATTTTTGATGGATGCTTGCCCAATATATATTTTTTGACCATAGATGACCTTTTGCACCGCTTCATCCGTTCAACTTCATTGATCACATCACACCAATATACCATGATTTAATAATGTTGATATTATTAATATTATAACCAATAATTATAGTTTTAGTTAAAAATAATATAAGAATGCTGTTTAGACTTAACACAAAGACAATTATTGCTAAGAAATTATGACATGGACAATGTACCTTGTTATTTTTTTTAAAAAAAAAAAAATAGATGTACATCATTGATCACCTATTATCCAAATGCATCAAACATGCATTGGAAGTCCTAAATTCTTGTAAAAGTTTCTTAATCATAAAGATAATTTATTTTGTAAATTACTAAATTTCATCATTTATCTCAACTAAATTAACAAAGTAAGAGATATATAAGTAGCTGAAACAATATCTTGTTCAAAATGAAGGCTTCAAATCAAGGTTAATGTAACTAGTCAGTCCAAGTGATTAACAAGACTTCATTCAATGAACTAACTGATGCTTTCATTCATCCTCCTGTCACCAACAGGATGAAGATTGGGTGCTGTGCAGAGTCATCTGCAAGAAGAAACTAGCTGGAGGAGGTGGTGGCTCCAAGGCATCAAGGAGCCTCACCAGCAATGGCAGCCGTGACACCGCGCCAGCCACCTCGCCGCCACTGCCACCCCTCATGGACACCACCCTAGCACAGCTCCATGCCGCCATGAACACCACCGGCGCCGGCGCACTCGAGCAGGTGCCCTGCTTCTCCAGCTTCAACAACATTGCCAGCAACAGCAACGGCAATGGCAACAGCGCTGCTGCTGCAGCAGCTCAGCCATGCTACCTGCCCATGGCCACAGGAGGTGGCGGCAGCCATGGCATGAGCTACCTGGACCATGGCCTGCTGCCTGAACTGGGTGGCTGCTTTGATCCTCTCAACAGCGACAAGAAGCTGCTCAAGGCAGTGCTGAGCCAGTTTGGCGGTGACGTGGTGCCAAGCCTGCAGCATGAGATGGCCGCTGCCACTGCCACTTCCACTTGGATGAATCACTTCTAGGAAAATTAATTCAGCAAACCTAAGTATGTGATTGGTGGGTGATATATTGCATATATGGGATATATATAAATATACTTATTGTGTGGTGAAACATTTGTGTGTGTGTGTGTGAGTAGTAGAGCATCAACTTTTTTTCTGCCGGTCGATTCCGATGAGGCAAGGAAAATATTAGGAGTATATATAAAACTCTGTAATGGCTGTTGAAGTGTGTATAGTATATTCAGATGCAGAGGTATGGCATGAGTGATGAGGTGAATTTCAGATTGATCATTTTGCAATAATTCACATATGACAGAACAGTACATTCATACAATAATTCAGAATGCAGAGGCTGCCATCCAGATGCAGTAACGGTCCAAATCCAATCATGCTATTTATTCAGGAAAGTAGGCATGACAGTCACATCCAAGCATCTCTTCTTTACCATCATCTTTCTTTTCCTGATGTATTTTTGCAATGAAAAGCATATTAATCAAGCAGTAAGTTGAGAGCTCCTGGTCCTGGCTTTCCACTGCACTATCCTGATATGCCGCTGGCCAACTACATAATCAAGTGACCACTGACGACCTGTCACCTGTGTGTTTCATTGCACCTTTCAGAAAGAGGCCTCCATCCTAACTGATGCTCTTCCTGTACCTGATGTCATCAATACTGGTACTGGTACACATATAAATACACGTCCTGTACACCTTTCTCAATCATCTTGTAACAGTAGGTAGGATTTGCAAGAGCAAATGGTAGAAAAGAAAGAGCTCTCATCTCTGTACTTGCTTCAAAGTGGCAGCTTCTAGATACTGAAACGTCCCAGTCTTCTCTATTCCTTTTCATGCCAGTCCATGGCATGAACATATATCTAGACTGTGATTTTTCATGCCAGTCCATGGTCTTAAAAAAAAAAAGTTACACTACTGAGGTACTCCAGCTCATTCGAAGCAAAAGAAAGGAACTGGTGGTGATAGAGCAAATTTACTATTGTTAGGTCTAATCGGTGGATCATGTTTTCCTGTTTATACCTTTCTAAAATTAAAATATATAAAAGGAAATATAATAGCTATATTCATATTTTACCTCTTATATAATGTAACAGGTCACCCTTTTTGTATCCTAGCCATTGAGATTTAATTCACTAAATGGATAACCCATATTTAGAATCACACTGTTTTTCTTAATTAGCACAGCAAGCAAATTTACTATTCATTGTTTTTCTAAGTGCCACAAGAAAATTTACAATTCAAATTCATTTGCAGGGATTTTTGCATGATGTCGAAAGAGTAAATTTTATAGGTCTAGCAGAAATTTAATCCCCATGTTGGAACTTCATGACTCATTCCACAGAGAAGCCTTATTCTTTTCCAGTTCAATAAGCAGGGTCTAGGGAACAACTTAGTGCTTGTACTAAAGGTAATATTACTGATGAGTAGTACTCAAATTGGTTAATGACAGTGCTTAAAGTTGGAACATAGAATGGTATTGGAGCATGCAATCGGAGAACATAACACAACTGAGCATGAATTCCATGCTATTCAAGGATGGCTCATTGGCTTCTTTTAATGGCCAAGTCATTGATTATGGAAGTGATAGAGTTTTATCACAACTTCGATGAAGAATTCTAGAGCAACAGGCTGGTGCAAATAGGAAAACTGCATCCAAAAAAATGATCCACATTATACATATACTAATTATGCTTAAAACAATTTTGCATTGGATTATTATATGTAATCAAAATAATTGGTATTGAGAACTAGCTATTACAACTTAGAATGAAAATTGTACTCCAAAACCAAAGTAATATATTTATATAAGAACTGGCCTAACTAAAGATCACATATAACCTCTTGCTCAAAAAAAAAAAAAAAAGATCCCATATAACCAACTGCAGATATGTGCTTGTTGTGCACCCATTTCAGGCCAAGCAACATGGAACAGTTTGACATCAATTTGGCAGCATTCATGCAATCCATTCTGTGATTCAGCTCCCCCACATGTGTATTAGAGAGAGGTTCACATTTATGTCCCTTGATCACCAGAGTGAGTGAGGTCCAACTGCCGAAACAGCGCATTGTTGTGGATGAGCTGTCTGAGACACGGACTACTCATTGGCCCTGGGAGCATTGAGCACTAGATGCAGCTGAAAGCAGGTTCAGTGCCAGCATGAGGGCGACGCCGGTGAACGACGAAACCAGTGCGATGCCTCCACGGCTGCAGAAGGAGCCAAACCTGTCGCATATTGGGTTCCACCGTGCGTGCATGTTGCCGTTCTTGCCTAGCTCCGCCATCGCCGCCGCTGTGGCCGCACCGGTCGCCAACAGAGCCATGATCACCTGGACCAAATGACAAGAGATGACAATAATGCCGTGTGTGTATCCATATGAATTGACTGAAAATGCAATGGTTTGAGATTTTTCAGACGTGCTACAGTGCAGGCCTGTGCAAGTACAGCAACAGAGGTTTCAGTCAAGCAACTAGCTATGGACAGTTGCAATCCAACAGACTCCTGATTAGGCGGGAGATTTGTAAGTCTGTAGAACACAATTATTACAAGGCTCCAAAGTTTTGTTCTCTCTGAACATCAGGTTTGGCTGGGTTATGAGATATACAGCGTATGTGACGGCGCTCGCATTCTCCACAAGCAATCATCCCTAGCAAGCAAGAATAATGCACATGCATGAACTTATTGAACTGCCCTGTCTCTCTTGAATTCAAATGATTGATTGACAATGTGCTAGGACTGTTTCAAAGTTGATTTGTAATGAAGCTACTACGTATATACTTTTTTTTTGAAATATCCGGTTTCCGGCTTTGATTAAATAAGAAGATGAAGCAATTGTCAGGTTAAATGCGCAAGAGGCGCAAAACAACTTCCCATGCTCGACAGACTATCAAGCTGGACGTGGAGGCCTAAGCAATAATATGTATTGTCCTTAAGTGAAGTATGGGCAGCAATATTGTTAGTATCAATTTTCCTGCCACTGCAATTCTGCACAATCAATGTGATTCATTTTGTCATAGTGAAAATAATAATATCAATTATGCCATGATGAGTCAACTGCACACAGGAATTCATTCAGAGAAAAACCTCACCATATCAAGCATGTGGACAACCAAACCTGCCATCCTCCGCCGCAGAATTAGGCGACGGATGAGCAGCACCACGAGGTTATACGCTGCAGCAATGGCGTTGGTTATGACGAAGTACCTGCGCGCACAGATGAAACAGAATCATGCATCAGAGCACTTCAGCACGGCACACGACGAAATCAAACACCGATGATTCGATTCGATCGGCATGAACATGCATGGATGATGGATTGGCCATGGCATGCCAAGCCGGCCTCGGCCTGAATACTGAATTCCCAGATCGAGGCGAGGCCTACACGAACGCAGGCGTGTCCCTGAACTTGGCAGTGAAGGTCTGCGTGAGTGGCCTGGTGCCGACGATGGCGACAACCGCGGTGTAGGACTGCGCGTTGAGCGCCATCACCGCGGCCGCCACCGCCGTGGCCAGTGTCGCCGCCGAGCGCAGCACCACCGGCTGCAGCGCGACGAGCCTGTCCCTGAGCTGCAGACGACGCTTGTTGTTGCAGCAGACCGACGTCGTCGTGGCGGCGACAGCCGATGCAGAGGGTGGCGGCGGTGGCGGCGTCTTGCTGCTGCCACGCTCGAGGTCCATGGATCGATCGTCGGTGGCCAAGAAACGTAGACGATCGAGCATTCAGTTGTTGGACGTGTGGGATTCATTCAACAAACATTTGAGCTAGGCAAGATTATATGGTGGCTGGAAATTATATATATGTTGAGAAAAGTGGCTGGTAATCTCAGTTTTTCTGCAAGTTTGGGTGACTTGCGTGATCGATCGATGCTCGATTGGAAGAGTGTTGGTTTTGGTGTACTTTAGTCTGAATCAAATTGTTTATGTCCATCTGATTAGTCAAAAAAAAAGGGCTTTGGATAAGCTGGGAAATGCATGTGGTACGTATGACAGTACGAGTCACAGGGACAATGAAGTGTCTGAGAAGAAACGCATGTTTTCTGGAGCTGTTTCTTCAGGTTCTTGCAAAGTGGATTGGCAGAGGAGTGAGTGAGAAGCAATGATCATCAGGAGAGAAACGGACATGAAATTCATATGCAGATGCAACTACCAAGGAAAAATGGGTGTTTGTGGGGTACAAATTCTACCAGGAATGTTTAGTCATCAAAATTGAAATAGAGGACAGGACATCAAAGGGGTGGTGGCGCAGTTGGCTAGCGCGTAGGTCTCATAACTAAAGTGAGTGATCCTGAGGTCGAGAGTTCGAGCCTCTCTGACCCCATTCTTTTTGTTTTTGTTCTTCTTTTACATATTAATATTAGGCAGAAATTTTTGTTTGTTTTTAACTTTTTATATTTTCGAATTGGATGCAAATTCATGATGACTTCTTTATGCAGACCGCAAAGTCTTTCGTAGTTTACTAGTTCAATGACGTTCTTCGAGTTTGCCTTTACCATCCATGTTTCCTTTGGGCATTTTATTTCAAACTAAGGTATGAGTGAGAGCAACATATTCTTGCAAGCAGCATAATAAATTCATAATAATTACCATGATAGGCCGTGAAATTTTTGGGGAAAAAAAGGTTGTCAGATATTAGCAAAACCACATGGAACTTAAAATGACAGTCATGGTCCACTGAGACATCACCAGGATGTTATTATATTCCAAAATGTTTCTAAAACGCTCAGCGCGTGGCATCAGCGTGCAAGTCCTTCCCTGGTGTATGTCTTTTTTTTTTAACGTCTAGACATCTTGACGTAAAAAAATATTTGCACAAAAACTGATTAAAACAAATGGTCAACAAATGATATGTAAAAGGCAAAAGCGGCATCGAACGGAGGAAGTATATTCTCAAATTAAACATTAGTGGCAGCAGACAAAGATGGCTCCAATGCCGGTGCTAAAGTCTCGACACACGACATGCTACCTCAGTCCACGACATTCCCAAAAAACGTTGAAACAAATAGCACTATTCTGCCAGGTGCAAATAAAATCACACCATTCTTCACTCAAAACACAAACACGTACCATAATAACCTGGCTGTGTTTATAATTTCTAAGGCACGAAGTGGCTGCTAGGCATTTTTGTCCAATGCTCACCAAGTGATTTCAAATCATCCACAAACATATATAAAACATGTCCAATGCTCACCAGGTGACTTCAAATCATCCTCAAACATATATAAAATAAAACAGTAAGTTTAGCGTAGGATGAGTGGATGACAGCAGGTTAAAAGAGGACAACGAACAGGACTTGAGCACAGGTAAGAGAGGCATACCCCCACATCCTTTTCAATCTCCAGTGTACCAGGATTCCACTGGGTAAACCTGAATGAGTACAGACTAGATACTTAAAGAGAATACATAGACGAGGGCCTAAAGCGCCCCAAAAACCAGAATCCAGACCAAATAGCTCCAGCATACAGCGAAAGGGCTGAAGGGGGCACAACACAACAGCAGAAACAAACATCTAGGGAACAGCTAGGTGGCGACAGATAAGTGGCGTCATTGCCAGTAGCAGTAATATCTCGCGTGGTATACTGAAGCCAAACAAGATGAAGCTAGCCGTCCACCAGATATCCTGGTTGCTGTGTCAAGAGAGAAGGCATGCAAAAGATCACACTGTTAGAATCATTGTGAGGCAAACACTGATCAAAGCAAAATGCATTAATTGTTTTGAAATGGATCCACATGCAGTTTCAAGTGGCCATCATATGCTGTCATGCCCACAAACCAAAATATTCATTCTATTTCAGGGCAAGAATATGGAACTTCCAAACAGGAATTAGGTAGGATTTTCAATACGGATAACTCAATTCCATTCATTCCAACATATAGAAAGACATATTTGTCTGCTCTAGACTGCAGTACTCAACAAATGTTACCTACAGGGTACACCAAAAAGTACATAAAAAAAGGACTTGTAGCCACGAAGGATAGTTTCAGGAAATAATATGTTCGATCGCAAATCCACAATTTCATAAGTATGCAACAAATGTCAAGTTGACCAGTAAGCTATAAGCTGTGCGGGCACCAGACTAAAGAAAAAACAGATATAGAAAGACACGAAAGCAATGTGACCTCATATACAATTAAACCCTCGATAGATCTGTAAAAATACTATGAATCCATGATATTACCATCCAATATTGTGTGGTTTCAATCAGAAAGCGTGCAGATACACACAATTGCCCATAGACAGTATACTAAGAATGTTGGAAGTGCTAAAACCGAATAATACTAGTGAAAAACCATTTGGCAGAGTACTAGATTTTTGTGCAATTTAGCAAATAATAATAATAGCATTCCTTTATTTGATTAGATTAGATTTTATTACAAACAGCATGTAAAATGCAGCCATAAATGTAACAAATCAAAATATTGTGGAAACGAAGTTGGATGAACGGGCATGTCAACAACATAAAGTAACACCAAATGACTGAAGAAAACAAGGAAGATTCTTACCATTCCGCATTTCATACAGTTGGCAGCGATAATGGTGGTAGGAAGTTTGTATAAAGAAGAGCATCATAGATGCATTTATTCAACATGCACAATCTCTCCACCAGTAATGTCTTGACATGTAGCGTGAAATAGTGTATCTCTGGCATCTGCTCGAGCTCAGTTGAGCCTGGTGGAATAGCTTGAATGACTAAGTAGCCATTGCCTGCACCACAGAAGCTGATGGAATACCTTGTCACCATAGGGCGGGGGGATTGGGATTGTCTTTTGGTGCTGCCACTCTTCCCCACTAACACTGTTGTCTTGCCAAGCCTTACAGTAGAGGTCTACCATGCCATCACTGATGGTTAAGAAACCAAGCCTCCCTTCCCCTGCCTCGACAATGGCGTGCTGCTCGGAGTGGCGGACAAGTGGGGTGCGTACCACGGAGAATTCCATCTTGTGGGTGTCGAGCATGAGTGCCTCACTGAACAACCTAGATGAGTTGTAGAGGCTTATCTTCGGGTGATAGCGGCAAAATGTATGCACATAACTAACATATGATCCACTTATTTTCCATCCATCGAATGTGACTCTACGCCATTGACCGGTCACTGAAGAGAAAACGAAGGCAGTCACCTTCATTTCGTCAAGACCATACATCATCCAGATCACTTGAAACGACGATCCCTCCTCCTGGCCGGTTGTTGCGAAGAAACTGGGGAGCGGAAGTGGTCTATGGACGTGAACAAACCGTCTGTTAGGTCGTCAGGGATACGGGGAATGCGGACGTACCGCCGGTTGAGGGGGTCGCACACCACGAGGTCCTCGAACTCGTAGTCGGCCGCATCGTCGGAGGAATCCGAGCACAGTAGCATGCGGCCACCGGTGGTGTAGAGGACCCGCCAGGAGCCGGGGTCGGGGAGAAAGGAGCAGCCGAAATCCGCGGCCTCCGCGAGTTCGCGGGCGGCAGAGGCGGAGTGGTGCGGCGGCTGGGCGTGGTAGGAGAGAGATTGGAGGGGAGGACGACCTTCATACTTGAGGAGTCCAACGATGGGCTGGCGGTAGAGGGACCGGTTGCGGCGGAGGAAGCGGACGACGCGGAGGAAGGCGGTGCAGGCGGCGGACGCGCGGGCGAGGTCGGCCGCCGAGTCGAGGCGGAGGAAGATCTCAGTTAGGATCTCGTCGGGGAAGATCGGCTGCGACGCTGGGTCGCCGGCGTCCGGAGGCGCCGGCGGCGAGGACATCGCGCGGCGGCTGCGGCGGGGAATGGTGTGCGACGGCGGAGTGGCAGAAACCCCAGCTGCTCTGTTCCAGTTCTCTCGTATAGCTACTACTGAATCTGGGCTGTTAGGAGTTTAGCGGGCTGGGCCATACCTAATCGACGGTCTGGGCCTACTCATGCTTACACTGATAACTACGGCCCATTACAGTATTTTGCATTGACTGCAAAGGGATGCAGGGCGGGTGTCAGAACTGAATTAAAGGAGATTTTACAAGTATCCAATGAGGCTTTAAGCGAAAGATATTTGGGAATGCCGACTGATGTCGGGCAGTCAACCATTGGAGCTTTCTCGTACCTCAAGGACAGGGTATGGCAAAGGGTGCAGGGGTGGATGGAGAAGTGTCTCTCAGCTGGCGGCAAGGAGGTGCTGATCAAATCTGTGGCCCAAGCAATACCTACGTACTCGATGGCATGCTTTCGGTTGCCACGAGGTCTATGCAAACATATTGATGGTTTACTACGTGACTTTTGGTGGGGTAGTAAAGAAGGCAAACGCAAAACCTGCTGGGTCGCGTGGGACGATATGGTGATGCCGAAAAGTGCCGGCGGATTGGGGTTCAGAGACACTGAGATGTTCAACCTCGCTCTGTTAGCTCGGCAAGCTTGGAGACTTCTAAAGGATCCAGAGTCGCTGAGTGCAAGAGTTCTCAAGTCAGTTTATTATCCTGCAACCGACATACTGGAGGCGCACGTGGGCTCTTCGCCCTCGCGTATTTGGAGAGCCATCATGGATGGAGTTGGAGTGCTTCGCCTAGGACTCATACGACGAATTGGATCAGGCACGACAACAAAGATATGGGAGTCGCCATGGCTACCCAGAGACGGCCTACTCTACCCGCTGCAACCGGTGAAGCCAAATCCGCCGGTGTGGGTTTCAGATATCATTGATCAAACATCGAGGAGCTGGGACAGAACGATTCTACGTGAGTTCTTTTCACCCCTTGATTGGGAGATCATTGAGAATATTCCGTTATGCACTATGCCGATGGAAGATTTCTGGGCGTGGCATTATGAGAAGACTGGGAGTTTCTCGGTACGATCGGCATATCGCATGCTCGTTCGGCTACGGGAAACAACTTCGGCCTGGCAAGGAAACAAGCCGAGCAGGTCGGACACGAAGGCCAAGGAGAAGGAGTGGACTGATTTGTGGAAGATCAAGGTACCTTCGAAGATCCGGATCTTTCTATGGCGACTGGTAAGGCATTCTATGCCGACCGGGGACGTTCGACATCACAGAAATATGGCACCTAATGCAGGATGCTCGTTGTGTGGTGCTATGGATTCATGGAGGCACTCCTTGCTTGAGTGCAACTTAGCAAAGTGCGTGTGGGCGCTGGAACGAGAAGAGATAGTAGAATTCATTTGCCAAATAGAAACCCAGGGCACGCCAAAAGCTTGGCTATCCGAAGTGATCAAGGGCCCTGAAACAAGAGGAGCTCACGCGGGTGGTGGTCCGCCTTTGGGCCATCGGTATGCGGCCGCTTGGCCGTGCACCAGGATCAATTTCGCAGAGTCCGTTCTCGACACACCGCTTTGTTGAGCGCTTTATTAGTGAACTCGGTGAGCTCGGCGAGGTGGCGCGAGAAGGGCGCTGCGAATCTAGTGGCTGCGCAACCCGGCTGCACCACGGCCATTTGTGCGATGGATCGCTCCTCCTAGGGCGTTGACAAGATCAATGTTGATGCTTTGCAATTTCAAAGAACGTGAGAAGAGCCTCTGTTCTTCTTTGTGGCTCGAGATGATTCGAGCAAATTCTTGGGGGCGTCGGCATTGGTACTGGATGGATACTCGGATGCAGAGACGGCCGAGGTGCTGGCATGCCGGGAAGGATTGGCACTCGCCAGTGATTTGAATGTCCAGACATTGCGGGTAGCAAGTGACTGCATTAATGCAGTTAGAAGTATCCAAGGACAAGGCTTCGGAGTACATGGCCCTGTCGTTCAGGAGATCAAGCATATCATGGGTAATTTCACTAGAGTGGAGTTCATCCATGAAGGGAGGAATGCAAATCATGATGCTCATTGTTTAGCTAGAAGTTGTGTCAATTTCTTAGTCGGTCGTTATGTTTGGTTTGGTGAGCCTCCTGAGGGAGTTTGTAATTCCTATGACATAATATAATAAAGGGTGGCTCGTTTTTGCTCAAAAAAAAAAAAAAAAAAAAGTTGGAATTCCGAAGTCCTAAACTAGTTTGCAGCAGATAATAAAGAGAACATGCATCGGACATCTAGTTTCAAAAAAAATAACATACATCGGACATCTAATTCTTAGGAAAATCACCTTTTGTTTTGCGATAAGAAACTCTTATCATGTCCTATATGATGTATACGTACATATAAAGAGGCCACTAGCAATCACAAGAATCACGTAGGAATTCCACAGACAATTTCGTAGAAAAAAACTTCCCGCATTCCAAACTTGCACTAAGAAATTATTAGAGCATCTTCAAGAGTTTGGCATTTTTTTTACTTGGCAAATCTTATGATTTACCAACTCCTTAAAATATATGTCGTAATAAAAAAAAAGAGACCATCTCCAAGAATTTGACATAATTAACTCCCCAAAATTAAAGTTTTACCTATTTAAATGCAATCAATGAAAAAATATAAAAGAAAAACACTTTTGCAAAATGAATACAAAACTTTTAGCAAATTAATGAATGTCAAATATGTAAATCTTTTGTCTCTATCCGTTTTGCATTAGGACCCCGCAAAAAGTATCGGTCTTCGGTTTTGCCCTTGCTCCTCTAGATCAAGCAAATCGACAGCACGAAGCCGACTCCCGGTGGCGGTAGGACGAGTCGACGCCTAAGCTCATCAATGCCGGAGCAGCCCAATCCATGGTGCCTCCTCCCTTGCCTGGACCTCGACGAGGGAAGATGCTTGCTCCGTAGGCCTGCAGCACGGGAGTGCTCCGCTCGGAGCCGGAGGAAGGAGCGAGTGTGGTGGCTGAGTCGCTAGCAGCAGCAAGGGGCCGGGACTGGGGATTTTGTGGGAACCTGTGCGCGAGCGTCGGAGTGAGGATGCCAAGTTCGGCACTCCGCACATATATGCGCGTGGAAAGGCAATTTTTTCACGTGTTGGAGGACACGTTTTCGGTTTTTTTTTTTGCAGAAATTGAAGGATGTCAACCCAATATGCTAAACTATTGGAGATGCTCTTATAAATTTGTTTCTAGAGTAACTATAATAATTGGCTTCATATTTTATTGTGAGGATTTCCTTTTCCCTTTCAAAATTTTGAAAGATTAATGGTAAGCCTCCTTCTCGAGCGTTCGGAGCTCCCTTCCCCTTCATCCCCTCCCTCCTCAATGACCTCCATTGATACCGCATGCCCCTAGTGATCGGGCTCCCGGTCCCCCACCGGAGACGACGGCAATGACGTCTCCTACAAGGTAGGTCAGTCTTCTGTGTATCTAAGACTACTCCTCTCGCTCCTTCTCTAGGGTCCTATTCCCTCCTCCCTCCAGTGAGCTCAAGGTGATGAACCAGGGGCTGGAGCAGCCTGGATCTCGATCCATGCCCTGTGTTGTGTTCTTTGTAAATTCTGTGTTGTTTCTCCATGATGCACAAGTATTTTAGGCATGTTGCACAAGTGTGTTTCGAATGTTGTATTAGGGTGATTCATGTGTTGCAGAAAGTGAGTCCTAATGTTGGGATTTGTATGTTTTCCCTAATATTGCATCAGATGATTTTAATTGTTGAAATTGCCTTTTGCAAAATATTCCATCACTAAAAAGTGATTTGAGATGTTCCCAGTTCCATGTTTCGGTTCATTTTTTTCTCCATGTTGCGGTACTATTGTTTGAGTTGTTGCAGTATCGATGGTGCAATGTTTATACTCCGATGTTGCACAACGTCGTTTAATGGGGAACGAGGGGCGACGAGGAACAGGGGACAAGGGGGCGCGCAAGTAGATGGCGGCGAGTTGAGGGGACGGGCCGCGTGTGCAGATGGCTGCGCTGCCGGGGCCAAGCCGGCCGCACACACATATGGCGGCGCGTCGGGGGAACAGACCGCACGCCTGGATTTGAATCAAATTTACATTTTATATGTGCCCTAGGTTCGTCGAACGCGTGCTCACGCTGGATGGCCGGGCGCTAGTGGCGCCGAAAGATTAAACATTTGTTCAGTTTGTCTTTTGAAGTGAGAATAGGCTAATGATCAACTTAATTGTGTCTATAAAAGGTACTATTACTAATGTTAAAATTAGCCCTTTTAACTATCCATTTCCATTTTTTTTTGTTTACAATTTTGGGAATGGAGAGACGGAAAGACAGAGGGAGTTAAAAGACTTCTTTTATATAGTTTCTGTTACTTGTGGCTACGTTTCCTTTACGCATCAAGGATTAATCAAAAGGTGATGCTTGTCTCTGAACTGGCAGCAAGGAAACAAGGTATTTATGTAATTATGTGCCATCAATCTAAATCATTCTTAAATATGTAATTTTTCGGATAGCATTGCAACCAAGAAAAATGTCTTTATATTTTCACAATTATGTCATTTCCTCCAAATCATCACTATAGTATTTTTACATTTGATAGTACTTTAGGTGCACCATACTTAAATATGTGTACAGTAGTGTGATTCATTCAAATTTAAAAATTGCGGTACAGATTGCAATGCGGCTGCATATATTTTCGCTCAGTTATGGACTAACTATATAGAAGGATCATAGCTAGGTCTCATCTTAACTAAGCATTGCTCACTATCATAAATGGATCTTAAGCATCTCCCCTACCTTAAGTCCCCTTCTGCACGATTGCACCGAAGCGCAACAGGCGAACACTACCGTCCGCTTGAGACCTTTGCATGTGGTCATGTGGCTGGAGTATTTTAAATTACTATGCAACAAATTACAGATTCAGATTCTCCTCTCAACCTATATATATAAAGGCTATTAAATCACTGTTATATAATCGAATATTCACATGCCCCTTGAACCCAGAACAATGTGTCAACAAGACTCCAGAAGCCATACCGATGATGATATCAATGTTCACCAGTAGGCTTCTGCAGTAGCAGCTACTAGGCCAACGGAAAGCAACTTACAAGAAATATGAATTCATATAAATTTAACCAAATCCCCAAACACGTTCAAACAATGAGCACTAGTTTGCCAGATGCAAACAAAACCACACCATTCTTCACTCAAAACACAAACACTACTACAAACCGGTTGAGTTTCTAATTTCTAGGGCACTTTGCAAACTAGTATATTGTACAATTATGTGTGCAGCATGGAAGTGGCTGATAGGCATTTTGTCCAATGCTCACCAAGTGACTTCAAATCACCCACAAACAGTTATGGACTAACTATATAGAAGGATCATAGCTAGGTCTCATCTTAATTAAGCATTGCTCACTATCATAAATGGATCTCAAGCATCTCCCCTACCTTAAGTCCCCTTCTGCACGATTGCACCGAAGCGCAACGGGCGAGCACTACCGTCCACTTGAGACCTTTGTATGTGGTCATGTGGATGGAGTATTTTAAATTACTATGCACCTAATTACAGATTCAGTTTCCTCTCAACCTAATTAATGTTGTATATAAAAAAAGGCTATTAGTTACACTCTTATATAATCGAATATTAAAATGCCCCTTGAGCCCAGATCAGTGTGTCAAGACTCCAGAAGCCATACAGATGAGATCAAAGTTCACTAGTAGGCTTCTGCAGTAGCAACTACTAGGGGCCAACGGAAAGCAACTTACAAGAAATATGAATTCATATAAATTTAACCTAAATCCCCCAAACACGTTCAAACAATGAGCACTAGTTTGCCAGATGCAAACAAAATCACACCATTCTTCACTCAACACAAACACTAATACAACCCGGTTGAGTTTATAATTTCTAGGGCACTTTGCAAACTAGTATATTGTACAATTATGTGTGCAACATGGAAGTGGCTGATAGGCATTTTTGTCCAATGCTCACCAAGTGACTTCAAATCACCCACAAACATATATATATATATATATAAACGGTAAGTTTAGTACAGGATGACAACAGGTTAAAAGAGGACAATGAACAAGACTTGAACACAGGTAAGAGAGGCATACCCCCACATCTTTTTCAATCACTAGTGTGCCAGGATTCCACTGGGCAAACCTCAATGAGTACAGACTACATACTTAAAGAACATACATTAGTGAGGGCCTAAGCACCCCAAATCCAAAATACAGACCAAATAGCTCCAGCATACATCAAAAGGGGGTGAAGGGGCACAACAGCAGAAACAAACATCTAGGGAACAGCTAGGTGAGCCACATCCCACAGATAAGTGGTGTCATTGCCAGCAGCAGCAATATCTCGTGTGGTGTGCTGAAGCCAAACAAATGTAGCTATCCGTCCTGGTAGCTGTGTCAAGAGAGAAGGCATGCCGAAGATCAAACTGTTAGAATCATCATGAGGCAAACAAATCAAAGTAAATTGCATTATCTGTTTCGAAATGGATTTTACATGCAGTTTCAAGTGGTCATATGCTGTCATGCCCATTAAAACAAATGTTCATTCTATTTCAGGGGGAAAAAAATATGGCACTTCTGAACAGGAATTGGGTAGGATTTTCAATACGGATAACTCAATTTCATTCACTCCAACAAAGACATACGTGTCTTCTCTAGCTAGACTGCAGTAATCAACAAATGTTACCTGCCTACAAGGTACACCAAAAAGTGTCCAAAAATGGAGCTGTAGTCGCAAAGGTAGCATATCCCCAATTTCAGAAGTATGCAACAAATGTCATGTTGACCAGTAAGCTGATATAGAAAGAAACCAAAGCAATGTGACCTATACACAATTAAACCTTAAATAGGTCTGCAAAACATACTATGAATCTATGATATTAGTATTCAATCTTGTCTGGTTTGAATGTGTAAGTATGCAGATACACACAACCGCCCATAGACAATTTGCTAAAGAATGTTTGAAGTGCTAAAACTGAGTATTACCAGTGAAAAACAGTTTGGCAGAATAAGAATACTAGATTTTTGTACAAGTTAGCAAAATAATAATAATAGCATTCCCTTATTTGATTAGATTTTATAAACAGCATGTAAAATGCAGCCATATATATATATGTAACAAATCAAACTACTGGTGGGGTAAATGGAGGATTGGTGACAGTTGTAGAGACGAGATGATTTTGATGCAACAACACTGAGTGCACTATGGAAACAAGTTGGATGAATGGGCATGTCAACAACATAAAGTAACTCCAAATGAAACAAGGAAGATTCTTACCATTCCACATTTCATACAGTTGGCAGCGACAACGGTGGTAGGAAGTTTGTATAAAGGAGAGCAAAATTGACACGTTTATTCAACATGCACAATCTCTCCACCAGTAATGTCCTGACATGTAGGGTGAAATAGTGTATCTCTGGCATCTGCTCGAGCTGAGCTGAGTCGGTGGAATAGCTTCAATGAGTAAGTAGCCATTGCCTGTACCACAAAAGCTGATGGAATACCCATCAGAGTCGAGCAAGGGGATTGGAATTGTCTTTTCGTGCTGCCACTCTTGCACACTAACACCGTTGTCTTGCCAAGCCTTACAGTAGAGGTCTACCATGCCATCACCGATGGTTAAGAAACCAAGCCTCCCTTCCCCTGCCTCGATAATGGCGTGTTGTTGGGACTGGCGGACCAGAGGTATGCGCGCCACGGAAAAATCCATCTTGTGCGTGTCGAGCATGAGTACCTCACTGAACAACCTAGATGAGTTGTAGAGGCTTATCTTCGGGTGGTAGTGGCAAGATGTCTTCACGGCAGTCATAATTCCCTTTATTTTCCATCCATTGAATGTGACTCTACGCCATTGATCGGTCACTGAAGAGAAAACGAAGGCAGTCACCTTCATTTCCTCATAACCATAAAACAACGAGACCACTCGAAACGACGATCCCTCCTCCTCGCCGGTTGGAGCGAAGAAATTCGGGAAGTGGAAGTGGGCTATGGACTCGAAGGCACCGTCTGTTAGGTCCACAGGTACAGGGGAATCCGGACATACCGGTGTTGTAGGGGTCGCACACCACGAGGTGGTCGTTGAGGTCGTTCACATTGCCGGAGGAAGAGGACAGGAGCAGGCGGCCACCGGTGGAGTCGTGGACCCGCCAGGAGCCGGGGTCGGGGAGGAAGGAGCAGCTGAAATCCGCGGCCTCCGCGAGGTCCCGGGCAGCGGAGGCGGAGTGGTGCGGCGGCTCGGCGTGGTAGAAGGGGCGAGGCTGGAAGGGAGTGGGGCCTTCACATTCGAGGAATCCAACGACGAGGTGGCGGTAGAGGGACCGGTTGCGGCGGAGGAAGTGGACGACGCGGAGGAAGGCGGTGCAGGCGGCGGACGCGCGGGCAAGGTCGGCCGCCGAGTCGAGGCGGAGGAAGATCTCAGTTAGGATCTCGTCGGGGAAGATCGGCTGCGACGCTGGGTCACCGGCGCCCGGATGCGCCGGCGGAGAGGACATCGCGCGGCGGCGGCGGGAAATGGTTTGCTGCGACGGCGGAGTGGCAGAAACGGAGAAACCCCAGCTGCTCAGTCCACTCTCGTTCTCGTATAGCCTCTGAATCTGGGCTGTTGGGAGTTTAATGGGCTGGGCCATACCTAATCGACGGCCACATAATATGGTTTGGGCCTACTCATGCTTGGCCTAATTGGCTTGTAGTCGATGGTAGGGACGGCCCAGGTGGGGACGCTACTCCACCAGGGGTTCAAATCCCAGTCTCGCACCTTTCCCGGGATTTTCCCAAGGATTTACCGGCGTTATGCATTAAGTGGTAGCGGCGTTCCGTCGACGACGAGGTGCCTATGGTGACTTCGAGAATCTCCGGATGCTTGCCGGCCGCCCAGTCCGCCGGAGGTGCTTTCATAGGGGTAGGGTTTGCGTGCGTGTGTTCATAGGGGTGAGTGTGCGTGCGTGTTGTGAGCGTCTGCGTTATACTGTGTAATTCAAAAAAAAAAAAAGTAACTAGCTGGAATTCCCGAGTCCATAAACTTGCAAGATATGCGGGCAGGTAGTAGACAGCCCCTGTAAAAAAAAAAAAAAAAAAAAACAGATAATACAGAGAACATACATCGGCTAATTTCTAAGAAATCACTTTTTCTGTTTTGCGATTCACCTATAAGAAATCACTTTTATCTTGTCCTAGACTCCTATGTCCTGTATACGTACTAACATAGAAAGAGGCCACTGGCAATCACACGAATGATTCAAGAATTTCATAGGAATCAGTTCAATTTCCTAAAAAAAAAGCATGAACAGAGAGACTTTTGCACATTCAAAACATGCCCTAAGCAATTATTATGAATTTGTTTCTAGAGTAGACTGCAATAATTGGCTTTATATTTTATTGAGAGGATTTCCTTTTTCCCTTTCACATTTCTGAAAGATTAAACATTTGTTTGCTTTGTCTTTTGAAGTGAGAATAAGCTAATGATCAAATTAATTGTGTTTCTATAAAAGGTACTATTACTAATGCTAAAATTGTCCTTTTAGCTATTCATTTCCATTTTTGTTGTTTATAATTTCGGAATGGAGCGGGGGACACAGGAGAGAGAGAGGGAGGGAGTTAAAGACTTCTTTTATATAGTTTCTGTTACTTGTGGCTCTGTTTCCTGGACGCATCAAGGATTAATCAAAAAGAGATTAAGCTGGCAGCAAGGAAACATGGTAATTATGTGCCATCAATCTTAATCATTCTTAAAGATGTGATTTTTGGGCTAGCATTGCGACCAAGAAAAAAAGGTCTATCTATTTTCACAATTATGTCATTTCCTCCAAATTATCACTGTAGTGTTTTTAGTAGTGTGATTCATTCAAATTTACACATTGCAGTACAGGTTGCATTGTGGCTGCATATATTTTTGTTCAATTATGGACTAACTATATAGAAGGATCATAGCTATGTCTCATCAACATCAAGAAATGGACATGTTGTTTATTGTATGGTTTACTTTAGTCTAGGAAAAAACAAACACACAACTAGCTCCTTCAACCAGTGTCCAATTTGTTTTTTTTTTTAACGCAATGGCAAGAGCCCTGCCTTTTCGGTTAATTGCAAGTTTTTTTTTTTTTTTTCCTGTGGAACAAAATCAAAGGCCCAACATTCCAAAAATCAGACTTGTGATCTGGTAATCCAAATCCAACTGTTGGACCATACCCTTCCTACTAGCACTCCCTCCATATTTTTAAAAAGCAAGTCGTTTATGAAATGATGGTACATGCCAAGGATTATTCGATTAGGGGGTATTTTTTTTTTTTCATGTCTGCCCCTACTAGATAGGGTTGTGGATGCATTTCATACAAGAAGAAACCATAGCACAAACGGCTGGGTGTGAGTTTCAAGGGCGTGTTTGGGCACCATTTTTTAGTTCATTTTTACAGGCTGACAAATTTTGCGATGGCGTCACCATGCTTATTCACCATGCAGCGATGAAGGAAAAGGCGAGCAATACACGAGGCAATGTGAGCGTCGAACGTTTAGATTCCAGCGCTGAACGGGCTGGCGAGTGAACAAGTAGGCGAGCGCCGAACAGGTGCGTGAAACAAAGCGCTCCGATGAATGCAGTGGCGAGTGGAACAGGAGCCGAAACGAACGCAACAGTGCTTTCTTCTCGCACAAATTCAGCACCAGCCACCAGCTAGGTGTAATTTTCTCTCACAAAAAATCAGTACCAGCCAATAGTCAGCCAAACGAGCACAACTCGCCAGTCACGAGCCCACAACGACTTGCTTCTAGAAAACACACCCCAAGCCCAGAGCGACATGCTTTCCAGGTATGTAGGGAGTATTGTACAATTATGTGTGCAACTGCAACAAGTTGTCCGATGCTCACCAAGTGACTTCAAATCATCCTCAAACATATTATATAAAAATAAAAAAAAGATTAAGTTTGGTGCACGATAACAACATGTTAAAAGAGGACAACAAACAAGACTTGAGCACAGGTAAGAGAGGCATACCCCCACATCCTTTTCATCTCTAATCAGGATTCCAGTGGGCAAACCTCAATGAGTACGGACTACATAATTAAAGTGCATACATTAGTGGGGCCTAAGCGCCTCAAATCCAGAATCTAGACCAAATTGCTCATATTGAGTACTAGGGAACAGGTTCCATTGGGCAAACCTTAATGAGTACTTACAAACTACAAAGTTAACGAGCATACATCAGCAAGGGCCTGCGCGCCCCAAATCCAGAATGCATTCAAAATAGCTCCATCATACAGCAAAAGGGCTGAAGGGGCACAATGGCAGAAACAAAAGGCTAGGGAACAGCTAATTGAGCTACAGATAGCTTGCGTCATTGCCAGTACCAGTAATATCCAGAATGCATTCAAAATAGCTCCACCATACAGCAGAACGGCTGAAGGGGCGCATCGGCAGAAACAAAAGGCTAGGGAACAGCTAATTGAGCTACAGATAGCTTGCATCATTGACAGCAGCAATAATATCTTGCTTGGTCCATGTTATACTGAAGCCAAACAACATGCAGGCAGCCGTCCCAACATCCTGGTCACTGTGTCAAGAGAAGAGAGAAGACATGCCAAAGATAACAGTCAGAATCATCATGCCAGTGTAAACTGCATTAATTGTGGTTTCCAAATGGATTCACATGCAGTTTCAAGTTGCTATATGCTGTCATGCCCAAAACAAAAAAAAAGTATTCATTCTATTCAGGACAAAAATGTATGGAACTTATGCACAGGAATTCAGAAGAGTTTTCAATTACAGGTAACTCCATTCCATTCATTCCAACAAAGACAGGGCACATGTGTGTGCTCAAGACTCTAGAACTCAATAAATGTTACCTACAAGGTACATGGTACACCAAAAAATGTGACAAAAAAGGAGCTGTAGTCGCTAAGGATAGTTCAGGAAATAACATAAGTTCCGATAGCATACCCATAATTTCAGAAGTATGCAACAAATGTCAAGTTGACCAGTAAGCTTTAAGCATGTGCAGACACCAGAGTAAAGAAAGAACAGATATAGATAAACAGCAAAACAATGTGACCTTGTACGCAATTAAACTCTCTGTAGGTCCACAAAACATACTTTGAATCTATGATATTACCATTCAATCTTGTCTGGTTTGAATGTGACAGTATGCAGACACACACAAACGCCCATAGACTAAAAGAATGTTGGAAGTGCTAAAACCGAATATTACTAGTGAAAAACTATTTGGCAGAATAGTTTATTTTTGTGAAATTTAGCAAATAATAATAATAGCATTCAGTTATTTAACTAGATTTTACAAACAGCATGTAAAATGCAGTCATATATGTAACAAATCAAACTACTGGTGAGCTAAATGGATAATTGTAACGGCTGTGGAAACGAGATGATTTGATGCAACAACACTGAGTGCACTAGGATGAATGGGCATGTCAACACCATAAAGTAACTCCAATCCAAATGGCTGAAGAAAACAAGGAAGATTCTTACCAGTCCGCATTTCATACACTTGGCAGCGACAACAGAGGTGGGAAGTTTGTATAAAGAAGAGCAACATCAATGAATTCATTCAACGTGCACAATCTCTCCACCAGAAATGTCTTGACATGTAGCGAGAAATAGTGTATCTCTGGAGTCTGCTCGAGCTCATCTGAGTCGGGTGGAATAGCTTGAAGGAGCAAGTAGCCATCACCTGAATCACAGAAGCCGATCGAATACTTGTCAGAGTCAGGCAGAGGGATTGGGATTGTCTTTTCATGCTGCCACTCTTCCACACTAACACTGCTGTCTTGCCAAGCCTTACAGCGGAGGTCTAACATGCCATCCTTGATGGTTAAGAAACCAAGCAGCCCTTCCCCTGCCTCGACAATGGCGTGCTGATTGGAGTTGAGGTGGCGGACAAGAGGTATGGGTACCACAGTGAATTCCATCTTGTGTGTGTCGAGCATCAGTACCTCACTGAACAACATAGATGACCTGTAGAAGCTTTTCTTCGGGTGGTAGCGGCAAGATGTATGCACAGAAGAAGTAAGAAATCCATTCCAGCCATCAAATGCAACTCTATGCCATTGACCGGTCGCTGAAGAGAAAACCAAGGCAGTCACCTTCCTTCCCTCAACACCATAAATCATCCACATCACTCGAAACGACGATCCCTCCTCCTCCTCCTGGCCGGTTGGAGCAAAGAAACTCTGGACGTGGTGGGTTATGGACGTGAACGCATCGGCTGTTAGGTCGACAGGGACAGGGGGAATCCGGACATACCGGCGGTGCAAGGGGTCGCACACCACGAGGTCCTCGTCGAGGTCGCTCGTATCGTCGGAGGAATCCGAGGAAAGGAGAAGGCGGCCACCGGAGGCGTCGTTGACCCGCCAGGAGCCGGGGTCGGGGAGAAAGGAGCAGGCGAAATCAGCGGCCTCCGCGAGAGTGCGAGCGGGAATGGCGGGAGGTGCGGCGGCTGGGCGTGGTAGAAGGGGCGAGGGTGGAGGGAGTGCGACCTTCATGTTCGAGGAATCCAACGACGGGCTGGCTGTGGAGGGGCCGGAAGCGGCGGAGGAAGCGGACGACACCTGGGATGTCATCGGTGAAGAACGGCTGTGTCGCTGGGTCGCCAGCGTCGGGAGGCTCCGGTGGCGAGGACATGGCGGCGGCGGTGATTGGTGTGCTGCGACGGCGAGCGGCAGAAACCCTAGCAGCTCTCAGCCACACTCTCGTGTAGCCACAGGATCTTGCCGGTGGCGAGGACAGCGCGGCGGGGGGATTTGTGCGCTGCGACGGCGAGTGGCAGCAGCTCTCACTCCCACTCTCGTACAGCCACAGGATCTGGCCGGTGGCGACGACATCGCGGCGCGGCGGCGGGGTTTGGTGTGCCGCGGCGGCGGGTTTGGTGTGCCGCGGCGGCTAGTAGTTCACTCCCCACTCTCGTAGCAGGGTCTGGTCCGTTGGGAGTTTAACGGGCCGGGCCATAACTAATCGACGGCCTTCTCTGACTCATGCTTGCGCTGGTAACTACGGCCCATTGTACGAAGTATTTTGCGCAAGATATGCCAGCAGAAAATTAGAGAACCTACATTGAAAACGTATCGGCTTCAAATATTTGTCCAAAGAACGGCTACAACTCTGCATTCACAGCAAACGGGGGTAATTTGACATTTAACAGTTTGATTCTCATCAGCATTCAGACAGAGATAAAAAAGTATTTCAAGAGCCATTTGCAATGTTTTTTTGGTCGTTATTCACTAATAATAACAAGGCAGCAAGAGCTCACGGGCTTGGAATTTGATCACACGGTGACAGTCAGGCAGAGCCCATATATTACATACAAAAGAATTAAGGGTAACAAGCTACAGTTTCTGAGTATCCACACCCGCACTTTGGTTTTCCGCGATCGCAATGGCGAAAGCAAAGCGCTTTGCCACTATGCTCTTCAGGGAGGGATTCCTTCGTCGAGCAGCCGATCGCCAAACAGCAGTATGATACAAGGTATTCTGAAACCTTTTCAGATATTTTAAACATATAAAACAAAGTTACACAGGTTGTGATATGTTACTTTTTCCCACCACTTGTAACCCCTACTACAACATTGCTCACCTGCATAAACAAACAAAATAAAATTAGCAACCTTCACTTTATTGGGCAAAGCAAATGCACAGGTGTGAGCAAACAGCATAACATGCTTACCAATTTTCCCTTGTCATCTACTGTCATTGGGTTTTCAACAACAACAGTTACATTCTGCGATTGATTCGTTGGCTGCTCAAGTTGGATGAAAAGAATTTTGTGATAAATCACATTAAACTTACATGAATTTTGCGATAATTAATCATAAAATAAACATACCACAGAAGTTGACGGGATGTTATATGAATTTCCACTTGATGCAGGTAGTGCAGGTGGCAAAGGTCTCACGGGAGTCACCTGATGTTAAAAATTTAATAAATATATTAAAATAAGGTGGGTGTCGCTAGACACTTAAGACTATCTAGCACAAGCACACCCATAAAGGAATTAACATACCCGCCAACATTTGTAATGAAGTTGCAAATAGCACATTTGACAGATGGTGCTCCATATGGATACATCAACAGTGTCTGGCACTGCCCACAGTTCACATGAGCTATGCTACTCACTGCAGAATGTACAAAAATGGAGTAAGAAGACAAAATCAATAATAGAAATGATATCATTATATAACATGTGTGCATGCATAAATTGAACATCAATTATGATCGTGATACACATATCGAATCACATAGTAAGAAATGCTATTAATCTGCTTGTTGTCTTTACACTTCCCAATTCCCATGATTGGATTGCTATTAATCTGCCTATGTGCTGTGTCAACATGCAAGCAGTTTATCCTGATTTATGTACACTAGAGGTAGATAAATCACTAGCACAATATCGTATCAATTATGGTGCTTTGTGAACTTAATGGCAAAACAACTCTTTTGCCTGTATAGAACATGCATCCTACTCATGAATTTTAACATGTTCATAGATGAAAAATCAAAAGCTTATGGAACTGCAAAATAAGTTTACACATACATCAGTACCTGGTCTGACAAGATTGACTGTGTCACAACATGAGCATCTTACGGTTGTTGCACTGCGAGTATACATCAATAATGTTTGGCAGCCACCACATATAAGTCGAGCCATCTCCATTGCTGCACAAGAAATTTACCATTATTTCATAAGCCCACAAGAATTATTTAAGGTGAGAAATTCAAGAGGGGAACAAAATAGAATGAACAGGGTACCATAAAGTTCAAACTGTGCTTTGGACTAACCATGCCATTACCCTGTACTAACTCAAAAAAATTTTGTTGGGCTAGCTATAATTATTTGACATTATACGGGACCTAATATTATACAAGCCTACAAGGTAACATGACCTAGTCCCCATGCACATGGTAGTTAATGAAAGCTTGGTTATGAGGTTTTCCAAACAAAATCTTAGTCATGTACTGCAAGTTGGGTTTAAATTGACTAGATAATACTAATTCTATGTTAAACAACAATATAAAGATCTCTATTTCTGATACCCAGCCTCTGTAAAAGCTTGGAAATCAGGGGTTGCAACTGACACCGAGAATGCTGCATAAATTGTAACTTCAACTCGGTATGGTAAGTTAAAAAAATAATTAATATAATACTATAAACCAAATACAAAGCTCGTGATGGTATGCGGCTTTAGAACTAACAGTCTCATTTAAATTACTGGGCAGTACCATGCAAGCAAGGTCAATCAACAGTGGAAGAAACACAAGTTTCTACAGAAGCTTTCAACTGCAGTGGATATAGTTGTGTGAATGTGGATGACATGGTGCTTCTCCTCAAGCTTTCAACTGCAAAACTCACAGCTCCTATTATTTTCTACAGAAGCTTTTTTGTATCACCTCAATTTAAACCAGTGGCATTAGATTCTGAAGCTGCCTAGAACTGAAGCTTTTTCTACTTTTCCCAGAAACACAAGTTTAATTGCATTTACTCCCTCAAAGGAATGTTTGACAGCAAACAAATCAGAGGGACAAGTTTCATCGTTAGTGCAAAGGAAGTGGCACCCCCAAACACTCAAAATGTACACTAGCAGTAAAACTCGGTCGATATGAGCGTAAGCAGCTGATATCTAGCAACAAGTTTATATTACTGTTAAAAAGCAAAAGCATGACAAATTAGCCTGTAAAACAGAGATCTTCTTCAGTTGGGAACAAACATCGCTCTTTTTACCATTATAAAATATATAATTACAAGTCAATTTGGTGATAATATATCTGGAATAACGGAAAGATCATTTACACATGACATCTAAAATGCAAGGACTCTATCAACACAACAAGTCTACAATATTATATTCTCATATTTAATGATGGGCATGAGCTTGTTATGATGCACCGACACTGAATGATTGATATGATTGAGCAAGAAATAATTTGTAAACGGGACCATGAGTAAGTTGCAAATTGCAAGATAACAGAAATTATTAGTTATTATAAGGCAGAGCTCATCCCCCTTCCACAGGTCATCCTAACCTAAACTATGTGATATCAGTACGTGTACACACTTGACACAAGTACTCAAAAAACAACATATAGCTGAGATTGATTGGATATTTGGATTTAAAGATTAATAAAAAACACTCCAGCCATCGAAGCCCTATGAATTACTCATACATCTCTAAATTTAGCATTTCCCTAGGTAGACAGCAATAATGACATCCTCTAAGACACCCCAGACCTAGTCTACCCCTTTAATTGTCGCCTAAGTCTCCAACACCCCTTTAATTTGATCACCAGCCTCCTGAGTCATGTATGAATATTCAATAAGATTCTAAATCAAGGATTTGGCCCTTTTGTTCCCCAACCTTCAACAAGCATGCCTTTGATGTTCAATCATGAAACAAGAGAAACCAAAGCTTAGACGCACTACCTGGAGGCGGCACATTGGTGACCGCGTGGCATACCGCGCAACACACGCTCGGAGCACCTCTTGGGTAGAGCAGAACGGTCCTGCACCCGTGGCACACGATCTGGCTCTGCATGCCTGCAAAGTTCCAGCCAAAGCCACAGCAGATGAGCACATAATACGAATATACAATAATACACATCAAAGCAATCCCATCGCAATCCTAACCCCTCCTCCAATCCTATTATTATTGTTATACAAATGACCTACGTTGCACGGATACGGATACGTGTATCAGTATCCGATACATATCCGATACGCAATACGCCAATTTCCCAAAAACCCGATACGCGGATACGTTTAATATTTAAAAATAAAATAAATAATAATAATAATGCATGTCTAAATTAAAACTGATAGCAATACAGAATACACTGTAATGGAGAGCCAATTCATGTTAGCACCTAGGTATTTCATAGGGAATATGGCACCAACAAAAATAGAGGCTAAGCACTAAGCACCAAGCACTGAGCACTGAGCACCGAGCAAAGCAAATATAAACAAATTGGCATGCTGCTGTTCTGCTCGAGAGAAGACAGAAGAGGCTACAGACAAGTAGAAAAAAAACAAAGCAGAGTTCATTGCCTGGCCTGCTGGCCTGCTCGAGGGAAGACTGGAGGAGGCGGTGTCCTGCTCGAGGGAAGGCTGGAGGAGGCGGGGGAAACAGCAGCCCGCCGGCGGCTGCTCCTCGCAAGGACAGAGGAGGACGAGAGGAGGCGACGGGGAAGCAGCAACCCTCCGACGGCTGCTCGCGCGGATGGGAAAGAAGGGAGGCGGAGGCTTGACGGCAGCAGCTTCTCCCCGGCGGCGCGGGCGAACGCGTTCGCGCGGGCGAGCAGGTCCGTCTTCCCGCGAGCGCTCCTCTCTCTGCTCTCCGATTTCTCCCGCGCTCCGGCTGAAATAGAATAGATCGAGAATGGGGAGAGGAAGACGAAGTGGGGAGCAAAGAAATCGAGCAGCAACCGGCTACGAAATGAAGAAGGAGAGGAGATCGAGAATGGGGAAGGGGATTAACTCACCGGAGGAGCTGGATCCACGTCGCAGGGGCGCGGAAACTCCACTGGCGAGCAGGGACGGTGCTCGTCGCCGGCGAGCAGGGACGGGTGCTCGTCGCCGGTAAGCGGAGGCTCGTCGCCGGTGGCCGGCGGGCGGCAAGCGGATGTCGCGGCGTCACCGCGCGGGATGCGGTGCGATGCGGGCGTGCGGGATGCGGTGGAGAGCCAGCATCGCGGCTAGGGCGACGGGGATATGCGACATCTTGTTGGGCTGGGCCGTATCCACGAACGCTGATACGCCGTATCCACCAAATCGATACGTATCAGCCCACGTATCCGAATTTCATAAAAATAATAAAAATCGGATACTCCCGGATACGTATCCGACGCGTATCCGATACGTATCGGATATACGTATCGGATACGCGATACGCGTCTTCCATCAAGTATCCGTGTAACGTAGCAAATGACAAATCAAAGTTAGCAATCCAGCATATGCCACCTAATCCCCACATCAACCAGACATCAACGATTAGCGTCTCAATGAGCTTGGGGCCATCGAAAACAAAAGGCCCTCTCGAGCTTCTTCCAATCCCAAATCCCGCACACGCCATCCGATTCCCCACACCGATCACCCGTGTTCACCAAATAGCGATTAATAGATCTCGCTACAGAGCGTCGTACCCTCCCCATACCTCCAAAGCGAGACATCGGAGCATCAAAAACGCGCCCGGATTTTCGCTTTTGCGTACCTCAAGACCCGCGTGGCGAAGGAGACGGCAACAAACCCCTCCAAGAACCAACGGGAGGAACTTAATAAAAAAAAACAAAAGGACGCCGCGAGCAGGGGGAGCGAGACCGCGAGGCACCGATAGCGGCGGAGAGGCGGCGCCACCGATCTAGGACGTGCCCCTCGAGGACGGGTCTCGCGGGTGCCGGGCGCGCGCGGCAGGCAAAGCTAGCGGGTGGTTAGGGGGTGAGGTCAACACGGCCACGGGCGACGAGAGGTTGGGGACGACCCGCAGGGAAGCGCGGCGCCTGTATGAATACGTGTCCCCGTGGAGAAGACGTAAACTCCAGCGGGCCCGCTTTCCGCGGAGTCGATCGAGCGGCCGAGGAGGCCTCGAGTGGGAACAGACGGCTGGGATTCTGACACGTCAGCGTCGGAGCGTTCGTCCTGGCACGGCACCGACCTGGGGTCGGAGCAGATGAGCTTCTTTGGCGAGTCGTCTCGTTTCTTCTCCGACGAAAATTTTCCATTCACAGACGAAAAAAAAGGAAAAGAAATTTGGGGGTGAAACCCTAACCCTAGAGGAGGGAAGGGGAGAGGAGAGCCGCCGCCGCGATGGCGGAGGAGGCGGAGGGGATGGACCGGTTCGGCATGGAGGGGGATTTCGAGGGCGGGCAATTCGGCCGCGACGGGGAGTTCTACTACCGGAGCAGGCGGGAGCGGGCGCCGCAGACCCGGGACGACGTCATCTACGGGGTCTTCGCGGAGGGCGACTCCGACTACGACTCGGAGGACGACGAAGGGTCTCGCCGCCGCCGCCGGAAGCGACGCAAGGATGGCGGCGGGGAGGCCGACCTCACCAAGCCCGTCCAGTTCGTCTCCACTGGCAAGTACATGCCCACCCAGGAGCCTGAGCCTGAGGAGAGGCCAGGGCTCGGGCGCTCCGCCGCCGCTGCTGATAAGGCGGAGGAGGCGGAGGATGAGCAGGACGACGAGGGGGACACCGAGATGCTGCCGGCGATGTTCGGCAAGATCAGGGATGGCGCGTGCGAGGCGGGAGGAGAAGGAGCGGGAGCGCGAGGCGGCAGCGCGGGCGGAGACAGGTGGCGGGTCTCGGGGCGGGGAGCCGGCTGCGCCTCCTGGGAGCCTGGAGGCGAATTCCAAGGTGGCCAAGATGATGTTTGCGATGGGGTACAAGAAAGGCATGGGCCTTGGCAAGAATGAGCAAGGGATCACTGCGCCGGTGGAGTCTGTTCTGCGACCCAAGAACGCTGGCCTGGGGAGTGTCGAGGGGTTCAAGGAGCCCAAGATCCTGTTGCCTAAGGAGAATGTGCCGGCCCCGCCACCTCCACCGGCATCAGTGAAGAAGGAGAAGCGCTGGTCCAAGAAGGCTACCACAAAGAAGGCTCCAATCTTGACGAAGAATGAGCTCCTGGCCATGCGTGCTGAGCAGGAACAGGAGGAGCAGCCTGCTGTTGTCCAGAAGGTGATTGACATGCGAGGGCCACAGGCGCGGGTGTTGACAGACTTGAAGGGGCTCAATGAAGAGCAAGAGATGGAGGCGAATGATGTGCCCATGCCTGAGCTTCAGTACAATGTGCGCCTGCTTGTTGATGAGGCCAGGGCTGATATTGTGAGGTTGGATGCGCAGCTGCGGCGGGAGCAGGAGAAGGTGGCTAGCTTGGTGCGGGAGAAGGAAAAAGTTGCCAAGCAAGAGGCATTGCAGAAACGCCAGCTGCTGGTGATGGAGAGAATTGCAGAGACACTGGAGAAGGTTCGGGAGGATGATACAGCTGGGATGCTCACTCTGGATGGGTTGATTCAGACATTCCACGGCTTGAAGGTGCAGTTTGAGGAGGAGTTCAAGATGTGTAGCATTGCATGGATTGCTTGCCGATATGCTCATCCTCTGCTAATCCGTGTCTTCCAGGGTTGGCAGCCCCTGCAGGATCCAAAGTTTGGGTTAGAAGTCATGAGAAAATGGAAAGACCTGCTGCAGGGGGACCAACCATATGACTTCTCAGATAGTGCTGCATCAATGACGCCATATGTGCAGCTTGTTAGTGAAGTCATCCTACCGGCTGTGAGGATATCAGGAACCAATTCGTGGGAGGCTAGGGAACCGGAACCAATGCTCCACTTTCTTGAGTTATGGGATAATAAGAAGTTGCTGCCTCCTGTTTTACTTCAATCAATACTAGAACATGTGATCATGCCAAAGCTCTCAGCTGCCGTGGACTCATGGGATCCTCGCAGGGAAAGTGTACCAATCCATGTCTGGGTGCACCCATGGCTGCCAATGCTAAGGGAAAGGATAGAGACCTTGTGCCATTCTATTCGATACAAGTTGAGCACTGTCCTCCATGTATGGCAAGCGCATGATGCTTCAGCGTATGCAGTGTTGTCTCCGTGGAAAGACGTGTTTGATTCAGCAAGCTGGGAAGACCTGATTGTGCGGTATATCATTCCTAAACTGAGATTGGCACTGCAAGACTTTCATATCAACCCAGCAAACCAGAAGCTTGATCAGTTCAACTGGGTGATGTTGTGGGCATCTGCAATCCCAGTACACCTCATGGTCCATATGTTGGAAGTTGATTTCTTCAGCAAGTGGCAGCAGGTCCTGTACCATTGGTTGTGCTCACCGAATCCTGATTTCAATGAGATAATGAACTGGTATAAGGGATGGAAGGGCCTTTTCCCACCAGAGTTACTTGCCAATGAGCGCATACGGATGCTGCTAACTGCTGGTCTTGATATGATGAACCAAGCTGCTGAAGGACTTGAGGTGGTGCAGCCTGGGGCTAGGGAGAATGTGGGTTACTTGAGAGCAACTGAGAAGCGGCAGTTTGATGCAGCACAACAAGCTTACCATGCTGTGCCAGGAGCAGCCATGGCAGATTTGAGCTTCAAGGAGTCTATACAGGCATATGCAATGGAGCAAGGCTTGCTATTTATGCCTAGAGTTGGCAAGTTCTACAATGGCATGCCAGTGTATGAGTTTGGCACCGTTAGTGTTTGCATAGACTCTGTGAAGCGACTACTGTATGCACAACTTCAAGAGGGAGTTGAGAGATGGAGTGCTGTAACTCTTACACAATTGATGGACATGAACCGAATGGGAAGACCACACTAGGCTTGGAGTTGCATGACATTTTTGGTTTCTTCCCTGTTGTGTAAAACTCTTCAGAGGTGTCAATCATTAGCTTTTTTGATGAAGAATAACTCTGTTGAAGAAGAAATGGGTTGGATCTATATCTCAATGTGCTGATGCTGTACTCATTGTGCTGCCGGTATTTACGGTTCTGCTGTTGATATGATTTAGTAATTTCTATCCAGAAGCTCTGTTGTAACTGCTGAAGGACTTATGCTTATACAGTTGCTGGCAAATCCTAATTACTCTGAACACTTCTGGTTGTGCACTAAAATGTGTTTGTTTTCTAGTACGTTTTTGTGGCTATAAAATTCTTTATTAATTCTGTTTTGTTCACACCGATTCAGTCTCCTCTCTGCGAGATTGCTGGACTGTTGGCTTTTCCTCCAAGTCATAAGGCTGATAGAATGCCGTGGGAGTCAGTGAGTGGACAGTGATGGACTGATGGTTGTTAATTTTTTTATTCTTGATGTCTTGAACTTTATTGTTTCATATAATTTGTTCAACTGTTGCTTAAACATAGTTGACCTACCATACTCCAGGAGAGTTGCTGTGGATAGCTTTTGATAATTTTTTATACTGGAATGTGTAAATAATGTTAGTGACATTTATTCTAAAGATCTATTATTTGCTTGTGGAAAAAAATTTATGGAGTGTTAGATTGTTAAAGGGACATGTTAGTGTCCTGTGGTCCTGAATGGTTGTGGTTGTGGTTCTGTCATTACCATGTGGATCTTCATTTTGTTGGCTCTTGTTATTTTAAAGCAGATATAAACACTAGCTTCATGCCAATGTAATTGAGCTATCTCTTTTACTTAACTGATGTTTATTTTCTTAGGTCTGCAGGCTGAAGGAGTTACTCCATTACTGAACTACTATTGACCTGCTGTTTATTTTGACTAATAATATCTTCATCTTTTGGAAGCTAATTATGTGTATCTAAATCTCGGAAATGACTGAGCATTGGTACTACTGCTCCCTTAAATTCTTGAGTGACCTGTAATTTCTAGATTTGTTTCTTCATCAAGTTTGTAAAATTTTGATTTGATGTTTGCATGTTTACAGTTTGATCAGCTATTCATGATTCATTTTTATATTCTCTTAATTTCATCATGATGCATATCTATAGATTAGGCGACTACACATTTAGTTCATGTGACTTATGATGCTGATGTCAACTTTGTGTACCTCAATAATCTGAACCATTTGAAATTTGAATCAATGTTATTTTTAACAGACTGTTGTATAGCCAAAACCGCTATTCTCAATAATCAAACTATGATAAATATACAAACTGACATCCTTACAATGTACTAAAACACAAACAAAAACAATTCATGCTGATTCCAATATACAGCCCATTTTTTTCGCAGGCATCTGGTCATTTAACTAGTTCCATCAGGGGCTCTCGACAACAGTGCTACCAGCAAATGCAAGTGTGGACCAGTGAGCTGCGCTCAGTGCAGGAGACATCGGACGAGTATAAACTGAACTGAACCAGCTCTACTGTCTGACTTTGAGGTCCATAGCGTCTGTGATTAAGCCAGGCCTCATGATCTTGTCACTTCACACACACCCTTCAGCATCTTGGCGACCATTGACATTGAGGGTCTGATCATGGGGCTATCCTGACCTATTTTCAGCAATTGGTTTGGTGTGCTTCCTCGGTGTGAGTGTCCAGACCTGACAGAATACAAAGAATTTTCAGATGATTTAAATCAAAGTCTAAGATCTGATAGCACTAGCACTTCAGGCATTTTGAAGCTAGCAATTTTGCAGGTCTGATCATTTGCTCTACCTTTATAAATAAGTTAATCTCTAATAACTCATCAAACTTTTAATGAACTAGGAACAAAAAGAGACCAATCAATGCAAGTAGCTCTTACTGCATAAATAAAAGCAACATGAAATGGATACCTTCCTTGAACTTCACTTTGTAATTCTACCTACTTGTAGCAAGTAGATTGTGTTTGTGCTTGTCTGATATGTGATTGTATAAATAAATTGATCAACATGCAAACAGCACCTCATATGACCTTATTCCTTATTATGGTCTAATTAGGTAATCTGAACAATGTCATGTATGTACTATAGTGCTTTTCTGCTTTGAATAAAAAAATGGTTCTTCCTGTAGTTTGTTGTCTAAACTTGCTAGACAACCATCAAATAACTAACAATACAGTATGAGTACCATTGTTGGGATTGTTCTTTACCTTTTCTAGGAGGAACCGCCGCAAAAGGTAATCTGGGATCAGTGTGGCATCTGCCACTGACAATTTCCAGCAGCAGTACACCAAAGCTGTAGACATCGGCCTTTTTATCCGCTGCCCTCGGATGGCGTACTCGGCATAAGATATCCTTGAGGTCGTAGTCGTCCCGCATCGTCGGAGGAATCCGAGTACAGTAGCAGGCGGCCACCGGTGGTGTCGAGGACCCGCCAAGAGCCGGGGTCGAAAGGAGCAGGCGAGTCCCGCGACCGCGAGGGCGCGCGAGCGGCGGGGCGAGGCGGGCGGTGCGGCGGCCGGGCGTGGTAGAAGGAGCGAGGCTGGAGGGAGGCGGAGGCGGTGCGGCGGCCGCCGGGGTCAAGATAACCTCCTCCTGTTCCCGCGGCCGGGTGCGGCCTTCTCAGAACAAGGACCGGCGGCTGAGCAAGACAGAGGTGATGGGGGCCGGCGTGGTGACTGGTGGCGGCTCTCCCGCTTGCTACGGAGGCCGTCGTGGTCCCGCCCCCGAGATTGAAGCCGTGGTCGTTCGCCTCGGGCTTTCCTTTGGCGGTCCCCTCCCACGCCTCCGCCTCCGCCTGCGCCTGCTGTGATCCGCCCGGCGGCCGTCTCCCACGCGCTTGGTACCGCCAGCGCGCTGCGCGTTCGAGGCCGCGGTCGCCGACTCCGGCTCACCAGCGTGGAGCCGCCGCTGGCAGTCTCCGCACCTTTGTGCTACCTGCGCTGAGCGCGTTCTGCCGTCGTCCCATCGCCTTCCGGACGTAGGTTCTTCTCTCTCATCCATATGCATCGTGCCGCTTCCCATTTGTTCTGCTATTTGTTTTTCCACGTCTGTCGAGAATAATCTATCTCTAGCTCAGTTTGTTGTTCGCCATGCCTTCTTCTCTTACGTGGCCCCTTTAGCTTGCATAAGTTCCATTTCATCTGGATTATGTTCAGAGAGTCACGGCTGTTGCCTAGGGTTAGAACCTTTGTTCATGAAAAAATGTTCTGCAGACAATTTCGATTCACATAATTACATTCCCTTTCTTATTGAGCGGGAGCCGTATACATTCTTCCTGCTTTAGTGCTTTCTTTCTTGCATGTTAAATGTCAATTATTGATGCATTTATATGTGTTGTTTGTAGTGTATACTTACCAAACATTGTTCCCATATGTCTCTTTCTCTATTTATCTTATACAGTATTATGTATGCTGCGTTTTTGGGCTTTTATATTATTTTCAGTGCCATGCACACCATAAATTATGGTCATATGTCTCTTGCCTTAGTGATCCTGTTGCCTCTGTTCTCATGTTGTTTCAGTTGCCCTGTGTGTATGCCATTCGATTGGCATTGATTGCCTCCTGATGGTATCCTCCAGTTCACTCCTTGATCAATGGTTAACAGTGAGGTGAAATAGATCCTTTATATCTTTATATATGTTATTTCCATTCCTCTGTCAGAGGTTCAAGTGATGGTTCCTCCTACAGTATTCGAGTACGGCATTTTGCTGTGGCTTGCCCTACAATTTGCCTATTCTGCTAGGGCTTCGTTTAGAACACTACTATGGAAGTTTGGGTCCAATACAAAAACAGATAATGCTACGCGATAGACAAAAAGGGTGACGCCACTGACAAAATTAGTTTGCTAGCTGAAATTCCTTGAACCTGCACTTCTTTAGTTGCTTCATAGTTGGACCCTTTCAATTGCTATGACTGCTTCATTAGCTTACACTACCTAATCATATTTTTCTTACATCTTTAGTCATATATATTACTGGTTGTCAGTTTCAAAGTTATGTTCTTTTTTTTTTTTTTTTCTTTTCTAACTGGTTCATTGCCTTTGTAGCCTTTTTTTGCTTGGCCTTTGAGATGTTACTTCCTGTTAACCTATGCACATCAGCTGTTTGTGAAAATGTCATTCTAATTTCGCTCATTAATGTCCCTAATTATTTGAGGGCCCCATATATAGATTTCGATGTAGGCCATGCAAGCGGCATGAAGAATGTAGTCTTCAGATTTATTTATCAGGACTGTAGTCCTACTAACAATTTTGGTGACATGACTTCATTGTTTCAATTTTGCCATTTTAAGATGCTAAAAATTCTAAGTGAACACTCACGTTCAACACCTGTCGATGTTTCTTCCATTGATGAATATTGTAGATTGAATCTAGATTGCTAGAAAGGTACATGTAGGCAACCACATTTTGCACATTTGTTCTCTACCACTGATTGAACTGTTTTAGTATTCCAGCACTATTGTGATCTGCTTTAGGTGTTTAGTGCCTGCTGTTTACAAATTTGATACTAAATCAAGCAAGCAAGGTATTGGAAAGAAAATTTGTCATGAATAATGATTGCCATTACATTCCGATGAGCATCATTGGGATTGATTCATTTTAGTTTACCACCCATTACATTAGCTCTCCAGGGCATTGTGCTTATTGGGATTGAGATTCATTTGTCATGAATAATCATTGGGACTTGTGGTTATTTAATATATATTATCTATTTGGATCTTTCAAGATATGGCAGGAACATGAATATGGACATGTGGTACTGTAGTAGTGGTGAATGATGACCTCATACAAGCATCAGGGGTAAGCCTCACCGGTCCCCAAAGGAGTAATCTTCTTTTTTGCTATACACAGTATAACATTTGTTATGTTACCTTGCCATATAGAATTCTTTTGCATTTTGTATATGAACCATGATACCTAATGTTCATCTACACGTCATTTATCAGGTGCATGATCAGGGCCTGCTTGGCAATAAAACAGAACAGTCATCATCTTCAAGGCTGCCTACAAGGTAATAGTCTGAACATTGTTAATTTCATGGTTCAATGATTATTGTAACCTATGAGTTCCCTGATTAGCCTCCTGGTTTGCTAATCAGGACTTCAGTAGCCGTAGATGAAGTTAAATGAAAATGATATTTGAACTCTGTTACTTTTATATTTTTTTGGTTCCTGTACAGAAGTTGCAAGACTTCGTTGCCTTAGAAAGACTACAACAATCTTATTTGTTTCCTGTATCCTGGTTTCAGCAAACTGATGATCATGGCAAATGTTTTGTGTTGACCAATCTACATGTCATCGTCAACGTTGAACTGGTATCGCAGGGTAGAGCCACACAGCTTGGTTGTGCTTTATCCATTTATGTGTCTGCATAGATGAATCTTACCTGATATGTCCCTATCATTCTGCCATAGAGCAAAGGGCTATATTTTTTTCTTAAATAATGTATTATCATGATGAGCACATTTGTGTAAACAATAGTTATGATATATTTTACTACATATTGCCTACCAAAATAGCAGTTCACAGCTGCTGCCAATTGTTTACCTCTGCATTTGTATCATCAGCTGCGGCAGCATTTTCATGCCTGTTAATGTTTAGTATATACAGGCACTTCTAATGTAGTGCATGGAGAGTCTCAGGGTTATATACTTTATTCACTATATAAGTCACTAATCATTCTTTTACAATAGTGTCTTAGCATCTGGTCTAAATTATGTCTAAGATGGGATAATTGAATTCGTTATAAAAAGGACACATCGTGTTGATTAAAGCAACCAGAATCACTCCCCTACACGTTCTAAAAATTCGGCGCGGCGGCGCCTTACCGACCTAGTTCTTTATACATACAGCAAAGTCTTTCGTAGTTTAATAGTTCACTGGCATTCTTGGAGTTTGTCTTACCATCCATGTTTCAAGTTTTGGTTCCTTTGGCCATTTTTAAGATTCTTTGCATTTTGTATATGAACCATGATACCTAATGTTCATCTACACGTCATTTATCAGGTGCATGATCAGGGCCTGCTTGGCAATAAAACAGAACAGTCATCATCTTCAAGGCTGCCTACAAGGTAATAGTCTGAACATTGTTAATTTCATGGTTCAATGATTATTGTAACCTATGAGTTCCCTGATTAGCCTCCTGGTTTGCTAATCAGGACTTCAGTAGCCGTAGATGAAGTTAAATGAAAATGATATTTGAACTCTGTTACTTTTATATTTTTTTTGGTTCCTGTACAGAAGTTGCAAGACTTCGTTGCCTTAGAAAGACTACAACAATCTTATTTGTTTCCTGTATCCTGGTTTCAGCAAACTGATGATCATGGCAAATGTTTTGTGTTGACCAATCTACATGTCATCGTCAACGTTGAACTGGTATCGCAGGGTAGAGCCACACAGCTTGGTTGTGCTT
This sequence comes from Hyparrhenia diplandra, assembly GCA_015847255.1. Lineage (NCBI taxonomy): Eukaryota > Viridiplantae > Streptophyta > Magnoliopsida > Poales > Poaceae > Hyparrhenia > Hyparrhenia diplandra. The sequence continues at coordinate 651,567 of JADLZK010008364.1, forward strand.
TATCCATTTATGTGTCTGCATAGATGAATCTTACCTGATATGTCCCTATCATTCTGCCATAGAGCAAAGGGCTATATTTTTTTTTCTTAAATAATGTATTATCATGATGAGCACATTTGTGTAAACAATAGTTATGATATATTTTACTACATATTGCCTACCAAAATAGCAGTTCACAGCTGCTGCCAATTGTTTACCTCTGCATTTGTATCATCAGCTGCGGCAGCATTTTCATGCCTGTTAATGTTTAGTATATACAGGCACTTCTAATGTAGTGCATGGAGAGTCTCAGGGTTATATACTTTATTCACTATATAAGTCACTAATCATTCTTTTACAATAGTGTCTTAGCATCTGGTCTAAATTATGTCTAAGATGGGATAATTGAATTCGTTATAAAAAGGACACATCGTGTTGATTAAAGCAACCAGAATCACTCCCCCTACACGTTCTAAAATTCGGGCGCGGCGAAGCGCGCCTACCGACCTAGTTCTTTATACATACAGCAAAGTCTTTCGTAGTTTAATAGTTCACTGGCATTCTTGGAGTTTGTCTTACCATCCATGTTTCAAGTTTTGGTTCCTTTGGCCATTTTTCTTAAAACTAAGGTATGGGGGGCAACATATTCGTACAAACAGCATAATAAATTTACAATAACTGTCATGATAGGCCGTGCAATTTTGGGGAAAAAAAAGGTTGGCAGGTATGAGCAAAACCACATGGAAGTTATAATGAGAGTCATGGTCCACTGAGACATCATCAGGATTTTATTCAAAAATGTTTCTAAAACGCTCAGCGTGGCATCAGTGTGCAAGTCCTTCCCAAAATGTATGGCATTTTTTTTACGTCTAGACATCTTGACGTGAATATTATTTGCACAAAAAACTGGTTAAAACAAATGGTCAACACATGATATGTAAAAGATAAAAGCGTCCTCGAACGGAGGAAATATATGCTCATATTAAACTGATTAAAACAAGTGGCAGCAGGCAAAGATGGCTTTCTTATGTATATTTGCTGATTTGCCTCCAATGCCAGTGCTGAAGTCTCGACACACGACATGCTACCTCAGTCCACGACATTCCAAAAAAACGTTGAAACAAATAGCAGTATTTTGCCAGGTGCAAATAACAATCACACCATTCTTCACTCAAAACACAAACACGTACCATAATAACATGGTTGTGTTTATAATTTCTAGGCCATGACGTGGGTGCTATGCATTTTTGTCCAATGCTCAACAAGTGACTTCAAATCATCCACAAACAGAGAACGAGCACTAGCTCGAGCGGTACGCTTCGCAGTGAGCGAGCGGCCGGGTGCGGGTTCGATCCCCAGGATCGACCGCATTTCTCACCGGGGCTGGCCCCCATAAATAATTTCGTGGAAGCCTCTCACGCGTGGAGCCACAATGGGATAACGACGTGCCCGTCGTCTACGGAGTCAGGAGATTCCGGTGATCTCAAGAAGGACGCCAGCTGTACCCAGATGAGAGGTCAAAAAAAAAAAAAAAATCATCCACAAACATATATAAAACAGGAAGTTTAGTGTAGGATGACTCGATGACAGCAGGTTAAAAGAGGACAACAAACAGGACTTGAGCACAGGTAAGAGAGGCATACCCCCACATCCTTTTCAATCTCTAGTGTACCAGGATTCCACTGGGCAAACCTCAATGAGTACAGACTACATACTTAAAGAGAACACATAGACGAGGGCCTAAGCGCTCCAAAAACAGAATCCAGACCAAATAGCTCCAGCATACAGCGAAAGGGCTGAAGGGGGCACAACGGCAGAAACAAACTTTAGGGAACAGCTAGGTGAGCCACAGATAAGTGGCGTCATTGCCAGTAGCAGTAATATCTCGCGTGGTATACTGAAGCCAACAAGATGAAGCTAGCAGTCTACCGGACATCCTGGTTGCTGTGTCAAGAGAGAAGGCATGCAAAAGATCACACTGTTAGAATCATCGTGAGGCAAACACTGATCAAAGCAAAATGCATTAATTGTTTTGAAATGGATCCACATGCAGTTTCAAGTGGCCATCATATGCTGTCATGCCCACAAACCAAAATATTCATTCTATTTCAGGGCAAGAATATGTAACTTCTAAACAGGAATTAGATAGGATTTTCAATGACTCAATTCCATTCATTTCAACATAGAAAAGACATTTGTCTACTCTAGACTGCAGTACTCAACAAAAGTTTACCCACAGCCTACAGGCTACACCCAAAAGTGTCTAAAAAAAAAGGGAGTTGTAATCGCGAAGGATAGTTTCAGAAAATAATACGTTTTGATTGCAAATCCACGATTTCGTAAGTATGCAACAAATGTCAAGTTGACAGGTAAGCTGTATGTAAGCTTGTGCGGGCACCAGATTAAAGAAAAGAACAGATAGACAAAGACACCAAAGCAATGTGACCTCATATACATAAACCCTCAACGGTCTGCAAAACATATATGAATCTATGATATCACCATTCAATCTTCTCTGGTTTGAATGTGTAAATGTGCAGATACACATAATCACCCATAGACAGTATGCTCAAGAATATTGGAAGTGCTGAAACCGAATATTACCAGTGAAAAATAGTTTGCAGAATAAGAATTCTAGATGTTTGTGCAAGTTTAGCAAATAATAATAGTTGCATTCCCTTATTTGATTAAATTTTACAAACAGCATGTAAAATTCAATTAAACTTGACAGTTGTGGAGATGGTTTTGATGCAACAACACTGAGTGCACTATGGAAACAAGTTGGATGAATGGGCATGTCAACAAGATAAAGTAACTTCAAATGACTGAAGAAAACAAGGAAGATTCTTACCATTCCACATTTCATACAGTTGGCAGCGACAACGGTGGTAGGAAGTTTGTATAAAGGTGAGCAACATTGACAGGTTCATTCAACATGCACAATCTCTCCACCAGTAATGTCTTGACATGTAGCGTGAAATAGTATGTCTCTGGCTTCTGCTCAAGCTTAACTGGGTCTTGTGGAATAGCTTGAATGAGTAAGTAGCCATCGCCCGTACCACAGAAGTTGATGGAATACCCGTCAGAGTCGGGCAGGGGAATTGGGATTGTCTTTTCGTGCTGCCACTCTTCCACACTAACACGGTTGTCTTGCCAAGCCTTACAGTAGAGGTCTAACATGCCATTACCAATGGTTAAGAAACCAAGCCTCCCCTTCCCTACCTCGACAATGGCGTGCAGGCGGAAGCGGACAAGTGGGGTGCGTACCACGGAGAATTCCATCTTGTGTGTGTCGAGCATGAGTATCTCACTGAACAAATTAGATGAGTTGTAGAGGCTTATCTTCGGGTGGCAACGGCAAGATGTATGCACTTGAGTAATAAATCCACTCGTTTTCCACCCATCGAATGTGAATCGACGCCATTGACCGTTTGCCGAAGAGAAAACGAAGGCAGTCAACTTCATTTCCTCAAAACCATACATCATCAAGATCACTTGAAACGACGATCCCTCCTCCTGGCCGGTTGGACCGAAGAAACTCGGTAAGTGGTAGTGGGCTCTGGACGTGAACACACCTTCTATTAGGTCGTCAGGGCGACGGGGAATCCGGACGTACCGCCGGTTGAGGGGGTCGCACACCACGAGGTCCCCGAAGTGGGTCCAATTGTTGAGGGAGCGTGAGCACAGTAGTAGGCGGCCACCGTTGGCATCATGGAGCAGCCAGGAGCCGGGGTCGGGGAGGAAGGAGCAGGTGAAATCAGCGGCTTCCGCAAGGGCGCGAGCGGCGGAGGCGGGTGGTGCGGCGGCTCGGCGTGGTAGAAGGAGCGAGGCTGGAGGAGAGTGGGACCTTCACATTCGAGGAATCCAACGACGAGCTGGCGGTAGAGGGACCGGTTGCGGCGGAGGAAGCGGACGACGCGGAGGAAGGTGGTGCAGGCGGCGGACGCGCGGGCGAGGTCGGCCGCCGAGTCGAGGCGGAGGAAGATCTCAGTTAGGATCTCGTCGGGGAAGATCGGCTGCGACGCTGGGTCGCCGGCGCCCGGATGCGCCCGCGGCGAGGACATCGCGCGGCGGCTGCGGGGAATGGTTTGCTCTGCGACGGCGGAGTGGCAGAAACGGAGAAACCCCAGCTGCCCAGTCCACTCCCGTTCTCGTATAGCCTCTGAATCTGGGCTATTGGGAGTTTAATGGGCTGGGCCATACCTAATCGACGGCCACATAATATGGTTTGGGCCTACTCATGCTTGGGCTGGTAAATGTAGCCCATTTCAGTAACTAGCTGGAATTGAGTCCATAAACTCGCGCAAGATATGCCGGCAGGTAGTAGAGAGGCCCCTAAAAAAAAAAAAACAGACAATAGAGAGAACATACATCTAAGAAATCACTTTTTTCTGTTTTTGCGATTCACCTATAAGAAATCACTTTTATCTGTATACGTACTAACATAGAAAGAGGCCACTGGCAATCACACGAATGATGCAGGAATTTCATAGGAATCAGTTCAATTTCATAAAAAAAAAAAAAACGCATGAACAGAGAGACTTTCCCACATTCAAAACATGCCCTAAGCAATTATTATGAATTTGTTTCTAGAGTAGACTGCAATAATTGGCTTTATATTTTATTGAGAGGATTTCCTTTTCCCCTTTCACATTTCTGAAAGATTAAACATTTGTTTGCTTTGTCTTTTGAAGTGAGAATAAGCTAATGATCAAATTAATTGTGTTTCTATAAAAGGTACTATTACTAATGCTAAAATTGTCCTTTTAGCTATTCATTTCCATTTTTGTTGTTTATAATTTCGGAATGGAGCGGGGACACAGGAGAGAGAGAGGGAGGGAGTTAAAGACTTCTTTTATATAGTTTCTGTTACTTGTGGCTCTGTTTCCTGGACGCATCAAGGATTAATCAAAAAGAGATTAAGCTGGCAGCAAGGAAACATGGTAATTATGTGCCATCAATCTTAATCATTCTTAAAGATGTGATTTTTGGGCTAGCATTGCGACCAAAAAAAAAAAAGGTCTATCTATTTTCACAATTATGTCATTTCCTCCAAATTATCACTGTAGTGTTTTTAGTAGTGTGATTCATTCAAATTTACACATTGCAGTACAGGTTGCATTGTGGCTGCATATATTTTTGTTCAATTATGGACTAACTATATAGAAGGATCATAGCTATGTCTCATCAACATCAAGAAATGGACATGTTGTTTAAATGGACATGTTGTTTATTGTATGGTTTACTTTAGTCTAGGAAAAAACAAACACACAACTAGCTCCTTCAACCAGTGTCCAATTTGTTTCCTTTTTTTAACGCAATGGCAAGAGCCCTGCCTTTCGGTTAATTGCAAGTTTTTTTTTTTTCCTGTGGAACAAAATCAAAGGCCCAACATTCCAAAAATCAGACTTGTGATCTGGTAATCCAAATCCAACTGTTGGACCATACCCTTCCTACTAGCACTCCCTCCATATTTTTAAAGCAAGTCGTTTATGAAATGATGGTACATGCCAAGGATTATTCGATTAGGGGGTATTTTTTTTTTCATGTCTGCCCCTACTAGATAGGGTTGTGGATGCATTTCATACAAGAAGAAACCATAGCACAAACGGCTAGGTGTGAGTTTCGAGGGCGTGTTTGGGCACCATTTTTAGTTCATTTTTACAGGCTGACAAATTTTGCGATGGCGTCACCATGCTTATTCACCATGCAGCGATGAAGGAAAAGGCGAGCAATCCACGAGGCAATGTGAGCGTCGAACGTTTAGATTCCAGCGCTGAACGGGCTGGCGAGTGAACGAGTAGGCGAGCGCCGAACAGGTGCGTGAAACAAAGCGCTCCGATGAATGCAGTGGCGAGTGGAACAGGAGCCGAAACGAACGCAACAGTGCTTTCTTCTCACACAAATTCAGCACCAGCCACCAGCCAGCTGTAATTTTCTCACAAAAAAATCAGTACCAGCCACTAGTCAGCCAAACGAGCACAACTCGCCAGTCACGAGCCCAAAACGACTAGCTTCTAGAAAACACACCCCAAACCCAGAGCGACATGCTTTCCAGGTATGGTGGGAGTATTGTACAATTATGTGTGCAACTGCAACAAGTTGTCCAATGCTCACCAAGTGACTTCAAATCATCCTCAAGCATACATAAAAAAATATTAAGTTTGGTGCACGATAACAACATGTTAAAAGAGGACAACAAACAAGACTTGAACACAGGTAAGAGAGGCATACCCCCACATCCTTTTCATCTCTATTGTACCAGGATTCCAGTGGGCAAACCTCAATGAGTACGGACTACATACTTAAAGTGCATACATTAGTGGGGGCCTAAGCGCCTCAAATCCAGAATCTAGACCAAATAGCTCATATTGAGTACTAGGGAACAGGTTCCATTGGGCAAACCTTAATGAGTACTTACAAACTACGAAGTTAACGAGCATACATCAGCAAGGGCCTGCGCGCCCCAAATCCAGAATGCATCCAAAATAGCTCCATCATACAGCAAAAGGGCTGAAGGGGCACAATGGCTTGCCAGTAGCAGTAATATCCAGAACGCTTTCAAAATAGCTCCACCATATAGCAAAAGGGCTGAAGGGGCACAACGGCAGAAACAAAAGGCTAGGGAACAGCTAATTGAGCTACTGATAGCTTGCGTCATTGACAGCAGCAATAATATCTTGCATATCTTGCTTGGTCCATGTTATACTGAAGCCAAACAACATGCAGGCAGCCGTCCCAACGTTCTGGTCACTGTGTCAAGAGAAGAGAGAAGACATGCCAAAGATAATAGTCAGAATCATCATGCCAGTGTAAACTGCATTAGTTGTGGTTTCCAAATGGATTCACATGCAGTTTCAAGTTGCTATATGCTGTCATGCGCACAAAACAAAAAAGTATTCATTCTATTCAGGACAAAAATGTATGGAACTTATGCACAGGAATTCAGAAGAGTTTTCAATTACAGGTAACTCCATTCCATTCATTCCACCAAAGACACGGCACATGTGTCTGCTCTAGACTCTAGAACTCAATAAATGTTACCTACAAGGTACATGGTACACCAAAAAGTGTGACAAAAGCGAGCTGTAGTCGCTAAGGATAGTTCAGGAAATAACATAAGTTCGATTGCATATCCATAATTTCAGTATGCAACAAATGTCAAATTGACCAGTAAGCTTTAAGCATGTGCAGACACCAGGGTAAAGAAAGAACAGATATAGATAAACAGCAAAACAATGTTACCTCGTACGCAATTAAACTCTCTGTAGGTCCACAAAACATACTTTGAATCTATGATATTACCATTCAATCTTGTCTGGTTTGAATGTGACAGTATGCAGACACAGACAAACACCCATAGACTAAAGGATGTTGGAAGTGCTAAAACTGAATATTACTAGTGAAAAACTATTTGGCAGAATACTAGATTTTTGTGCAATTTAGCAAATAATATTAATAGCATTCCCTTATTTGATTATATTTTACAAACAGCATGTAAAATGCAGTCATATATGTAAGAAATCAAACTACTGGTGAGCTAAATGGATAATTGCGACGGCTGTGGAAACGAGATGATTTGATGCAACAACACTGAGTGCACTAGGATGAATGGGCATGTCAACACCATAAAGTAACTCCAATCCAAATGGCTGAAGAAAACAAGGAAGATTCTTACCAGTCCGCATTTCATACACTTGGCAGCGACAACAGCGGTGGGAAGTTTGTATAAAGAAGAGCAACATCGATGAATTCATTCAACGTGCACAATCTCTCCACCAGAAATGTCTTGACATGTAGCGAGAAATAGTGTATCTCTGGAGTCTGCTCGAGCTCATCTGAGTCGGGTGGAATAGCTTGAAGGAGCAAGTAGCCATCACCTGAACCACAGAAGCCGATCGAATACTTGTCAGAGTCAGGCAGAGGGATTGGGATTGTCTTTTCATGCTGCCACTCTTCCACACTAACACTGCTGTCTTGCCAAGCCTTACAGCGGAGGTCTAACATGCCATCCTTGATGGTTAAGAAACCAAGCAGCCCTTCCCCTGCCTCGACAATGGCGTGCTGATGGGAGTTGAGGTGGCGGACAAGAGGTATGGGTACCACAGTGAATTCCATCTTGTGTGTGTGTCGAGCATCAGTACCTCACTGAACAACATCGATGACCTGTAGAAGCTTTTCTTCGGGTGGTAGCGGCAAGATGTATGCACAGAAGAAGTAAGAAATCCATTCCAGCCATCGAATGCAACTCTATGCCATTGACCGGTCGCTGAAGAGAAAACCAAGGCAGTCACCTTCCTTCCCTCAACACCATAAATCATCCACATCACTCGAAACGACGATCCCTCCTCCTCCTCCTCCTCCTCCTGGCCGGTTGGAGCAAAGAAACTCTGGACGTGGTGGGTTATGGAGGACGTGAACGCATCGGCTGTTAGGTCGACAGGGACAGGGGAATCCGGACATACCGGCGGTGCAAGGGGTCGCACACCACGAGGTCCTCGTCGAGGTCGCTCGTATCGTCGGAGGAATCCGAGGAAAGGAGAAGGCGGCCACCGGAGGCGTCGTTGACCCGCCAGGAGTCGTGGTCGGGGAGAAAGGAGCAGGCGAAATCAGCGGCCTCCGCGAGAGTGCGAGCGGTAGAGGCGGAGGCGGTGCGGCGGCTGGGCGTGGTAGAAGGGGCGAGGGTGGGGGGAGTGGCAGTGCGACCTTCATGTTCGAGGAATCCAACGATGGGCTGGCGGTTCTCGTTGAGGGGCCCGAAGCGGCGGAGGAAGCGGACGACACCTGGGATGTCATCGGTGAAGAACGGCTGCGTCGCTGGGTCGCCGGCGTCGGGAGGCTCCGGTGGCGAGGACATGGCGGCGGCGGTGATTGGTGTGCTGCGACGGCGAGTGGCAGAAACCCTAGCAGCTCTCAGTCCCACTCTCGTGTAGCCACAGGATCTTGCCGGTGGCGAGGACAGCGCGGCGGCGGGGATTTGTGCGCTGCGACGGCGAGTGGCAGCAGCTCTCACTCCCACTCTCGTACAGCCACAGGATCTGGCCGGTGGCGACGACATCGCGGCGCGGCGGCGGGGTTTGGTGTGCCGCGGCGGCGGGTTTAGTGTGCCGCGGCGGCTAGTAGTTCAGTCCCCACTCTCGTAGCAGGATCTGGTCCGTTGGGAGTTTAACGGGCCGGGCCATAACTAATCGACGGCCTTCTTGCGCTGGTAACTACGGCCCATTGTACGAAGTATTTTGCGCAAGATATGCCAGCAGAAAATTAGAGAGAACATACATTGAAAACGTATCGGCTTCAAATATTTGTCCAAAGAACGGCTACAACTCTGCATTCACAGCAAACGGGGGTAATTTGACATTTAACAGTTTGATTCTCATCAACATTCAGACAGAGATAAAAAGCATTTCAAGAGCCATTTGCAATATATTTTTTGGTCGTTATTCACTAACAATAACAAGGCAGCAAGAGCTCACGGGCTTGGAATTTGATCACACGGTGAGAGTCAGGCAGAGCCCATATATTACATACAAAAGAATTAAGGGTAACAAGCTACAGTTTCTGAGTATCCACACCCGCACTTTTGTTTTCCGCGATCGCAATGGCGAAAGCCGCGCTTTGCCACTATGCTCTTCAGGGAGGGATTCCTTCGTCGAGCAGCCGATCGCCAAACAGCAGTATGATACAAGGTATTCTGAAACCTTTTCAGATATTTTAAACATATAAAACAAAGTTACACAGGTTGTGATATGTTACTTTTTCCCACCACTTGTAACCCCTACTACAACATTGCTCACCTGCATAAACAAACAAAATAAAATTAGCAACCTTCACTTTATTGGGCAAAGCAAATGCACAGGTGTGAACAAATAGCATAACATGCTTACCAATTTTCCCTTGTCATCTACTGTCATTGGGTTTTCAACAACAACAGTTACATTCTGCGATTGATTCGTTAGCTGCTCAAGTTAAATGAAAAGAATTTTGTGATAAATCACATTAAACTTACATGAATTTTGCGATAATTAATCATAAAATAAACATACCACAGAAGTTGATGGGATGTTATATGAATTTCCACTTGATGCAGGTAGTGCAGGTGGCAAAGGTCTCACGGGAGTCACCTGATGTTAAAAATTTAATAAATATGTTAAAATCAGGTGGGTGTCGCTAGACACTCAAGACTATTTGTAGCACAAGCACATCCATAAAGGAATTAACATACCCGCCAACATTTGTAATGAAGTTGCAAATAGCACATTTGACAGATGGTGCTCCATATGGATACATCAACACTGTCTGGCACTGCCCACAGTTCACATGAGCTATGCTACTCACTGCAGAATGAACAAAAAATGGAGTAAGAAGACAAAATCAATAATAGAAATGATATCATTATATAACATGTGTGCATGCATAAATCAAACATCAATTATGATGGTGACACACACATCGAAACACAGAGTAGGAAATGCTATTAATCTGCTTGTTGTCTTTACACTTCCCAATTCCCATGATTGGATTGCTATTAATCTGCCTATGTGCTGTGTCAACATGCAAGCAGCTTATCCTGATTTATGTACACTAGGGGTAGATAAATCACTAGCACAGTATCGTATCAATTATGGTGCTTGTGAACTTGATGGCAAAACAACTCTTCTGCCTGTATAGAACATGCATCCTACTCATGAATTTTAACATGTTCATAGATGAAAAATCAAAAGCTTATGGATCTGCAAAATAAGTTTACACATACATCAGTACCTGGTCTGACAAGATTGACTGTGTCACAACATGAGCATCTTACGGTTGTTGCACTGCGAGTATACATCAATAATGTTTGGCAGCCACCACATATAAGTCGAGCCATCTCCATTGCTGCACAAGAAATTTACCATTATTTCATAAGCCCACAAGAATTATTTAAGGTGAGAAATTCAAGAGGGGGACAAAATAGAATGAACAGGGTACCATAAAGTTCAAACTGTGCTTTGGACTAACCATGCCATTACCCTGTACTAACAAAAAATTTTGTTGGGCTAGCTAAGTAGCTATAATTATTTGACATTATACGGGACCTAATATTATACAAAGCCTACAAGGTAACATGACCTAGTCCCCATGTACATGGTAGTTAATGAAAGCTTGGTTATGAGGTTTTCCAAACAAAATCTTAGTCATGTACTGCAAGTTGGGTTTAAATTGACTAGATAATACTAATTCTACGTTAAACAACAATACAAAAATCTCTATTTCTGATACCCAGCCTCTGTAAAATCTTGGAAATCAGGGGTTGCAACTGACACCGAGAATGCTGCATAAATTGTAACTTCAACTCGGTATGGTAAGTTAATTTTTTTATATAAAATACTATAAACCAAATACAAAGTTCGTGATGGTATGCGGCTTTAGAGCTAACAGTCTCATTTAAATTACTGGGCAGTACCATGCAAGCAAGGTCAATCAACAGTGGAAGAAACACAAGTTTCTACAGAAGCTGTCAACTGCAGTGGATATAGTTGTGTGAATGTGAATGACATGGTGCCTCTCCTCAAGCTTTCAACTGCAAAACTTACAGCTCCTATTATTTTCTACAGAAGCTTTTGTATCACCTCAATTTAAACCAGTGGCATTAGATTCTGCAGCTGCCTGATGCTTTTTCTACTTTTCCCAGAAACACAAGTTTAATTGCATTTACTCCCTCAAAGGAATGTTTGACAGCAAACAAATCAGAGGGACAAGGTTCATCGTTAGTGCAAAGGAAGTGGCACCCCCAAACACTCAAAATGTACACTAGCAGTAAAACTCAGTCGATACGAAAGTGTAACCAGCTGATATCTAGCAACAAGTTTATATATTTCTGTTAAAAAGCAAAGCATGACAAATTAGCCTGTAAAACAGAGATCTTCTTCAGTTGGGAACAACATTGCTCTTTTTACCTTTATAAAAACATAACCACAAGTCAATTTGGTGATAATATATCTGGAATAAAGGAAAGATCATTTTACACATGACATCTAAAATGCAAGGACTCTATCAACGCAACAAGTCTACAATATTATATTGTCATATTTAATGATGGGCATGAGCTTGTTATGATGCACCGCCACTCAATGATTGATATGATTGAGCAAGAAATACTTTGTAAACGGGACCATGAGAAAGTTGCAAATTGCAAGATATCAGACATTATTAGTTATAAGGCAGAGCTCATCCCTCTTCCACAGGTCATCCTAACCTAAACTATGTGATATCAGTACCAGCACACACTTGACACTCAACAAACAACATATAGCTGAGATTGATTGGATATTTGGATTTAATGATTAATGAAAAACACTCCAGCCATCGAAACCCTATGAATTACTCATACATCTCTAGATTTAGCATTTCCCTAGGTAGACAGCAATAATGACATCCTCTAAGATACCCCAGACCTAGTCTGCCCCTTTAATTGTTGCCTAAGTCTCCAACACCCCTTTAATTTGCATCACCAGCCTCCTGAGCCATGTATGAATATTCAATAAGATTCTAAATCAAGGATTTGGCCCTTTTGTTCCCCAACCTGCAGTGGGCGTGCCTTTGATGTTCAATCATGGAACAAGAGAAACCAAAGCTTAGACACGCTACCTGGAGGCGGCACATTGGTGACCGCGTGGCATACCACAACAACACACGCTCGGAGCACCTCTTGGGTAGAGCAGAACGGTCCTGCACCCGTGGCACACGATCTGGCTCTGCATGCCTGTAAAGTTCCAGCCAAAGCCACAGCAGATGAGCAGTGGCGGACCTAGGAATTGAAACCAGGGTAGTCCTAATCAAAAAATTTGATGTGCGATACAAAAAATTCAAAGAAAAAATTTGATAAAATGGCTATAAATTAACCAAATTGTGATAATACAATTAAAAGGTTCGAAACTTACATAAATAAGATCTTACATAAAAATAAGCGACTACATTATACAGTACTAGTTCTACTAGTTCTACTGTTGTAGTTTGATTTCTGAAAAAATGTGTTATATTTGATTTCTTCATGCCTCAATTTCCTAAAAAATCACAGCAAATTTCATTCAATTCTAGGCTCAACTACGATAGATCTACGATCCCTAACCCTTTACATTCCAATCCAATCTCCAAAATCAAAACCCTAGGATTGGGGAGAAAATCTGAACTCACCACTTCACCGGGAAGGCAGAAGAGAGGAGGAGGAGCAGCAGAGGGTCGCCGGCAGGTCGGCCGGGAAGGGAGGCCGGTGGACGTCGGGGTGGGGGGGGGGCGGCGCCGGCGCGGCGGAACGGCTCCTCTCCTACTCTCCGCGCGGGGTCAGCGAGCGGCCGCCTGTCGCCCTCTCTCCGCGAAGTCGCGAGCGCCCGAGCGAGCGAGGCGAGGCCGACGGACGTCGGGGTGTGGCGGCGCCGGCGCCGGCGCGGCGGACTGGCTCCTCTCCGGCTCTCCGCGCGGGGTCGGCGACAGGCCGCCTGTCGCCCCTCTCTCTGCGAAGTCGCGAGCTAGCGAGTCAAGGCCGAGGAGCCGATGCCGAGCGTCGGGGTGGAGCGTCTGGCGAACTACTTTTTTTTTTTTTTTTTAATAACTCAACGACGCTCACAACACAACACGCACGCACACTCACCCCTATGAACACACGCGACGTAAACCCTACCCCTATGAGAACCCCTCCGAAGGAAGGCTGGACGGCCGCAGATCCGGAGATTCTCGAAGTCACCGTAGGCGCCTCGTCGTCGGCGGAACGCCGCTACCACTTAATGCATAACGAGGAAAATCCCGGGAAAATCCCAAGAAAAGGTGCGAGCACCGGGATTTGAACCCCTGGTGGGTGGCGCCCCACTGGACCGCCCTACCATTGGACTACAAGTCAATTCGCGTCTGGCGAACTACTGAGGCTGGAGTCATTGACATGGGCCAAGTTTTGGTGGGCTGGGAACCGGGAAGTAGTAAAAAAATTGGGTCAAATTCGAGGGGTAGACCGTGGCCTACCTGGACTATCCATTGGGACCGTCCCATGCAGATGAGCACATCTATCTATATCTATATCTATACCTATTAATAAAAAGAGAAAATTTCCGTCGTCTCCCCCCTATCTTTGCTCCACCCAGGCTTGGTCCAGCCTTCACGATGCCTATAGGATTCCTACGCATACACGATTCAAGCGTCGGCGTTGCCTATACGATTCCTACGCATACAGGATTCAAGCATCGGCGTATCTTGTGCGTTAACGAGTCCAGTTCAGTTTTCCTGTTGGAGTCGGAGAGCTAGGCCGTGGGCCATGGCTATATCAGGCTAATAGTTGTCGTGCGCTACATTGACATGCATGCTGGCCATTATTAATACCCGTCGACGATCGAGGAACGATTGGCTCCCGGACTTCAACACGGTTGCTGTCCCTCGGTCGCCCAGGGTAACGTCTCGCCGATCCATCATAAGGCTGCGGATCAACAAGAACAACAAAATATGAATCCAGGTTGGTATATTACTTTTTAAAAAAAGCTTCAACTATATTTTTGCTATTTTAATAAAAGAAAACATTGCGCTTAACTCTCATGCAGGTAATTCTTTTTGCAAAGGGAGTCCAGTGTTGACTGCCAGAAAGAAGAAAAGAAAGGTGATAGAGACCAATGAAAAAAAAACAAGAAAAAATTAAAGAAACGTCGTGAAGCCTATCAACAGAAGAAAAAAAAGGACCCAAGAGATACATGGTCTATTGTTTGTATGGTCACTCTTACGACTTGTGGCTTGATACTTATTGTTTTAATTCTTCTTCAAATTAGATGTTTTGGGTTTTGCTTTTTGTTATTGGTAAATTTGGCCCGGCTTAGGTATCTGTCTCCATCCAAACAGATCATCCGAAGAAATTGAAGTTTTTTTTTATGCACACAACCAAAGTATTAGAAATTTAGAAAAGCATGAAGTCGCACAAAAAGAATTTTTGAAGAGCATCGAGCAACAGGTAGCACTCACACGTGTGTTGGGCCTCCTCGTCCACGACGTAGTGGTGCAACCGGCCTCCTCGGTGGCGGCGGTAGCAATGTACCACACCCAGCCACAAGGCATGCGAGAGTCGGCCCGCTGCGCCGCCGCAATGCTTGGGTGAAAGGCCTGTCCCACTTGCCATTGAAGTATATGGCAGCGGCGAGCATCAGGCTGATCTCGGCGTCGTCCCACGGGAGGAACCCCTTCGGCGATGAGCCCTTTGGTCTTGTTACCGAAATACACCCAGTTGTTGATCTCCTACCATGCTTCCTCTGCCAGCGTACATGTGTATGTGTGTGGATTATTACTGCATATTGGGTAACAAGGTTGCTACTGATTTATCAGGCATTTATTCTTGATCGACGGGCGGACGGCGGGTAGAAGAAGAACGTTAGGCACACGTTTGTCTTTGTCTTGAAAATCCATGCCGTGCGACTTCGGCCTTGAAGCACTCGATGGCGGTCACCGGCTTCAAGACCACCTCGTGATGCCGACGCTTCACGCGAAGGCGATGAGCGGCCTGCCGGGCGTGGAATCGTCGACGAAGCGCCCGCGGACAGCCGGAGCAAGGTGTCGGGTGCCGGGCGCCCGGAAGGGTCGGGAGCTCGTCGGCACCGCCACCGGGCCATCTCGGCGGTGCGTGCTAACGCGCTGATATTTTTTTTCATAAATGTTTTTGAAGTAATTATGGCATGAAAAGGGGAGGAATTTTGGGCAAAGGCATAAGAAAACGTGGGTAATATTTTAATAGGCATATCCTTCCTAAATCAATCTTTAAGTGCATGTATCGGGACTTGAAGTTACGCTCGCGTTCTATTTGGCCGAGTTAACTTTCTCTCTTGCACTAATTGCATATAAGCTCGTAGCTTTGCATTTTGTTGTTATCTATTATGTTAGACTGAATACTAACATTCCACATTACACCTATATGTGTATCTCATTGAGCTACAACTATCTCTACTCTTGTATGAATATTAGCATAGCAGCTATAGTTGTAGCTAGTAGCTACTTTTGCACTTCTCTCATAATCAAATTAGCTAGCTAGCATGCTACGTCTATATGGTTCCCGTTGAACTAAGGAATGATTTGCTTTCAATGCATCGTATGCATAAGCAATAGATTGGTCTAGGGCCGAGTAGCCTAAGATCGAGGGAGTGAGTTTATGAAATTTTGCTCAATGGAGACTAACCCATTTGATGGGATGAATAGTTGTGGAACTAAGATATTGGATAACACAATTATGATGATTTGAGATTTATTATGAAGAATAGGCATCAAGGGATTTTTGCATTGATGACAATTAGAAAATTCCATGTGAATTTGAATGTTGCATATTTAATACATCCGAAGTGTATGATCCATTTTTATGAGTACTTGGATTAATTTTTTAGGCTGATTAGTAAAGAAGCTAGAGAATAAAATAGTTTTCTAAACTATGATTTATGCATATTAGGGGAGAACATCCCAAAATTTATAGGAATCTTGAACATTCTTAAGTGCACTATAAGTATTCTAGCTCATTTTGCATAGTGAATAATAACTCCCATGTTGAAATATGTGTGTGAATATTTCCCATAAATTTAATCATAGCATACATAAATGGGCCTCCACTTGTGGTTGGAGATATATGAATTTGAATTAAGCACATGATAGGGGATATATTTTGAAGTATGCTATTAATGATCTAATATTGGCATTAGGGGGAGAGAGAGCCTATATTTTGAATGTCAAATATTATTTCCATAGAAGGAAAATGATCTTAAGAGAAAATATTCCTTGGAGCTTGAAGCAGGAATAGTATCACACACTAAGTCATACAATAGTTTGACTAATGCTCTTGTGAAGCCCTGAAGCGAGAGCATATGCCGGATATCTTTGCAATGAGAGGAGTAACTTGAAGTTATAAACCAGAAGTTGTGTTTACTAGTAGTAAACTAAATGTTATATACTATCAATCTAAAATCTACGGGGGGGCCTTTGTGGGTTCTAGTTTAGTGTATACACGTTAAATAGAAAAGAAATGGAACTCCTCCATTCTCGTGAAGAGAACGCCTCACGAAGAAGGTTAAGCACCTCATGAAGAGGATCATCATGAAGATGACATCCAACACAATAAGCGCAAGCACCTCACTAGTGTTGGGTATGCGAGAACAATATCCATCTCTTATCCGGGAAATGACAGAGATAGAATATTCTCACATTGTGAGAGTATTGGGAGAAAGAAAATAATTGTCGACAAACTACCTCTTTAATTGCAAATATTTCTCTTATGAGAACCCGGATCCGGAAAAACAAAGTCCATGGCAAATTCGCTAGTAGCGATTATATCGGGTCAATGAAGAAAGCAATTGAGGTTGAATTTCCTATTAAGAAGAAATTAATGTTACGCTATATCTCCCGCAAAACAAATGAATATTGAATATGCAGTTATTAAGTGGATTATGAAAATTCATATAATTCTTGAAGAATATACGCAACTTGTAGAAATCTCATACTAAGTATTAAAGTCTAAGGTATACATTCCTGAATGAAAATTCAAGTCTCAAGAAGAGCATGTCCTAGAAGGATTACAATCATTGAATGATTTTAAAGTGAATAACGCTATGTCATTGTGTATATCACTCATCTCTCATGCAAGAGAGAATGTATCTCATAGAAGAGAATTATTAATTCACTAAGAATGAAAGTACATCCTTGAAGGAATTAATCCATGAAGGATTTACCAGTCAATTCTTGAATAAACACCATTCATCCTGAAGTGGATATAGACCCGAGAGAAAGAAAATGAGGAATCTTAAACACCGTGAAGGTGTCATAAAACACTTAGAAAGTGTATAAAAAAGCTAGCAATGTAGTGTTGATGTCCTCTATATACCATAGAAGGTATAAGAATAATGGTGGTTTGGCAATTGAATTATCCCCTAAAATGACAAATGCAAAGGCCGGATTTGTACAATCAAAATCTCGAAGATTTATAGAATACAATTTGAAAATCCCACTAAAGACAAATTATAAGTATCTAAACTCTAGTATAAGTTTGATACCCTATCTAGAAGATATTGAATATTAATTTATTTACCCCCGTAATCCTGTAAAAGGATTTATTTCTCTGAAGGATAATATTTATTTATTTTGCACAACTAATTGGTGGTCATTATGCATAAAGCATATTGCTCCCATATAATTCATAGAAGAATTATGAGCCAACTTTTATTTACACACGTTTATGAAAAAATGTGGTTTGAACAATTAAGTTCAAAGTTTGGCTTTATAAGGGGAGCATATTTTATTGAATCTGCCTTTTAAGGTAAACCACTAGAATTACAAAGATCAAGTAGATCATATTTGCTAAACACTTTGAAGTTTATGCATAGATTATGAAGATTAATATCTATTCATGAAGAATTGAATTTCTGAAGAATATATGACCAAGAAGGTTAAATGTTGTACTCTTTTTTCCCTATGTGAGTTTTTACTAGAAGGTTTCTCACACAAGGTTTTTAATGAGACAACATGTGCAATGCAATTAACGAATGTGAAGTACTCTTTTCTCCAAGAACCGTTTTTTTTTTTCCCTTTGGGTTTTCGGATGGAGTTTTTGACGAGGCATATGCATATCGTGGTAATCGCCCGGGGGGAGTGTTGTAAAAACACACGGACTCTTTCCTAGAAGGAAAGGAGAATGATGAATCCTAATCCTAGTCCGTTTGTATGTGGGCTCTTACCAAAACTCTCCGGCCTTTTGTCCGGAATATAGAAAGAGGAGAAGGAGGAATCCTAATCCTAGTCCGTTTATTGTGTGGGCGATTTCCATACTCTAGGACTTATTCGGAC
The DNA here is from genome assembly GCA_015847255.1 of Hyparrhenia diplandra. Taxonomy (NCBI): domain Eukaryota; kingdom Viridiplantae; phylum Streptophyta; class Magnoliopsida; order Poales; family Poaceae; genus Hyparrhenia; species Hyparrhenia diplandra. The sequence continues at coordinate 670,365 of JADLZK010008364.1, forward strand.
TATATATACGTGGGAGATCCTCCATTGTAATTAACGAAGATTCAGATGAATAAAGAATAGTCTCCCTACATCTTGTGTCTACTTGTTCTACTTTCATCCACTACATTGATTGTGAGAGACGGAGAGGGAAGGTCCTAACCGGCGATAACAAGTTTCACAACATCTCCCCTTCCTTTCGTCCACCCTTCCGATTGTAGTCTAGATGGAGTCCGACTGAGACAGATTGTATATGACTAGGAAACTGTGTAGAGCTTATACATGGAAAACGCAAGATTAATAAAATGTTATTTTTTATATAGTATCTATACATCTATTAATAAAGAGAGAAATATTTTTATCCACTTTTTTTTTACGCCTTAATACCTACTCCCTCCGTATTGAAAAAGGCGAAGACATTTTGAATAAGGTTTGGATCAAACATTATGAATATAAATCATTAATAACTTTTTAAGTCGTTGAGTTTGGAATTGTGAAAATCATATCAATAGATTTGTCTTAAGATTACTTTCATAAAAATATACATATATAACTTTTCAATAAATATTTTAATAGAAGACACAAGTTAAAATCCACGCGGGCCGCGGGCGTTAGCAGGCCAAAAAAGGTAACTGATCAAATTTTACTTTTTTATTTGATGACAAAAAATCAAACTGTACTTAATCCTTTCAATCGAATCAAATTAAATGTTTCTCAAGAGCTATCTCGACCACTCTTCTTATTAATAAAGAGATACAAAATTCAAAATGTTGTTGTAGCACTGAAGCGAATAAGTCGAACGTTTGATTGATTTTTAATCCTTGTTACAACGCACGGGCAACCTCGCGTCCTAATTGGAGTTGGTGTTGGAGATGGATACGTAGAGGAGAGGAGTTTCCAAACGGAAGCAACTGAGACTGAACCAAACTCAGACCGACAACCGGCGTACAAAGCCATCCATCGAATAGTACATATGAGAAAGAATCAATCGAGAAATCATGAAAAGAATCGAAGAGAGGTCGCCCACGCCTGACAGTGACGGCGAGGCTGGATCTTGCAAGCGCCACGTTGCCGCTCTCCTCCCTCGTCGTGGGCGCCGTTGCGGCATCGGAAGCTACCGCTTGGGGCGGTCGAAACGGGGTCTGGCGCCGTCGGGCGAGCAGGAAAGGGAAGCCAAGACAGTTCACCATGTGCCCGTCCGTCCCATCCGATATTCCAGAACCATCGGACCCAGGGCCGACAAAGGAGGGGGCGGATCTGGGAGGGGAGCGAGTGGCAGATGGAACTGAGATGAGGAAGACACTGAGAGCTGCGGGGGTTGAAATGGTTTGGCTAGGGTTTCTGCTAGAAGGAGAGTGGTGCTGGTGCGTGAAACCATGCTGGCCGTTCATCTTGCAAATCAACGACGAGAAAGACTATGGGCCAAACATGCTTTTGATATTGGGCTGCAAAGTTGGGCCAAACATGTTTCGGTTATTTATGTCACTAACTTATGTTATGATGTCACGGTCATAAAAATAAATTATAAAATCTTAAAACATAGTAAGTACATTCACGTTATTATATATTTTGCATTAATTCTCCTGTTGCAACGACGGGCATATTGCTAATAATAAGAATATACACATCAAAGCAATCCTATCGCAATCCTAACCCCTCCTCCAATCCTATTCTTATTGTTCTTAGGAAATATGCGTGCGTTCTTACGGGTGCACTAGTAAAAAAGTATATTTTCTATTTAATAAATATGTATCACCAATGTATTCAAACACTTAATATGACATATTATGTGACACCCGATGTGATTCCTAAATTATTAAAGATGGACATAGTGAACTTTATTTATTATTGAACGATAGCATATTAAACGCTCAAAACACAATATATATAATAAAAAAATAAATAAATAGTAAAGTTCATCTTTTTTTCTGTCCCCTAGAGAAAATGATAGCGTGACACGTGAATATAATAACACATATGCATCTCAAGGCACACAAGAACAAGTATCTAGAACTCTCAAAGTCTCAAGTAGCAGTGATTTTGAAACCTCAAAATACCTTAAAATAAGGAAATGTTTCAAGTTTAAATTTTAACGAGGGAATTGAAGATAATAAAATAATGAACCCAATTACTGTATGAGGGAGCTAGCGTTCATTATTGTTGGCGTGTGGGTTCAGTGGAACTGAACGATGGTACGGTCTTGCCAGGGTGCCGTCTCTCGGCCCTCGGCTGATAATTAATTGGCACGGGGCAATTAGTAGGTACTCCCTCCGTCCCCAAAAAATAAACGGCGTTTTCTTCTTCCGGTAAAACATCTGGCAAGCAATTATATATTAAAATAGGATTAAAATTTATATTACATAATTAGTATCATTGGAAAGATCTTTTCATCTAGTTTTTAACAAATTTATTTGGAGATTTAAATCTTCTAAGTATTTTCTACACATTGAGTCAAACTGGCTTGTGACGAAAAACCCAAAACGTCATTTATTTTGGGACGGAGGGAGTATAGAGTGGAATTGACCGGGATGAATTTGTAGGCCACCAGGTCTTGCCAGAGTCGCTGCGGACGTGCAGCGAGAGGGAGGGGCGCCCCTGCTGAGCGGTGGCAGGGGTATACGGCGCCCCACGCGAGCGAGGCTGGCGCGGCCAGCACCTCGGGCCGGGCGACGGTGTGATTAAGGCCCAATTAAGGCCCATATAGGGGCAGACCTAAAAAGGCAGACAAAAATTTTCTCTTTATTAATAGGTATAGATACAAATCAAAGTTAGCAATCCAGCATATGCCACCTAATCCCCACATCAACCAGACATCAACGATAAGCGTCTCAATGAGCTTGGGGCCATCGCAAACAAAAAGGCCCCCTCTCCAGCTTCTTCAATCCCTAATCCCGCACGCGCCATCCGATTCCCCACACCGATCACCCGTGTTCACCAGCGCGACTAATAGATCTCGCTACAGAGCGTCGTACCCTCCCCATACCTCCAGCGAGACATCGGAACATCAAAACGCGCCGGATTTACTGCGTGCGTACCTCAAGAACCGCGTGGCGAAGGAGACGGCAACAAACCCCTCCAAGAACCAACGGGAGGAACTTAATAAAAAAAAAACAAAAGGACGCTGCGAGCCGGGGGAGCGAGACCGCGAGAGGCACCGGTAGCGGCGGCGAGAGGCAGGCGCCACCGATCTAGGACGTGCCCCTCGAGGACGGGTCTCGCGGGTGCCGCTGGCAGGCAGGCAGGCTGGCGGGTGGTTATTAGGTGAGGTCAACACGGCCGGCCGGAAGCGACGAGAGGTTGGGGACGACCCGCAGGAAGCGCGCGCCTGTTCGAATACGTGTCCCCGCGGAGAACACGTAAACCCACGCGCGCCCGCTTTCTGCGGAGTCGATGGCGGAGGAGGCGGAGGGGATGGACCGGTTCGGCATGGAGGGGATTTCGAGGGCGGGCAGTTCGGCCGCGACGGGGAGTTCTACTACCGGAGCAGGCGGGAGCGGGCGCCGCAGACCCGGGACGACGTCATCTACGGGGTCTTCGCGGAGGGCGACTCCGACTACGATTCGGAGGACGACGAAGGGGTCTCGCCGCCGCCGCCGGAAGCGACGCAAGGATGGCGGCGGGGAGGCCGACCTCACCAAGCCCGTCCAGTTCGTCTCCACCGGCAAGTACATGCCCACCCAGGAGCCCGAGCCTGAGGAGAGGCCAGGGCTCGGGCGCTCCGCCGCTGCTTCTGATAAGGCGGAGGAGGCGGAGGATGAGCAGGACGACGAGGGAGACACCGAGATGCTGCCGGCGATGTTTGGCAAGATCAGGGACGGCGCACGCGCAAGGCGGGAGGAGAAGGAGCGGGAGCGCGAGGCGGCGGCGCGGCGGAGACAGGCGGCGGGTCTCGGGGCGGGGGAGCCGGCTGCTGCTCCTGGGAGCCTGGAGGCGAATTCCAAGGTGGCCAAGATGATGTTTGCGATGGGGTACAAGAAAGGCATGGGCCTTGGCAAGAATGAGCAAGGGATCACTGCGCCGGTGGAGTCTGTTCTGCGACCCAAGAACGCTGGCCTGGGGAGCGTCGAGGGGTTCAAGGAGCCCAAGATCCTGTTGCCTAAGGAGAATGTGCCGGCCCCGCCGCCTCCACCGGCATCAGCGAAGAAGGAGAAGCGCTGGTCCAAGAAGGCTACCACAAAGAAGGCTCCAATCCTGACGAAGAATGAGCTCCTGGCCATGCGTGCTGAGCAGGAACAGGAGGAGCAGCCGGCTGTTGTCCAGAAGGTGATTGACATGCGAGGGCCACAGGCGCGGGTGTTGACAGACTTGAAGGGGCTCAATGAAGAACAAGAGATGGAGGCGAATGACGTGCCCATGCCAGAGCTGCAGTACAATGTGCGCCTGCTTGTTGATGAGGCCAGGGCTGATATTGTGAGGTTGGATGCGCAGCTGCGGCGGGAGCAGGAAAAGGTGGCTAGCTTGGTGCGGGAGAAGGAAAAAGTTGCTAAGCAAGAGGCATTGCAGAAACGCCAGCTGCTGGTGATGGAGAGAATTGCAGAGACACTGGAGAAGATTCGGGAGGATGATACAGCTGGTATGCTCACTCTGGATGGGTTGATTCAGACATTCCACGGCTTGAAGGTGCAGTTTGAGGAGGAGTTCAAGATGTGTAGCATTGCATGGATTGCTTGCCGATATGCTCATCCTCTGCTAATCCGTGTCTTCCAGGGCTGGCAGCCCCTGCAGGATCCAAAGTTTGGGTTAGAAGTCATGAGAAAATGGAAAGACCTGCTGCAGGGGGACCAACCATATGACTTCTCAGATAGTGCTGCATCAATGACGCCATATGTGCAGCTTGTTAGTGAAGTCATCCTACCGGCTGTGAGGATATCCGGAACCAATTCGTGGGAGGCTAGGGAACCGGAACCAATGCTCCACTTTCTTGAGTTATGGGATAATAAGAAGTTGCTGCCTCCTGTTTTGCTTCAATCAATACTAGAACATGTGATCATGCCAAAGCTCTCAGCTGCCGTGGACTCATGGGATCCTCGCAGGGAAAGTGTACCAATCCATGTCTGGGTGCACCCATGGTTGCCAATGCTAAGGGAAAGGATAGAGACCTTGTGCCATTCTATTCGATACAAGTTGAGCACTGTCCTCCATGTATGGCAAGCGCATGATACTTCAGCGTATGCAGTGTTGTCTCCGTGGAAAGACGTGTTTGATTCAGCAAGCTGGGAAGACCTGATTGTGCGGTATATCATTCCTAAACTGAGATTGGCACTGCAAGACTTTCATATCAACCCAGCAAACCAGAAGCTTGATCAGTTCAACTGGGTGATGTTGTGGGCATCTGCAATCCCAGTACACCTCATGGTCCATATGTTGGAAGTTGATTTCTTCAGCAAGTGGCAGCAGGTCCTGTACCATTGGTTGTGCTCACCAAATCCTGATTTCAATGAGATAATGAACTGGTATAAAGGATGGAAGGGCCTTTTCCCACCAGAGTTACTTGCCAATGAGCGCATACGGATGCTGCTAACTGCTGGTCTTGATATGATGAACCAAGCTGCTGAAGGACTTGAGGTGGTGCAGCCTGGGGCTAGGGAGAATGTGGGTTACTTGAGAGCAACTGAGAAGCGGCAGTTTGATGCAGCACAACAAGCTTACCATGCTGTGCCAGGAGCAGCCATGGCAGATTTGAGCTTCAAGGAGTCTATACAGGCATATGCAATGGAGCAAGGTTTGCTATTTATGCCTAGAGTTGGCAAGTTCTACAATGGCATGCCAGTGTATGAGTTTGGCACCGTTAGTGTTTGCATAGACTCTGTGAAGCGACTACTGTATGCACAACTTCAAGAGGGAGTTGAGAGATGGAGTGCTGTAACTCTTACACAATTGATGGACATGAACCGAATGGGAAGACCACACTAGGCTTGGAGTTGCATGACATTTTTGGTTTCTTCCCTGTTGTGTAAAACTCTTCAGAGGTGTCAATCATTAGCTTTTTTGATGAAGAATAACTCTGTTGAAGAAGAAATGGGTTGGATCTATATCTCAATGTGCTGATGCTGTACTCATTGTGCTGCCGGTATTTACGGTTCTGCTGTCGATATGATTTAGTAATTTCTATCCAGAAGCTCTGTTGTAACTGCTGAAGGACTTATGCTTATACAGTTGCTGGCAAATCCTAATTACTCTGAACACTTCTGGTTGTGCACTAAAATGTGTTTGTTTTCTAGTATTTGTTTTCTAGTACGTTTTTGTGGCTATAAAATTCTTTATTAATTCTGTTTTGTTCACACCGATTCAGTCTCCTCTCTGCGAGATTGCTTGACTGTTGGCTTTTCCTCCAAGTCATAAGGCTGATAGAATGCCGTGTGAGTCAGTGAGTGGACAGTGATGGACTGATGGTTGTTAAACTTTTTATTCTTGATGTCTTGAACTTTATTGTTTCATATAATTTGTTCAACTGTTGCTTAAACATAGTTGACCTACCATACTCCAGGAGAGTTGCTGTGGATAGCTTTTGCTAATTTTTATACTGGAATGTGTAAATAATGTTAGTGACATTTATTCTGAAGATCTATTATTTGCTTGTGGAACAAAATTTATGGAGTGTTAGATTGTTAAAGTGACATGTTAGTGTCCTGTGGTCCTGAATGGTTGTGGCTGTGGTTCTGTCATTACCATGTGGATCTTCATTTTGTTGGCTCTTGTTATTTTAAAGCAGATATAAACACTAGTTTCATGCCAATGTAATTGAGCTATCTCTTTTACTTAACTGACGTTTATTTTCTTAGGTCTGCAGGCTGAAGGAGTTACTCCATTACTGAACTAGTACTGCCTATCGACCTGCTGTTTATTTTGACTAATAATATCTTCATCTTTTGAAAGCTAATTATGTGTAACTAAATCTCGGAAATGACTGAGCATTGGTACTATTGCTCCCTTAAATTCTTGAGTGACTTGTAAAATTTTGATTTGATGTTTGCATGTTTACAGTTTGATCAGCTATTCATGATTCATTTTTATATTCTCTTAATTTCATCATGATGCATATCTATAGATTAGACAACTACACATTTAGTTCACGAGACTTATGATGCTGATGTCAACTTTGTGTACCTCAGTAATCTGAACCATTTGAAATTTGAATCAATGTTATTTTTAACAGACTGTTGTATAGCCAAAACCGCTATTCTCAATAATCAAACTATGATATATATACAAACTGACATTCTTACAATGTACTAAAACACAAACAAAAACAATTCATGCTGATTCCAATATACAGCCCATTTTTTTCGCAGGCATCTGGTCCTTTAACTAGTTCCATCAGGGGCTCTCGACAACAGTGCTACCAGCTAATGCAAGTGTGGACCCGTAAGCTGCGCTCAGTGCAGGAGACATCCGATGAGTATAAACTGAACTGAACCAGCTCTACTGTCTGAGGTCCATAGCGTCTGTGATTAAGCCAGGCCTCATGATCTTTTCACTTCACACACACCCTTCAGCATCTTGGCGACCATTGACATTGAGGGCCTGATCATGGGGCTATCCTGACTCCTATTTTCAGCAATTGGTGTGCTTCCTTGGTGTGAGTGTCCAGACCTGACAGAATACAAGAATTTTCAGATGATTCAAATCAAAGTCTAAGATCTGATAGCACTAGCACTTCAGGCATTTTGAAGCTAGCAATTTTGCAGGTCTGATCATTTGCTCTACCTTTATAAATAAGTTAATCTCTAATAACTCATCAAACTTTTTAATGAACTAGGAACAAAAAGAGACCAATCAATGCAAGTAGCTCTTACTGCATAAATAAAAGCAACATGAAATGGATACCTTCCTTGAACTTCACTTTGTAATTCTACCTACTTGTAGCAAGTAGATTGTGTTTGTGCTTGTCTGATATGTGATTGTATAAATAAATTGATCAACATGCAAACAGCACCTCATATGACCTTATTCCTTATTATGGTCTAATTAGGTAATCTGAACAATGTCATGTATGTACTATAGTGCTTTTCTGCTTTGAATAAAAAACTGGTTCTTCCTGTAGTTTGTTGTCTAAACTTGCTAGACAACCATCAAATAACTAACAATACAGTATGAGTACCATTGTTGGGATTGTTCTTTACCTTTTCTAGGAGGAACCGCTCGCAAAAGGTAATCTGGGATCAGTGTGGCATCTGCCACTGACAATTTCCAGCAGCAGTACACCAAAGCTGTAGACATCGGCCTTTTTTATCCGCTGCCCTCGGATGGCGTACTCGGCATAAGATATCCTCTGAAAGAAGAATACATGTAACTCTGTTTTCCTAGTAATCATATGAAAATCAACAATTAGTGCGCCACTACTTACAGCGTCCCTGCAACCATGGTGCTGATAGTTGTCATGTTGCCCGGGAAGAAGTTTGGCAGCCCAAATTCTGCTATGTTGGGTCTCATGTTTCTGTCAATGAGAATGTTGCTCGCTTTGGTGTCACGCTGGACGATTGGTGGACGAACTTCTTCGTAAAGGTAGGTGAGCCCATCAGCAATACCACTGCAGATCTTTACCCTTGTTCTCCAGTCAAATCTGATGCCACTGCGAGAATTACCTGCAAAATAAAAAAAGGACGTGCAGATTGAAATATTGCTGTGGTTTAAGCTACTCCAATATGAAGAACACTGTTACGTTGTAGCTATTCAGCAATAAGAGTTATTTTTCTCGATTCTGTAAAGGGCGCGCTTGTAAAATCTTACTAACCAATGGCATACAGCTCTCTGTGTGTTCGGAAATTTTTTTCCCTCAATTCCTAAAATTGCAGCAAATTCTTCTGAGATTCCTGCAGTCAGGAACATAATGGGGGCACATAATGACATCTTACAGGATCCAAAGTCCCTGATGTCTGAACTAGGCTCCACATCAGAGATATTAGAGCAACTAGTAGTATCTCGACACTTCAACGGCTCAACCTACCACTACCACGTAGACACGGCCGAAAGAACCCTATCCGAGCTTGTTTCCCGGGCATAACTTGTGGCTTTTCTCAGCTCCTTGGACGAGTAGATTTTTACATTGCCTGTGATTGGGATGTCTGCAAACAGGATCGAATGAACTACGGTAAAGGCGCTTCAGAAGGACAGCTATTGTGATTTTTGATTTTTGATTTTTTTTTTTTTTTTTTTTTGACACGAAGAGAACCCCATTTTCATTAAAGCAAACGGAGGCTTTTCGAGAAGGTCAAAGCAGAGCACAGCCGGTGCCGCAAGCAAGACGCGAGGGGAAACTCAGGGATGGAAAGTTAATTAACCAAAATGGCATCATCATCATCATCATTATGGAAAGTTTCTGAGATAAAGTTTGTTCAAGATCTGCGAGAGATTAGAGTTTCCAAATTAGACCTTAATTTGGACACAAGAAGGAACATGGATTACTCAAAAGGAAAGGTCCGGGGATTTGCCGAGGGATTACTTGGAGTTTCCCTGGGCTGACCTATATAATCAAGTCTCCCAGGTCACGGGGTCGTATCCTCCATTATTGCGAGAAGATCGCGTCCAATAAATATATCCAAGCGAAGCGAAGCGGAGAAGGGGACGGGGGCAGGGCATTGTGAGCGTGCGTGTGTGTGCTGCTGCTGATGGCGGCGGCGGCGGAGGTGGAGGTGGCGGCGACGGGGAGCAGCAGCAATGTCGTGGAGTTCATACGTGCGCGCAACGACGAGCGGGAGTACCGCCGGGTGGTGCTCGCCAACGCGCTCGAGGTCCTAGTAATCAGCGACCCCGACACCGACAAGGTAGCTGTAGCTCCGTCGTCTCCGGCCAGCCGCCGTTCGGATCGGAATGCTTGCTCGCTAGCTCGTGGGCTTAGCGATTGATTTGGTGCTTTTGCTTGTCGTCTCGCTCTGCTCAGGCGGCGGCGTGCATGGAGGTGGCGGTGGGCTCGTACAGCGACCCGGAGGGCCTCGAGGGCCTCGCGCACTTGCTTGGTGACTATACTCCCTCCTCTCCTCGGTCCTTGGATTTGCTCGTTTCCAACGCTTCGATTTGATTTCTCCTTGGATTCGTTCGTTCGTTTGTTGTTGATTCGTGGACTGAGGATCTCATGTACGACTAGTAGTAGGGTTATCTCGTCCCACTAATGATTGGGTGGGGATTGGCACCTGGCCCAGCGCCCGCGGCAGGCACTTTGGCCCTGCGATTCGTTCGCATCCATCGCTTGCGCTGCGGTCTCCAATTCGAATCACGGAGATGCCAACATAATTGGCTACTGTTCGTCGTGGCGGTCAAATGCAATGGCAACGGCATCTTCTGTCGGACTCGGATCAAACCATTGACAGTTTCGACCCCTATAATTAATTATTAATTAATCTATACCTAATCAGAGCAAGAGATGCGTTTTTTTTAGAGTGTCCATGACCATGATCAGGGTGATTCTACCAAACCTTTTTTTGGCCAGGGCCGGTAACGCATCACTTTTTTTCTTTTAAAATTGTTGACATATCTATGGAGCGATTTCAGAATTGTTTACTCAGTACAGGACCCGTGTTCTCCAAATAAATCCAATTCGCTCGCATTTTATATGACTTTGGTGGACACGTGGAGTCGACTACCAATTAATTACGCAAAGGACGTACTCGGCACTTGCAGGATTGTGCCCAATTATACAATACCTACTATTATTTGCCATGCATGCTAGGCAACCTGACAATCTGTTGCTGTAATCTTGAAGAGGCAACGTCGTCTAACAAGATATTTTATGAACAAAAATTCATTTTCTTCTAATCATACTCATGATTTCTTACCATTTAATTTGTTGTCATCTTGAAAAATACACTATCTGCTTCTTTATTTTCTTCCTTATCTTGGTACTGAGTTTTTTTACCATGTCTTGCTTACAGAGCACATGCTGCTATTTTACGCCAGCGAGAAGTATCCTGTGGAAAATGAGTATAGAAAATATATCACAGAGGTACATTCTATTCATCAGTTCTAATCGGGGGTGGGGGTGTGATTCATGCTCATTTCATTTTGCAAAAATAATTATAATAATAAATCACCCCGAGTTCAACAATTAACAAAAATCACACAACCACATAGAATTCGATGAGTTTTAACTTTCAACTCAGTTGTGGTGTGCCTATATGATTTTACAAGTCGAGCCTGTCACAATGTGAGACATGAGTTAGGCAAGAGACCAGTGGAAATGCTTTTATTAGGCAGGCGAGGACAGGATGCTTTTTATGACTTGTACATTGTTCGGGGGACACCGCTTGTAAGGTTGTACGTACCAAAAGGCCATAGGGGCATGGTGGTTAGAGTAAAGCTCAAATACATGAGCAATGCAAATCTGTAGCCTGTTGTGATCTTGAACAAAACACACTTGGCTCTGCAGCTCGTCTGTGTATGGATATTTTGGTGGTTGTCTTGTTACCCTTATTTGGCAGGGCAATTACTGAAAAAAGGCAATAAAAATTTCCTTTCATAAGTCAGTGAGTTGCTAAGCTCTCTCTACAACTCAGACTGTTTCCTCCCTGAAATTCTGTTATTATTATTTGTTTAGAAGTTGACTAGGCACCTTATATATTTTTTTAATAACATTCCTGGCCACTTTCAGTGTACTTTGGTTACAACTTTAATTATTTGGTATGATGTGAAAATATCAGCACGGTGGCTCTTCCAATGCATATACATGCTCAGAGACAACGGTGTTCTATTTCGATGTCAATGCCGATAATTTTGAAGAAGCCTTAGATAGGCAAGTTTCTTGAGCAGTATTTTGTTCTAGTTTATCTATTTATATGTTGGATAAGCTTCATTGAATAAAAATGTGGTTATTCCTGATACACAGATTTGCTAATTTCTTCATTAAGCCACTGATGTCACAGGATGCTGTTCTTAGAGAAATAAAATCCGTTGATTCCGGTGAGCAGTTGTGCTTGTGCATGGTGACTCTATTTGCATTTGACAAGGCATATCCTTCTATTTGTATTCCAAATAAAATAAATAGTAACCCTTGGTTCCAAAATGTATGTCATTTTAGTTTTCCCTAAATCAAACTTTATTATCTTCGATGAAATTTACAGAAACATGCACCGACACCTACAGAATCAAATAAATGCACTACCAAGACATATTCAATGATGGATTTAACAAAACTAATTCGACCTTGCAGATGTTGGTGTATTCTTCAATTAACTTGCTCAAAGTTTAAGTTTGACATAGTGCCAAAATTAAAATGGTCTTATGTCTCAAAGCAACTAGATTTTATGGCTGATTATTTTTACCTAGTCTGGCTAACAACCATAAGAACTCTATAATTGCAAATGATTTATTTGCAGTAAAGAGATCCACATCCTATCTAATTTTTCTATTTTATTAACCTTACAGAGCACAAGCAAAATTTGTTGTCTAATGTCTGGAGATGGGATCAGGTACTTGGAAGTTCAGTATTGTCAGTTAAAGATACATCAGATAATAGTTTTGCATTCTGTGTCCATCTCTCTATCAGAAACAGCAGTCACTAGTGCATAAAGGCATTTTGAGTACACAATTTTTTTTTTTTATTTGCAAGGTGTATCAATATATTAAAATAACAGTTTAAATCTTTAAGGCAGTTATAATTATGTTATTGCATTGTCAAAGTTTTGGTTCTCTTAAATATCCTAGTTTATCAAATTTCAATTGTCCAAGTTATGAGAACACCAGTGTAAATTTTTGTAGCGATCATACTCACTTTGGAACAAGAATTGACCAAATTTTGCATTATTTAGGTCTTGCTTATCCTCAAAATATCTTTTACTTTTCAAACTTTTTTTTTTTGAAAGTAATTTCACTTTTCAAACTTACCATTCACTTTAAAGTTTTGAACTTTCGATCCAATAGCCATGCTACATTGTGGCCTCAGTTTCTCTCTTTTTGTTCCTCTCAGCTTGAAAGGCATCTGGCTTCGAAGGATCACCCTTTCCACAAATTCTCTACAGGTACGAATAAGAATGCTCTATGTTCAGATAGTCGCAGTGGGTTCTCTTTTGGCACCTCATTATCTTTGTTAGTTGTTGGATCTATCTTGTTTGGGAAGCAAGAATTCTTTTTCCTCTCGAATACACAAAAGGTTTGTGCTTCTTTCCATGGAAGGTAGAAGAAGTTTGTGGTTACAACGATGTGCTTGTAAAGTGCTCTAGGGGGTTGAGAGGAATTATAACGCAACCTGAACCGCCCTAGTGTACTTAGCAGCTCAAGTCTATTACTCATGTGTGTGGGAAGCGAGAATTATGCAAAGGAGAGGAGCCAAAGAAGCTAGTAGCATTGCCTTTCAATCACTCACAAAAGTTACTCATACATGGAAGTAGTACCCTTTTTATATAGCCATTTAGGTCTGGCTGCTTCAGTAAACAACATAGCTACAATAACCAACTTTCTATCGGTACCTTTTTTCTCCCTCTAGCACACGCAGAGCTGTGTATTATTGCATTAATAGAAGCATAGATCTCAGACTGTTACATCTCAGTTCAAACTAGCAATCTAGGGACATCTTCTGGTCATGCATTATTGTGTAGTCATGGGAAATTTTAATCCCAAATATGTTTTTGTATTTATCATTTTGATTTTTTTTTAATTTTCCATTTGTATCAGGAAGTTGGGAAACACTTGAAACTAAACCAAAAGCAAGGGGCCTGGACATCAGGCTTGAACTTCTGAAGTTTTACGAGAATTATTCAGCAAACCTTATGCACCTTGTTGTTTATGGAAAGGGTAAGTATTGCAAATTAGTACATTTGAGTACAATAAGCCTATTTGTTACTGATAAAATGATTTCTAGAGAGCCTTGATTGCATTCACGGCTTGGTTGAGCGTATGTTTAGTGACATAAAAAACACTGATCAGAGAAGCTTCAAATGTCCAAGTCATCCTCTTTCAGAGGAACATTTGCAGGTAGATGATGGAATGGTTGACAGTTCTATTTGTTAGAGAAAATATTGGTTTAATGATGGCAAATGTGGGTGATTAACAGTGCCAATAGAAGAAGGGGACTATCTAAGATTTACATGGCCAGTTACACCTAGCATCCAGTTTTGCAAAGGTCCTTACCATTATTTGAGTCACCTCATTGGGCATGAAGGCGAGGGGTCCATCTTCCATATTGTAAAGGAACTAGGTAAGTTTACTTCCACAGTTAGTTGTTATGCCGATCGCCCGACGCTGGTGTGATTACTTTCAAGCGGCGCAGTCGAGTTAAAGTCAATCTAATAGTACTGATATTAAGGACCACTGCCTCAGTGATGTTTTTTTTTTTCTCGAACACGCAGGAGAGCTGCGTATCATTATATTAAAAGTAGAAGAAAAAGTCTTACAGAGACCGAACCCATACACAAACTCTCAGAGACTCACTCACTCACTCACGCTCACAAACTCAGTACAAGGAATCACCGGTTAAAGAAAAGAAAAACGACAACGACCACACAAGTAGCAGCCCGTCAGCTTGCTCCTCTGGCAGTAAGCAGGGAGAACCCTTTAGCTCCTGCCAAGCGCCTCAGTGATGTCCATCCTGCTGTAAATAGCATGTAACTTGTAACATGTAACTCTCTTGTAACATTACGGGCCGTTTTGGGGCCAATATATAAACAAAATCAGGTGGGGAACGCCTCCCCCTCGTTGACATTCAAAAAAAAAACAGTTACTCCCTCCGTTCTAAATTGTAGTTCACTTTGGCTTTTCTAGATACATTGCTTTTGCTATGCACCTAGTTATACACTATGTCTAGGTGCATAGCAAAACGAATGCATCTAGAAATCCCAAAACGACCTACAATTTGGAACAGAGGAAGTAGTTGTTATACTTATACTTTTGCTGACCTTATCTATTGAGATAGTCATGTCATCCTTCACTTGTCAACCTGTAACATATCAAATCTGGTTACTGTAGGATGGGCCATGAACTTAACGGGTGAAGAGATCACTGAGAGTAATGAATTTTCCTTTTTTTCTCAGTAAGCATCAGGCTCACTGATGCTGGTCATGGTCAGTTTTTATCCATATTTACTTACTTGGACTAGCGTAATTATTTTAATCTGAAGCACTTTGATATTACTTAAGCCTTTTATGCTGCAATGATACATTGTAGAACACATGGAGGATATTGTTGGGTTGATCTTCAATTATCTTCATCTATTAAAAGAAGACGGAGTCCATGAGTGGATATTTAATGAGGTAATGGAAAGGGTCATGGTTTACATATTAACTTCAATTAATTTTTTTTTTTTTTTTCCTTTCACAAAATATTTAGAGGCTGTTTATTGCCAATACGGGTTGGTAAGTCATAATATCAATTCTTCTGCACATGGTTAGATCTTGTTGAACAAATGAAATGATTTACGTTCAGTTACACAAAAATTCAATGCTAATATTGTCATTTTGTAGCTTGTGGCGATAAAAGAAATGGAGTTCCATTATCAAGACAAAGTCGATCCAATCAGCTATGTGATAGATACAGTCTCAACTATGAAGGTATATTTCGCTACAACCACATAGAGCTTTTGCAGTTATTTCTAATATAAATTTGTCTTTATATCCAATATATTGTCTAGTGGTATTCTCTTTCATTGACAACACTAATCAACAAATATTCTACTGAGTACAATTTCTTTATTGTGTCAGAAATCTGTTCACTGTAACTTCATCTATTCATTATTATCCTTAGACTTCAGTTCCAAACACTTGTAAGCTGTATTGCAGTTGAACCCACCAGAAGAATGGCTGGTTGGAGCAGCATTACCATCAAAGTATGCACCACTAAGAATAAATATGATACTTGATCAACTATCACCTGAAACAGTAAGGTACGCTCTGCACTCTGCTATCTATATCATTATCCTTGCAAACATACACAAGAAGTGTTTTTTTAGATCATTACCAGGGTGGAGAAAAGGCCTCCCCGCCTGAATTTTCATTCCACAGATGCTAGGCTGGCCAGGGGGTGGAAGGGCATGGCGCCAATCCATTTACAGTGAATTTAGAGAGGGGGTGAGGGGTTACGCAACATTGAGCGCCAACATTCTACTAGCGCTGTATCTTTCTTTGGAAGTTGGCAGCTCCATAGGGACTGCTTCTCTGCAGGCGGCCATGAGCCGGTTCTAATCAGGGGGCAGGCTCCGGAACAAGACGTCATGTCGGTGCTTCCAAAGCTCACAACAGCATAGGAGGATCAGGAGCTGACCTCCGAAGCTGTGGGACGTGGGGAGGGGGTGTGGATTTCCATAGTTCCGTTATAGGTGCTATCGAACCTGGCTGATATATTAGATATAAAAGGGGTAGAGTTTGTAAACCAAACAATAGAATCAAAATTATCTTCCCTTCTGCCACTTCAGTTACTGTAATAAACTTTGTCATCTAGACTACCGTCTTCAGTCTCATAGTTCAGGTAGCAGTAGGAGAGACATTAGTAACTCTGGCGAATCCTGTCACTAGGGGGCAAATACAAAAGCCTATTCGCTCTTCTCAAATATAGCTGCTCTTTGGTAATCTCGTTTATGATTTTGTTTTCATTCACATATTCATATGTATTGGAAGTGTTGGGAGTTGATGGAACTGTGCCCGGATGTACAGTGCTTAATTTTGGGAAAAAAAAATCATGATCTGGGAAGCTCCACATGCTTAATGTAAGCAAATGTTTGGCCTAGCTATGTTATGGACCATACCCACCCGCCCACCCAAAAAAAAGATTGACCAAGGAGTAACTTGATGGATTTATATTAAGAAGAAAATAGGACACTCAAATTTACCTCGACGAGGCCTTGACCTTAGTCAACTGACTCTTATACAGACAATTTTGGTAACTCTTTCATAGGTGGTAGTTAAAATGTTGATCCCAGTGTCTGATTATTCCTTTACTCTCAATTGAGGTTATTTTCCATTACTTTGCCCATTGTGTCATATGAATTTGTTCTTTCTTTTTATGGAATACTTATTTCTCCTTATTTAGAATATTCTGGGAGTCCAAAAATTTGAAGGATCTACGAGCTCAGCTGAGCCCTGGTATAACATACCATATTCAGTTGAAAACGTCTCTGCTTCTTTAATACAGGTCCGCCTTTTCAAAAGTCCCATTTTCTTGTATTTCCTTGTATTATTGAATTCCATCTTCACCTAACCTGTTGATGTGCTAACATATGGTTATTGATTCTATCTACTTGAAAGCAATGGATTAAAAAAGCTCCTACTGACAAACTCCATCTCCCAAAACCTAATATCTTCATACCAAAGGATTTATCTCTTAAAGAAGTGCATGAAAAGGTCAGTTCTGGAGTACCTCAATGCTAACATCATTGTACTTTTTTTACCCGAACATGCAGGAGAGTCATCTGTGTACTCATATTCATATGATTTGTTGGGACCTTGCGTAGTAAATAACTCTAACGAAAAGGACAATGCTTTACCAGGTTACTTTTCCAACAGTGTTAAGGAAGAGCCCACTTTCACAGTTATGGTATATGCCTGATATGTTGTTCTCCACACCAAAGGTTCAAATTATCATTGATTTCAACTGTCCATTATCCAGCCACTCCCCTGAAGCGGTTGTTGCTACTGAGCTATTTGTTCATTTGTTACTAGATTATTTGAATGCTTATGGTAAGCACAAATCTGTAAATTCGGTGTACTTTTATATTTTTCCTATGCATAATAATTAATTTAGAGAGTACTGCCAACTTTAGGTTCAATTGTATACTATCTGCATTTTTTGCAGCTTATGATGCACAAATTGCTGGTTTATTCTATTGGATATATGTTACTTCGGCTGGATTCCAGGTATTTTTAGTTACTATGATTGCTTTTATCTTCAGTGACAGTGGGTGCTCTAGCAGCTATATGCTGCACATTTATAATTATCATGCTGACTGTTGCATTCTGATGCAATGTGAAGTTACTGGTATTATGCTGCACATTTATACTATCTCACATTTAACTTCAAATGTTTATTAAAGATTTCTTTAGGTGGTTACAATGACAAGATGAGAGTTCTCTTAAATGCCATAGTAGTGCAAATTGTGAATTTTGAAGTTAAGCCAAACAGATTTTCTGCCCTGAAGGTAAATATGTGGATCTTTATTAGTTTCATTATTGTTCGCTTTCATAATATTTCCAAGCCACAGTTAACCTTACAGCTGATGTGATTTGAGTTGTTGTCATGATATTTGGGAGTCCTGAAAAGTACCAAGGTTCCATGGACATTGTGCTGTGCATTTGTGTCATTCTTATTCGTGGATTACAAGTTATATGGAAGTTATGGCAGGCTTCCAAAAACGTCTATCTAAATAAGGTTTTTTATACTTAAATTTAGTTTATACAAATGAAGCGGTCTAAAATAATTCTTCTATATAAAGAAATAAAGAAATTTTCTTTATTTTCGTGTCAAAATATGCACCTAACCATCCAGTATGACAGTTTAAACCAATACCTATTAGAGATGCTAACAAATGTGACCTTTCCAAACTATAGGTTGCTTTGGCTTTTCTAGATCTATAGTTTTTACTATGTACCTAGATTCTAGACATAGCGTATATCTAAGTGCATAGCAAAAGTTACCACAATTTCTGCAGGAAAACAAAGTAGGCTATTAAGCATATATCCTGTTAATCAAGCCTGTACCTAGGACTTTGAGGCTCTGGTGCGGAACACAACATGTGGCCCTATAGTAAATAGTTGGTATGTAGTTTCTAACTCTAGAGGACGTGGAAAAGTAATGAACCTCTTTGTTTCACATTTCACAAATAGAACAAAGCTCAATTAAGAATAAAGTGAAGTTCATGGTAACCAAATTTTGAATGTGATCAACTTGATGCGAATTTGTTGATGTAAGGTCAATAGAATTGAAGCCCTAAGCATCCATGTCCAGGAGGCAAGAAGCCATAAAGATATCACACAGGCAGCGTCCAGAGTATAAACAATATATGGGCTTTGTTGGCGTATATAGAACCTAACTTATACTTTGGAGCAATTTTATGCTTGTTGGCCGTATATAGAACCTAACTTATACTTTGGAGCAATTTTATGCTTGACAATTTGGAATAACTGGACTTAGTGACTAAATAGTGATTGGATATCCTTAATTTTGGGAGGCCTAGTGCTATCGCGCAACTGTGTCTAGTTCAAGGTTTATCTGTTTTGTGATGGTGTTGTTTTTTGTGTATTCATGCATAGCAAGTGGCACATTGCATCATGATTATGATGAAATAGAGCAATATGTGCGTTTCAAAAAGGCAGTGATGCTAAGGGTTTCAATATTTCTTGTGAGTAATTACTGAACAGTATCTTAAATTTCAGGAAACTCTTGTCAAGGACTACCAGAATTTCAATTTCCGACAACCTTGTTCTCAAGCTAAATACTATGTCTCTGAGATATTGTTAGATAAATAAAAAAATGGCCTAGAGCTGAGAAACTTGAAGCTCTTTCTAAGCTTGAATCAGATTTTTTTTTGCAAAGTTTGTACCACACATACTGTCAAAAACATTTTTGGAATGTTATGTTCAAGGTTTGGCATTTGTACCAATTATACTGTTAGTTTATTTATGTGAGTCTTGAGTGGAAAATATTTCTAATTGCACGTTTACATTTCTCCTTGTAGGGAACATTGAACCAAGTGAAGCAAAATCTGTTATACAAGAGATCGAAAACACTATATTTAATGCCCCAAATTCTTTGTTCAAATCTATGTCTCCATCCGAATATCTGACTAAAAGGGTCATGATGCTTGAAAATGAGTTGAAATGCTACTACCAAATTGAGGGATTAAACCAGAAGAATGAGAATTCATCAGTTATCCAATATATTCAGGTACAAATGTCTTATGTCCTTTTATGCTAGGGCCTGTTAACCCTGTTTGCTTTGTGGACTGGACCTGTCTGGGGTTGGATGAAGCTGCTTAGCTGGTGCTGCCCAGGCCAGGTTCCCAACCAAACAGCCCCTAAGTGTAATCATCCCTCATTTTTAAATATATGACGTTTAGGACAAACTATTTAGTTATAAAATAAACAAATTAGCTTGTCCTAAGCGTCATATATTTAATAACAGAGGAGAATTAATTAATCAAAAACTTAAAGTGATTGGTTGTTTGTGCTTTGTACCTTCAAATATTGTGGAGAAGATTGTTGGTGGTTCACTGGTTATCACTGAGTTGTGCGCTCAGTGAAACTCATTAGATTCAGCAAGTTTTACCCCCTTTATTTAATATTTTAAAGCTTTTGTGGTACAATATTCTGCTTAAATGCAAACTATTATCGAATACTTAACAAGAATTTATTTCATGTCAGAATGACTTAAAGGAGTCTTCTTAAGAATTAAACACCCTGCTAGGGGACATTCAAACTAACTGTAAGCATTCAGATACTAAGTATCTTTAACATATTCAGGTGCATCAGGATGATGCCATTTTGAATAGCAAACTTAAGCTGTTCTCTCTAATAGCGAGCCAACCAGCCTTCAACCAGCTACGAACTGTTGAACAACTTGGGTATATAACAAGTCTTTCTCTGAGGTATATGGTTGAGGTTATTGTTGCATTTACTGCTTGTCAATTTCTCCTTTTAGGAATCAAATAATTTAGATCTTAGCTTACAGTGATTGCCACATTCTACAGATCTGACTATGGAGTCCAGGCCCTCCAGGTTGTTATCCAGTCCACAATAAAGGTATATGTGAACCTAGAGTGTAAAAAAAACTAAAGTAGTTGTTGCTACTGCTGATATTTTGTTGGATGCCTAGGATCCTTCATACCTTGATGTTAGAGTTGATGAATTCTTTAAGATGTTTGAAAGCAAAATCTATGAACTCTCTGATGAGGATTTCAAGGTCAGTGCCTTTGGTTCTCTTTCCATTCACACCTATGAATCTTTGTTGCAAACCATGTGATTTGCAATGCAAAATTGTTGTTCTTTTTATAAGTATACACCATGAAACGCTCTTTAATCTCTCCACCATTTGATTGAAAGAAGCCACATTCACATAGGTCTCACTATAGGTGAGAGCATAGACCTACATAGTGGATCAAAAGGATGGAAAACTATGGGTAAAAAAAATCAGAAATATAACGCGGAAGTCTAAGTTTACCCTCACTTTTTTTTTAAAAAAAAATTGACTGCATATATTGGACTATTTGTAAACCAAAGGACATTACTTCATATCACTGGACTAGAGTCTTCTTGCACATGAATCATTGACATGGGCTTTGTTATTACAGAGAATTGTGAAATCGCTAACTGATTCTAAACTGGAGAAGTGTAAAAATTTATGGGATCAATTTTATTTCTACTGGGGAGAGATAGAGGCAGGAACTCAGAAGTTTGATAGGTCCAGTTCTGAGGTAAGTATTATCCTTTCAGCAACAATGCGTGTAAAGCAAATTGTATTATCAAGTATAAACAGAAATAAGAAGATTGTACCAGCAACTGTCCAGATGTATGACCTTCACTAACAAATGTAACAGGTCGCTTTGCTAAGAGAGCTCAAGAAAGAAGAATTCATCGAGTTCTTCGACCAGTACATAAAAGTGGGCGCCCCTCAAAGGAGGACCTTAAGTGTGCAAGTCTTCGGCAGCAACCATTCGGCGGAGTTCAAGAAGGCGATCAACGAAGCCGACTCGCCCAAAACGTACAGAATTACAGACATAAGCAGCTTTAAACGATCGAGGCCGCTGTACGGCTCACTCAAGGGAGGTCCGGGCAGGATCACCATGACTGTCTGACAGCCATCTATACCTAATTTTCATGTATACGTAGTGTATGTAATGGTCTAATTCGATTCTGAATCATCCTCCTGCATCAGATTCGATTGCATGATTATTGATGCTATTCTTAATTAACTCATGGTTTTAACCAATATAATTCATGACAGCGTGTCACTTTCTGGGCAAATCTAGGGAGATTGATAAAAGTCATGTATGTTCATATGTCTGTTTGCGTTTCTTATGATAGCTACGTGGTTTGTACAGTTACATATCCAGTGAACTAGAACAGCAGGCGGGCGGCTGTTCCTGGCCAACCCTGACCTGCCGGAGCTGTACAGGAATAAGGCGGGTCTCAACAAGTATGACAAGATCACAGGAGCACGTTCTACACATCACAGGAGCACGTTCTACACATCACAGGAGCACGTTCTACACCTCGCATCCTGCGCTTGGCTACACAGACTACCCTTTTATCTTGGCTAGGAGACGCCACTAGTGGCTCAGTATATGACTCCAGGCACGATTATGAGCTCCACAGGTTAAAAGTTGGGGACAGGGTTGAAGGGCAGAGATTACTGTACTGATAAAATATTTGTGTTTTCAGAGCATATTAGGAGAACATAACCCCATTGATGACACATTTCAAAACTGAAGATAAACCACAATCGATGATCATAACCAGTTAAGAGAAACTGCAAAGGAAGGTTATTCGAAGACCTTGAGATCTCAGCCACTATCCATGGGCTCTCGAAAACAGCTGATAGAAGTTTAAACTGACATAACCGAACTTTAGATTACTTACCATAAGAATTTCTTGGTTCCAACCACAAACAGGAAATAGGGCACAACTGCCTCTGCTATTAGTTTAGTTGCAATTGTACTGGGAAATAAGGATAAACAACACAAATCTCAAAAGCACCGGATAGAAGCTAGGACGAGAGAAGGCCTACTTGATGCCATGAAATGGATATAACTATTTCGATAATTTTCACCAGAACTAAACCCAACAAATCTCCATGAGCCATGACTACAAATGCGCGAGCACAAATCAGTCAGAAGGCCTCCTTCGTGCCTCGATTGCTTGCCAAATAGCTCCAAATCTCAACAGTACAACACAATGGCAACATGGAAAACATGACTGCAAAAACTGAACAGCTGATCAAACTAGATAGATCTGCACACCTAGGAAATATTACGCCATCTCTAACAGCATTAGCATGTCTCATGCATAATGTTTCAAGGCACCATACAGATGTTACCGAGGACTGACATTGCAACATCACCTTGAGAAGTCCTGGTTGAGATGCTGACCTACCAAATATTAAATGTTAGCAGCAGCACGCAAAAATATACCAAATCAACCATGTTAACTGTTTCCAGGCATGTGCATTGAAACAAACTATTCATTGTGTTTGGATACACGAATTGAAATTCATGTACAGAGATGCATAGGGTAGACAGCTTGTGACTGATCAGACCCGCAAACTGCAGCAAACACAGACATCTTTATGTGCCTAATACTTGATGAGTTCAAAGCCTACAGAGTAGGCTAAAAATGATAAAAAGAAACTTGTAATGTGTAGTCAAGTCTATCAAACAAGGTCCCTCATTAAGCTTGTGCTGGAGATGTTTAGAACAACTAAGTGCAGATATGTAAACTGGAGGACCACTAACGAATAAAAAGTTTCATAAGCCTACAAACTCTCCATGGGTTTATTATAGCTGTGCGAGCATATGGCCATGAGTTGCATTTTCATCCATTCCTATCTGAGGGCATACACATTTGATATGCACCTCAATTTCTATTTACAAGGCATTGACACAATTTAGGATTCAAACATCGTAATCTTCAATGAACAATTAGCCTCACATGACAATGAAATATTCTACGAAAAATGGTGTTATTGGATTTCCCATTTGAAAGCACTTTCTTAAGGTTATGATTACATTGTAGAGTAGGATAAATTGATTGTCAACATTTTGTTTTTGAGAATGTGACAAGCCAAACCACACCTCACATTTGAGTTGCATGCCAATAATATATAAAAACGACTTTCTTAAAAATTAAAACCTGAAGCTAGTAGTGAAACATGTTGATTGGCATTGACATACTGAACAATAATACTGCAATAATCATCAATCCATTAACTTTTTTATCTGCTGACGAAACAACACATAAAACAGCAAGAGGTAAATGCACGGGCCCCCGAACTTGCGCGGTACGTGTCAAATAGGTCCCCGAACTTGAAAACCGGTCATCCGGCCCCTCGAACTTGCAAACCCGTTCACCCCAGCCCTCGAACTTGCAAACCCGTTCACCCCGGGCCCAGTCCGGTTTTGCATGGCTGCATGGCACTGTTGCGGGACGTGGTTTGCTACAGTAACCCCGGATTTGCTACAGTAACCGCGGTTTTGTTTTTTTCCTTTTCTAATTTATTTTGGCTGAATCTTGAAAAATCATAACTCTTCGATACGACATCGGATGAAGATGATTTTTATATAAAAATTATAGCCCTCGACGAGATCTATAACTTTTTAGTTTTGAATTTTTCATTTGATGACGTTAAGGTGCTCAAAAAAAAATTATATAAAATTACAGCATCATAATAATCACGTATTTACGCTTGTCACATTAGAAATTAGTTTCTATATATTGTTTTTGACGTAGCAAGTGCATGGCTCGGTGTAGAACAAAGGCCGGGGGCGGCATCGCACCTAGGAGGTTTGGGGCGGACTCAAGGCTAATGTCGCACCAAAAATGCGACAAGCGAAGTACGCGATTATTATGGTGCTGTAATTTTATATAATTTTTTTGAGCACCTTAACGTCATCAAATGAAAAATTCAAAACTAAAAAGTTATAGATCTCGGCCGAGAGCTATAATTTTTATATAAAAATCATCTTCATCCGATGTCGATCGAAGAGTTATGATTTTTCAAGATTCAGCCGAAATAAATTAGAAAAGGAAAAAAACAAAACCGCGGTTACTGTAGCAAATCGGGGTTACTGTACCAAATCACGTCCGCAACAGTGCCATGCAGCCATGCAAAACCGACTGGGCCCGGGGTGAACGGGGTTTGCAAGTTCGAGGCGGGGGGTGAACGGGTTTGCAAGTTCGGATTTTGGATGACCGGTTTTCAAGTTCGGGACCTATTTGACACACAGGCAAGTCAGGGGCCGGGGGTGCATTTACCTCAAAAACAGCAAAATCCAGCAATGCCTCTAATTAACAATCAATCAGCAGATGAGCATGGAGAGAATCATGGAATTGAGTTGAGATGATGCACCAAACAATCTTGCGCTACGCGAATAAGTAGGATGCAAGAGTACATAAAAAAACACTCTAATTTTAAATTTGAAGAAAATAAGGAAGGTTCATACCGTATCATATGCTTGGTAGTGAGAATGGTGATGGGAAACTCGCATACAGTAGAGGACCCATAGTTTGCCGATTCGAAACGCAAAGCCTCTCAACTAGGAATGTCTTGAGATTGAGTGTGAAATACTGTAACTCCTCCACTTGGGAAGCATGATTCGATGGTGATGCTTTTAGGAGTAAGTGTCCAGCAACCGCATGAATAATGCTCCAGTCACTGTTTGGTTTGGGCAATGGGATTGTCCTTTGGTGCTGCCACTCAGTCCCTCTTAAAGACTTATAGTAGAGTTGTAGCATGCCATCACTAAGAGTGAACAGACCTATCATCCCTTCCCCTGCCTCCACAATGGCCCATGATCTCACGTTGTCATCCAAGCCAGAAGGGAGGTTAACAACAGAAAGCTTCATATCATGCATGTTGAGCATGATCATGAAACTGCTGTCGACAGCGTGGATCCAGAAGTAGCAGCCATGAGCGTAGTGGCGCTCGAACATCCCCTGAAACTCAACCAAGTCAGAGTCCAAAGGAACTGTTCTATTGTACGTATTTCCTAACCATTGTCCTGTTGCCGAAGAGAAGTGGAAGGTCACGAGCTTGTGTTGGCACTGCACAGCGCAGATCACCCGGAATGACAAATCCTGCTTCTCCTTGTCCTCGTCAGTGTCTGGATCGAGGAATCGTTGCATGCCCCAGCCCCCGTAGCAGCCGCTAGGTCATCGGGGATGGCGGGTAGCTGGACGTGCCGGCGGTGCAAGGGGTCGCAGACCATGACGTCAGCGCAAGCGGCGTTGTTGCTGGTGCGCCGGCAAAGGAGGACGCGGGAGTCGCGAGCGTCGCAGACCATCCAGCGGTGAGGGCCAGGGGTGCCAAGGAAGGCGAAGGTGAGGTCGGCGGCCTGCGCGAGGGCGCGTGCGGCAGGGGCTGAGCGGTGGGGCGGCACGGCGGGGTGGAATCCTTCGGTCGTGAAGCATTCGAGATCGCCGAGGACGGGTGGGGGGTGGAGGCACCTGAAGCGGTGAATGAAGCGGCGCGTGGAGACGACACGGCGGAAGGTCGTGCAGGCGGCGGAGGCACGGGCGAGGTCCTCCGCGGCGTCGAGGCGGAGGAAGATCTCCTCCAGGATCTCGTCGGGGAAGACCGGCAGCGATGCCGGGGCGGAGGAGACCCGATGCGCCGCCGGCGAGGACATGGCGCGGCGACGGGGACGGATAGGGTTCGGTGGATCTGGCCGACGGCGACGACGGCCGACGGCGAAGTGGAGTGGAGTGGCCAAACAAGCAAACGCACGGGCTGCTGCTGTTATGGACTGGGTGGGCCAGGCTACAAAATGTTGGTTGGGCCGGACCTTTCAAGAGAATTGCACCATGTTTGCTAAAAAAAAAGGCCCAAGTGCTCTCTTTTGGTTAACTGATTTTCATTTTCATTTTTTTTTTACTATATTTTTTTCCACTTTCTATTTTTGACTATCTTTTTTCATTTTCTTTTGAACTAGTACTGTGCTCAGCAAAGTTTTGACTATATATCATCAAAACACACATTGTTGGTGCTCTGCCCCCAAAACTGACATTCTTACATTGCACTAAAACACAGCAAAAACAATTCATGTTGCTTCCAATCTCCAGCCCACTTTTTTCATGGGCATGGTCCTTCAACTTTCCATCATCAGATCTCTACAGCAGTGCTACCTGCTAGTGCAAGTGTGGATACACACCAGTGACCTGCTCAGTGCAGGAGACATGCATCGACGGGGATAAACTAAACTGAATCAGGTCAGGCCTCGGAATGTTGTCACTTACTACAACCCCGCCCTTCAGCATCTCGGTGACCATTGACATGGAGGGCCTCATCTTGGGGCTATCCTAGTATTCTTGGTGCACAGAGGACCTATTTTCAGCAACCGACATGCTTCCTTTGGTTTCAAAATCAAACTTCAGCGTCCTGTACTCTTCAATGTCATCAGAATCAGTGTCCAGACCTGACAGAACAGCATTAATTTCAGATGATTTAAATCAAAGTCTAAGATCTGATGGCACTAGCATATTTCAGAGCTAGCAAGTTCAAAAAATCTGAAGTTTGTTCCATTTTTTACAAATAAGTTGATCTCTCAGAACTCATCAATTTTTAAATGAACCAATTGTATTCATAGTACATGCTTGAACTAAATTAGCAGACTTTTTGTGTGGTATATGGACGTCAGTAGAAGAATAAAGATTAGCAACACTTCTTGAACCAAATTTGCATAGACTAACTCTGCAGATTGGATTCTAACATCATCTGCGATATGCATTTGCCTAAATTTGTGAATTTTTTTATAATACAACTAAAAATACATCAATGTGCAAGGTCACTGGAGAGATGGACTATCAGGGAAGAGAGTAAATACATCAAAAAAGAAATGTGTCAATTCTGGTGAACAGTCAATTCTTTATCCTTACTAGTGACTTTCTCCCAGTACTACAAGTTTTGGATATCATTGGATCATAATACATGCCAGGAGGATCTCCTTCAACTCGAGTTTCAAATCTTACTAAACAAGAATATGTTACCTCTTGGCAGTGATTTAAGGTTCATGTTGCTGAGAAAAATAATCATGGGACATTTTCAGTATATATTTGTGCTACAAATGCATGTACTAGATCAAGGTCAAGAAGCTACAAGGCTACCTACAAGTGGTGCTATAAATTTAGAAGGCCCATATGCAAATATAGATAATCCCTGTATTTGTTTCAAAAAGAAAACAAAAGAATTCTAGTCTGCTTGCCATAAAAATACCTGGAGAAACCAATTATGTTTTTTTTTAATAACAAGAAATCAACAGTGCTATACTACCTTGTGGATCATTAAGTTCACAATTCAAATAATCAACCAGAGCATTCAGATAAAGTACGCATAATAAGCACTACCAGATATGGTTACATCGCTAATTCGGTGAAATTGAAGTTTTAGCATTTAGCAATAGATATAGTTCATTGTTTGAGAATATCTCATGGTATAGCAACATACCAGTCCAACAGGCAAGTCACCTAAGTGCAGAAGATAAATTGCTAGAACAAGTAAATCCTGAATCAGTTCCCAAAATAAAAATAACAGTAGACCATATTGAATTAGAAAACTTCTACTAGTAGACATGAACAGATAAGAAGATTACATTAATAATAATATTCTTCCGATATTTAAATTTGCACTATAGATCCAGTGCTCACATACAGCTACACAACTAGTACAGGTTTGACCAACTCACTTTAACGTCTACAGTACAGGAATTGAATTCGGTAACCAGAAGTGCCTCCGTGTGCTACTGCCCTGAAGGCAAAACTGCAGATAGGATCTGACCCAAAAGCTGGAACCTTGAAGTGAAGAACCAAGACAGAATTCAATCTCACATCCACCACAAATCTCTTTAGGACACATAGGTCACCCATAGTGCAACGGAAGATCTTAATTTCTTGAGGTATCTTACTAACAACAACACCAGCTATAAACAGGTCTAATCCACTGACGCACCTCCTAAGGTTGGACATCCAAACTTCTACTGTGGCCTACACTGAATTTCGAAACAGCACGCCCGCTATGTCCATGCTCCGCCACAATGAACCTGTAATGTGTAGTCAAGTCTATCAAACAAGGTCCCTCATTAAGCTTGTGCATAATGTTCAAGGCGACATACCGGGAAAACATGACTGCATAAATTGAACAGCTCATCAAACTAGATAGATGTCATCTCTGACAGCATTAGCATGACTTCGTGCATAATGTTCAAGGTGACAGACAGATGTTACCGACTGACATTGCAACATCAACTTGAGAAGTCCTGGTTGAGATGCTGACCTACCAAAGCTTAAGGGTTAGCGCCAGCACGCAAAAAAAACTACTAACCATGTTAACTTTTTCCAGGCATATGCATTCAAAATAACTATTCATTGTGTTTGGAGGCGTGATTGAAATTCATGTACAGAGATGCATAGGGTTGGGGGCTTGTGACTGATCAGACCCACAAACTGCAGCGAACACAGACATCTTTATCTGGCTAATAACACTTGAATTCAAAGCCTACAGAGTAGACTAAAAATGATACAAAGAAACATGTAATGTACAGTCAAGTCTATCAAACATTAAGCTTGTACTGGAGACGTTTAGACCAAATAACTGCAAATATGTGCTGTCAAGTCTATCAAACATCATAATTCTTGAATGAACAATTAGTCTCACATAGTGACATGACATAGAATTATTCTATGAAAATGGCATCATTGTTTCACATTTGCAGGTACTTTCTCTTATGTTTATGATTATATTGTATAGAGTAGGATAAATTAAGAGTCAACATCTTATTTTTTAGAATGTGACAAACCAAATCACATCTTACATTTGAAACGGAGGCAGTATATAAATTGCACACCAGTGATACATAAAATTTGACTGTTAAAAGTTAAGAACTGAAGCCAGCAGTGAAACAATGTTGATTGGCACTGACATGCTGACAGTACTGCAATAATCATCAATCCATTGCCTATTTGATTAGCTGTCCAAACAACACATAAAAATATAAAATGCAGCCATGCCTCTAATAAAAGGTCAAACAGCATATGAGCATGGTGACAACCACGTAATTTGAGTTGAGATGTTGCACCAAACAAAAGTGCCCTACAAGAAAGTTTTTGCAGAGTCTGCCATAGGTAAACCACAACAATTTGGGCTGGGTAAGGTGTGCTTACAAGGTAGGATGTAAGAGCACATAAAAAACACTGTAATTTCAAATTTTAAGAACATAAAGGTCTGTAGCGTACCATATCATATGCTTGCCGGTGAGAATGGTGATGGGAAACTCGCATAGAGGAGAACACCTCTAGTGTACCGATTATTCAAAACACACAGTTCCTCAATTAGGAATGTCTTGAGATTGAGTGTGAAATACTGTGACTCCCTTAGTTGTGATGCTTTTAGGAGTAAGTACCCAGCAGCTGCATGAATGATGCTCCAGCCACTGTTTGGTTTGGGCAATGGGATTGTCCTTTGGTGCTGCCACTCAGTTCCTCTTAAAGACTTATAGTAGAGCTGTAGCATGCCATCAATAAGAGCGAACAGGCCTATCATGCCTTCCCCTGCCTCCACAATAGCCCATGGTTCCATGTTGTCATCCATGTCAGGAGGTAGGTCAACAACAGAAAGTATCATATCATGCATGTTGAGCATGATCATAAAACCTAAACCATTCATCCAGAAGTAGCAGCCATGAGCATAGTAGCACTCGAACAGCTCCTGAGACCAAACCAAGTTCAAAGGAACTGTTCTACTGAAAGTATTTCCTAACCATTGCCCGGTGACTGAAGAGAAGTGGAAGGTCACAAGCTTGTGTTGGCACTGCACAGCGCAGATCACCCGGAATGACAAATCCTGCTTCTCCTTGTCCTCATCATTGTCTGGATCGAGGAAAGGGTAGAATTGTTGCATGCCCCAGCCCCCAGTAGCAGCGACTAGGTCGTCGGGGATGGCGGGTAGCTGGACGTGCCGGCGGTGCAAGGGGTCGCAGACCATGAGGTCAGCGAACGCGGGGATGATGCTGGTGCGCCGGTTAAGGAGGACGCGGGAGTCGCGGGCGTCGCAGACCTGCCAGCAGTGAGGGGCGCCGAGGAAGGAGAAAGTGAAGTCGGCGGCCTGCTCGAGGGCGCGTGCGGCAGGGGGCGGACCGGTGGGGCGGCTCGGCGGGGTGGAATGTTCCCGGTGCGTCGAACTCGAGGACGCCGAGGACGGGTGGGGGTGCAGGCACCTGAAGCGGTGAAGGAAGCGGCGCGCGGAGACGACGCGGTGGAAGGTGGTGCAGGCGGCGGAGGCACGGGCGAGGTCTTCCGCGGCGTCGAGGCGGAGGAAGATCTCCTCCAGGATCTCCTCGGGGAAGACTGGCTGCGATGCCGGGACGCAGGCGAACCGATGCGCCGCCGGTGAGGACATCGCGCGGCGACGGGATAGGGGCCGGGCGGCCGCGGTGGATCTGGTTGGACAGGCGACGGCGAAGTGGAGTGGCAGAAAGCACCGCGCTGCTGCTGTTGTGGACTGGGTGGGCTAGGCTACGTAATGTGGGCTGGGCTGGGCCTTTCACTTGAATTGCACCAATTTGGCTTTATTATTTTTTATTAAAGGAAATTTGGCTTCATGTAGTATATAGAGATGAGAGGACCAGGCCACAATCCGGCCTCACCGTGGCCACGTCTCCGTTTTTACCATGCCATCCGATGGAGATCAGGAGGCCCGGCGTCGCTGCCGTACACGCTGTGCTGGCCAAATATATACCGGCTCCCGTCCAAACCCGTCCAAACCCTAGCTCTCTCGTCGCGTCTCCTCCCTCTCCCTTTCCCCTCCTCTCTCTTGTGGCGGCGCGGTGCCCGGCGAGGCCACCTCTCAGCGCGGCGGCGACCCGTCTTTGGGCTTCGGTCCCAGCTCCAGCGGCGCTGCCGCCACTGAGCCCATCGCGGCGGACGCCGCCCCCTCGTCCGCTGCGCGGGCGCGCGGCCTCCATGGCCTCCTCCACCGGCGCCGCCGTGAAGTCCTCTCCCCCCCCACGCGTCTCCACTCCGGTTTCTCCCTTCCACGCCCGCCGCGCCATCTCACCTTTTCGTTTCGGCTCCATTGAACCAGGTGGAGGAGATGCGGCCTTGTGAGAAGATGCCCCATTGAACGGTGATGGCCCTGGCGACCGAGAAGGCGTATGTTGCCTTGCCTCTCCATCCCCGGATCCTTGTTTGTTGCTGTGAATGTGTGGGTGTGGGTGAGGGGTCGCTATTTCTTTCCTGATTAATGCGGCTTGGTTTCCTTCTCTGCACGAAAATCATCGACCTTAGCAGGGTTGAAATGTACAGGCTCCGTCTTGCGCTGCAAGCATCGAAGCAACATAATCTTCACCTTGTGCAAAACAATTCACAGATGCTTGCGGTTTGTCTACATCTCCATTCCACTCCATTTGTCACTATGGATGCACTGACATTAATCTTTTAGTCTTGTGTGTTGTTCCTTTGTTGGCAATCCAATTGAATGGCATGCTATCCTGCAAGTTATGCCTGTACACCTCAATAACACTATTTTTTTAAAAAAATGAAAAGTGCTCAGTTTTGGCAGTGTAGACACAGTTTTCACCCAATTTATGTTGGGTTTAACTCTGTTATGTTGGATGTGAAAAATTGAGTAAATTATGTATGCCATCTTTATACTTTATACTATCTCTGATCCCAAATATCCAAATGTTGGATGTGAATAGTGCTTATTTTGTGGTGCAAAATAGAGCACTGCCTAATATTTCTGTTCTGTGCTTCATTGCAGGAACTAAATGCAGGGAAATAACGATTAAGTTGACAGCTTCTTCTATGTTCCAACATCCATTGATTATCAGTTCCGAGTATGGTGGTTATTGATTTCGTAATTTGAGGATATGATCTGCAGATTAAGATATTGCAGCACGAGCTTTTTTGTGTAGCAGCACTTCTTAAGTAAAGGGTTCAGAGCTCGATGTAAGTAAGAGAATGGCTTAACTCAGCTTCTTTTTCATTAATATCATGTCGTTAGGGAGTTTCTTATGTTTCCTTGCTGCTTGCAGATTCCATTTTGATGTGTAGCTTTCTTACGGATCTCGGAGACGGCTCCAGATCCGATAGTGGTCAATGACTCGGTTAGTGGCCAGTGCTTTCTTAGTAATCTATGTCGTTATTGGCTAGCTGCTAGAATAGTGGTCCATGTTTTGTTGCTGTATACAGATGTACTTTTGTGCCATGCATAAATGTTTATCAGTGGTTTAACAAATATAATGCTTGGGCGGACATCTCTCCTGTTCCAAGTATGAAATGAAATGGTTCAATCAATATATTTTTGCACACATCATAAGAATTTTGATGTAATACAGCCCTTCTCGTAATTGCCATTTAGTGTTTCAACATACGTGAAAGTAGCTTCAGGGTTAGTTAGTGATTTTAGTAATTTGAAAGCTTTTACAACTTCCCTATCTGAGACAACTGAAATAGTAATGCACATGATGTCATTTAGAAAACCAGCCAGCAATGGATTGTTTTACTACTCTTTGAAAGGATAACTACATAATGGACTCGGCTAGGAGATCTTTGAGAATCCTTTAGATATATAATGGAGTGCCTCTGGGGCAGGTGACCCGGTGTTAGATGGCAGTGCACCTTAACTTTCTGCTATCCAACTCACGGTTTTCAGTAATGGATCCATCTAGATTGACTTGAGTAAACAGATGCATTATAAGTCACAAGATACTTATGTGTGTGCTTTTCCCTTTTTTTTTTTTTCCCTTTGAGCTAACTCTCAATGAATTTTAGTTCTCACCACAATTTCTATGCATCGCACACAATGTTCTAAACTGATATGTGATGGTGGCTGTTGTTAATGTTAAAATTAAAGGGATGGAGCATGGAGGCAAAAGGAAACTTATTCAGTCTAGCAGATTTTATGGCGTGATTTGGTTATATGGAGGTAATTATACACAGAAATCTAATTATGTAGTGGCTGCCGTAAAAAGATTAGTTTGCAGTTTTCTGTTATTTCTTCACTAAATAATCTAGGATTAGCTTTGTCATGTAGTGAAATAATTGTACATTCTAGCTAGAAACATGTTAACCATTTTGGGTCCTTTTCTTTTTTAACATTTCCCCATCCAAATACCTAGCCGGTGTTGTTGTTACTGTTCCTGGAATACATTTTGCATTACGCCATGATCAACTTGCAATTTATCACCATGGCGTAAAAATCGGATAACGGTTTGAATTAGATTGCCATGTAGATTACAGAGGACCACAAAGGTAATAGAGGTTAGTATTGTTGCAAGGACCATCCCTCTGATTACCTGACTTCAGAGATCTCAATGTTTTTCCCCTATATGCAAGTTATATCACTTGATTGAAGGCACATGCAGATTGCAGATACTGGATCTTCTAATATGGTAGTATGTCTAAACGGGAACAATTTAAAATTGGGATACCCAGTCGAGTACTATTAGTTGTTGCTTCCAGAAAGCTTGTTCATTTGAGCAATGCCAAAGCTAAACATTGACTTCATCATATCACACAAAGTAAACACTCTTGTGGGAAAAAAAGAACTGGCTTGTCTCTCTTGCTGCTAGAGCGGCATGCATTGTTGGTAGGCTGGCAACAGAGCGGCGCGATTTGGTCGTCAATCTGAATGCCTAATCAAAGAAGTTTCCTCTTTGAGCATGCTTGTCTGAAAAGAGTTATGTACTTTGTGACTTTCTAAAATACATCAATAAATTGACTATCGTTGGTTCT
This sequence comes from Hyparrhenia diplandra, assembly GCA_015847255.1. Lineage (NCBI taxonomy): Eukaryota > Viridiplantae > Streptophyta > Magnoliopsida > Poales > Poaceae > Hyparrhenia > Hyparrhenia diplandra. The sequence continues at coordinate 704,690 of JADLZK010008364.1, forward strand.
TACTTCTTAGACTTAGCGGATGGCTCGACGAGGACCGAGAGGTTTCGACCAAAGTGTTGCCCAAGGAGCCACGTAGGTAGCCTTCCTAATTAGTTTTGGGTGCACTTTTGCTATTCTCGTGTCGTTTCGGTCATCACATCCCACGGTCGACGATCTTTGCACCTCCCACTCGAGGCGGAGGTGGTGGTAGTACCGGTAGCCCTAGCTCGGTCGAGCCTCACCGAGACTACCGATATCCGGATGGTTCTTGCAACTCCGGTTACGTGAACAAAGCATTCTTTGTTTCTATGGTTCTAACCCCTCCCACCCATCGACACTACACCCAGCAGTGAGAAGACAAGGTAATTTCCTCTTCCTTGTAGAAAACGAATGAATATATCATGTGTCCACAACGTCTCATTTACGAATGCCTTTCTGCGGTGGCAAGTTAGGCAAGGCAACGGAGTCCATTTTCGAAAGAGGCTTGAGTTCACCTCGAGATGAGACTACCGGGCCACAACCCGGCCTCGCCATGGCCACGTCGGCGGAATTATTTTGGCGCGTTGGATTTGGAGATCAACGGTTCTCATGGCTCCTCACGCCAAATATATATTGGCTCGGCCTCGACCTCCAACCCTAACCCTTCCCTCGCTCTCTCCTCCGCGGCCGCCTCTCTCCTCCCTCTCCCTCCTCTCTCGGCCGAGGCCCGACGGGGCTTCTCCCGCCGCCGCAGCTCCCGAGCCTCGGGCCGGGGATTGCAGCCCACCGACGGGAGGCACCGGCGAGGGCGGCGCGCCAGCGGCGGCGGGGATGAGCGCCCGTCATCCGCTCATCCCCGCGCGGCGAGTGTCGGCTAGGGCGGGCGCCGCTGGCCCGTCCCGCGGCGAGCGCGTAGCCCCGTGGCTGGGGCCCGGAAGCCGCGACGCGGGTGGCCCCGGTGCGAGACGGCACCGAGCATACGGGCGGCGACGCGGCGGTGTCGTGGCTACCGGGCGACCGGCGAGGTGAGCACGTGGGTGCGGCGTGGCTATGGTGGCCAGGCCCGGGTGCACGCGTTGAGGCAGGGTCGCTGCTGACCCTCCAGACGCTGGCGGTGGCGCGGTCGAGGGGGCCCGTCGCGGCAGCCCTCCCTTCCTCTCTCGACGAGCAAACACCCTGTGGACGACGGCAAGCGGCGTGGGAGACGCCGAATCGTGAGGGTGCCCTCTCGCCCTTGCTCCTCCCCTTCCTCGCCCGCCCTACGACCGTCGATATGATGTTGCTCCTCCCCTTCCCTCGCCCGGCATTGTAGCGGCGTCCGGACACCTCCGGCTAGGGCGTCGGTGCGGCGACCCGGCGGATGCCCCGGTGTAGCATGCGGTCGTCGGGCAATTTTGTTCGGTGGCCTGCAAGTGTGGGCGGATTTTCCCCACCGGATCTGTGCACAAGGATAGTTGAACAGGGCCGACGGGATTCCCAAAGGTCGATTCATCCCCCCCCCTCCCCATTTTGCCGCCGAGGGCGCCGCCACCCGTACCCGATCCCAAAGCGCATAAAGGTTGCTGCAGTTCCGACCTTCGGCGGATCGATTCGTTACGCAGGCTGCTTGAGGTGTGAAAAAGCGGCCTCTTTGTGTTCTCGGGTAAGATTATAGTTCCTACTTTACGAGATATTCTTCATTGCTCTTTCTACATTGCGTGTCCATTTGATAAATCTCTCCGGTTCCCTTTCAAATGTCTCTCTAATTGCTCCGTAGGACTGAATGGGGAGGCCTTATTTGGTTCTAATAAAGAATAAAAAGTGCTTCCTCGACACTATTTTATTTTCCATAAATTTCTTCGAAACAAAGGGCGTCAAGAAGAGAGGAAAGGGCACGCAAATCGCTTGATCTTTGGGCGACGATGTGGTTTAGATTGAGCTTTTGGTTCTCCATTCTCGCGGTGGGTCAAAATGCTTCCAATGCATTTGCACAACATTCTTTGTCTTCTTCTTTGTTTGTGTCTTTGAAGTTGAAAAGAATTTACGTGCCATTCTCAAACTGGTTTGGAGGAAAGGGATAGACTTTATATGCTCCTCATAATATTGAAGTCCTTTTATGCTCTCAACAATTTAAGCGTATCTTATCATTTCTTTGATTAAGGGACATTTACGTTTCTTGGTGACAAGTAATTATGGAAGAAAACATGGATGTCTTTGATATGGTTCAAATTTACAAGCCATAAAAAACATGTGGCCTCACTTTCGGGCTTCATGTTGTTGAATGGTACTATAAATGGTTTTGAGTGAATAATTGGCCAATTGTTGTTCAGTTACTATAGTTGCTAGCTTTGAATGCTTTGTTTTTAACCTTACCATTGATCTTGCCACACATACCGACATGTACTGATTTTTTCAGGTACATCTTTGCTGATTTTGCATACAATTGCCCTTTGACATTGGGTGCTCGGGTTTCTACTCTGCCTCCCCGGGGCCACCCGGCGATGGTGTGGCGAGGTTCATTGGGAGCATCGGATGGAGGACCACATGTTGCGTTCCACCTAGAGAAGGTGCGGCCGTGCAGCAATTTGTGGCCGATAGCGTTCCTTTTTCGGTTCATCTACGAGACCCTAGGATGAAACAGGTTTGGATCAACGCTATAGAATTCAATTGTTTCTTTACTATAATCTTCTGATTTGCAAGTTGCAGGAAAAAAATGTGGAAAAAATTGGAGGCAATCTGGTTGGTCTAAATTTGGATTCAGGTTGTTGTGCTAACGCTATAGAATCCATTCGTTTTGATTGGCGATTCAGTTTTGAGGAAGAGCTGTTCGAGGTATTTTTATTGCCCATTCATTTTGGAGGTACGGTTGGCTGCCGCTTCCTCCGAACTCGTAGCTTTAAGTTTGCTTCAATCGAAATTGGTTGCACGCGTGGTCGATGATATTTGGAGGATGGTTCTAATGTGTTTTGGAATCAACGACCTTAGTGGTTTAGGCTTCCTCCTAGCTGCATCAATTCTAGAGAAAAAAAAAGAGCTTTTTAGACCTATTTCGGCTACAAAGCATTAGATGCAACAAAAGATAGACGTTTTGCCCAACACAGATCTATGGTGATGGTTTTAGTTCAGGCGCTAATGGTTTTGCAAAGTGGTTGTATATTTGCTTACAAGATTTGGTCAATAAATAGCCTTGTTGAGGGTTGATGCTACATGTCTTTGGTGATTTGTCGTGGCTATATATTTTCTTTCATAATTTAGTTTGGATATGTAGGCGAAGAACTGCAGGACGTGTGTGTGTGGATCCTTAATTCTATATATTAGTTTAGTTGATCGGTTCAGTTTTTATGACCGTGGGTAGGATTTATCTTTTTTTTTCATGAGTGTTTTTTTACGCCAATGTGAGCTTTTTCTCCATATTTAGTTCTCGACCCCTTGTCCTTTTTTTTTTTTTTGTCTCACAGGGGCAAGATATGAACAACAGTTTCATATGGAGAGAGACCAATTATATATTTCATCACGTTTGTCCATGTCGGTTATGTTCTATACTACATACAAATGATTGGATCGTGTTTAGCTTTCTTCTCCCACTCCCGTATTCTTAACAAAGTGTTAAAAGTTTTGTAGGTTTATAAGAGTGAATGAGGGAACAAATGAATAAAAGATATCCTTTTTCGATTTTTTTGCGTTACCTTTTAGACTATAACTCTCGAGTGTGCATGCTAAAGTTGAAAAGAATTTGTGTATAGCTCCCGAGTTTGATATCGGGGAAAGGGATAGAGTTAATATGCTCCTCACAATATTGAAGTCCTTTTACAATGGTTTAAGCGTATCTTATCTTGTGTTAATTCAGGGGATTTATGTGCGTAGGTGATTGCAAAGGCCTTTTCTTCTTACTTTAGCTCCATGAGTAGTATCCGAAAGGTACCAATTTTATTCTTTTATTACAATTGAGTGATTAGCATATTCACTCTTTTCTTACTCCATGATTAGAAACAATGATCCGGTATTACGTTCAAATAGCAGCAACTTCTTTTCATTTATTCTCTGTATATTTGGTTTGTTTCTTGGATTAGGATATACAATTTTATTTGTAGATCTTTTTGGAGATTTTAGATAAAGGTATGAATTTTCAGTTTACCATTCTTTCAGCTTTTTTCTCGGCCTAAATGAACCAAGCTTAGGTGCTATCACGAGCCACATAGGTGTAAGTCTCTATGCTATTTTTTAGATATATAGTGTTAGGTAGGTTGCAGAGCTATCCCATTAGGCGATTAATTGAGCAATTATTAATTTATTATGTAGACTGCTATAAGAAAATTTCTATGATGTGATTACAAAAGTATTCTCTACCCATTGGGGTGATTATTGAGCAAAACATGAATGGCTCCTATTGAATAGTTTTTCTCCGAGAAAACTTTGCTAGGCTAAAAATTTTGACCCTTTGTGTTATTAATTGGGAAGCTAAGACTTCGGGCAATATCTTTGAACGTGTTTGCCGAAAGGAAAACAAAAGACAATGTAGGGTGTATAATTCATTCTTGTTTTTAAATTGGCATATTTTTTGCAATATAATATTTAGGGACTGTTGGTTTTTCTTATTGCATACTTTCATATTTTTCACTTTGTTAATTTGTGGAGAAGAGCAAATTGGTTCTCGAAACTCAATTCAATTGCATTTTTTCCTTGCCTTTCAGTCTAATGGCTAATGCTAACAACCATACGAGATAAGATGAAGATGGAAGACCACTATGATGGAGAGATGGAACACGTACTGTGGGCGTAAAAAACTTCCGCGACAAAAAAACACAGAAGAAATGGAGGTGGTAAAAACTTCGGATATTAAGTCGGCTTCGAAATAGGTGCCATCCAATTCGTCACTTTCAGCGAGTTCATCTACCCATTCATTTGTGGAGGTTTGAGAGGTTGGAATATTTGTGATGCTCTACGGCATGCATTTGGCATCACTGGCTCTTTCATTTGCTAACTAGACAAAGAAAATGAAGCATTTTGTCTTAGCTAATCCCGTGCTATCTTTGTGTATTGTACAATTTCTCCGATAGCATAGTTATATGGTACTATATACTCAATGTATTGTTTGTTTGAGACTCATGTCAATTGGAACTCTGCTGAACTAATATGTTTTGATATATTGTAGACGACCTAAACAAATTTATATCCAATGCTTAATTATCAAATTTCGATGGATACGAGTTAGTTTCCCCAATTTATAGATTGCGTGGCACGCCTCGTAGTCCGCATGCGTCGTCGTCAAAAAACACACTGCGGGCGGCAGATCTCGCAGCTAAGGCGCGCGCTATAGACTAGTTACTAGTATAGTGATTTTTGGCGCGCCCATGCCTTGAGAGTCATGGCCACGGTTGTATATAGGAAATGAAATAGTATTCACAGAATAAATATGATAGATATAACTTTGAGACATTCATATATTATTACATGTCCATGCGTGAGAAACACGAAATACTAAACAGAGTCGAGATTTTTGAATATTGCAAGCTTTAGAATTAATGTAAGTCCTAAGATAGCCCACACAAAGATTCAATACCGAGAGTAGGTGTTTAAAATAGTGATTATGTATTGATCTATCATTTAAAATACTATAATATCATTACAAAAGTAGGAGTTTTGTCAAGTACCACAATGACATAGTATGATAAAAAGAACTTTGTTTACAATAGCCAGTAGATAGCCCAGCTAGCTATATAATGGGGTTTATAATTTTCATCCTTTTTAGAACTTCGATCATGGATTCATGGTAGAGACCATCACCTGTAGACCACGGTACAAAAGACCGGGGATGATGTTAGCAAAGAATGAAGCGGTAAGATTGACCGGGCACCTATCTGCTGCCGACCACTAAACTCCTACTTAGGCAGCAATGTTGCTCCATCTCTAGGGCCAGGAACTCCAACGGGAACTCCATCATCGTGGGCTGTGTGGTGCACACACCCATGGCAACATGAGATGAAAGATATGATGCAATAGTGACAAGCAGAGAATCGATAGCAAAATAGCATGCACCAAGTAAAGGTTTCAGTTATTGTTAGCTGAGAGGCAGGCATATACTAAACCACAAGGAAATCAATGAAATATTCTATCGGTAACTGTAAAAAGCTGAAGCAAGGCATCGAACTTAAAAAGAAAATTGTAGCACAAAAATTCAATCGAAATGCATGAGCCTGCTCATCTTATTTGTGTATATTGATTCATCCAAAAAACAACACAATTTAGTTTCTCTGGTTCATGAAAACTTCTAATATTCGAAATACCCCAAAAATTCATTGTCATACCATTATTCCAATCCCCTAAACAATCAATTTATTTTGGATTCTAAACCTGCAATCATTTTTTTTTTCTAGAATTAGGCAAACACAAATTAACCTATCTAGATTTGTAACAGAACATTACAGGCACTTCATGGAGCAAGGTATGACCATAAAAAATTAAAGATCACTGCTTTATAGTCACTGTTACAGTTATACAGTTGGAATCAAAGAAGCCAATAAAAATTAAAAATAAAAGTAAATTAAAATACCCTGATTTTGATGGACTGCATGTAATGATTACCTTGCTAGCAAGCCCTACTCAAGTACAATTGCTCTTCTGCAGAAAGCTCCAGGCAAAGTCTGTACAGAAACATTGTTAGTTTCTAATTCATATGATCCAAATTCATGGACTTGTAGATAGCTGAGAACATTTAACGCATTTGCGTGGCGAGCCAAAGTGTGAACCTTAGATATCATCTGAAGCCCTTTAATCATTGCAGTAGAATAGACTGGAGGTGAAAACAGAATCTAGAAAGTACATCAAATATATTTAGGTTTATATGTATAGATAAGACAGATGGTCACATACAATGGCAATGTATATAGTTAGGATATATCGATACATAAGCACCAATAGGATGTATGTATTACATGTGGCTGTGTATATAATACAGATGCATGCCTTGAGAGCAAGTCAGCATTCTCATAGATAGATGTATGTTACCTAACATCAGAAAAGGTAAAGACCAGATCGTTGATTGAGAGAGTGAATCTTCGTGTAAAAAGGCATACTCCTGGCATCACGAGCACCTTAATAATTGATTGCATTTTCAATCCGAATGTGCTACTAAAAGGTCCTATTAAGGCCTACAATTATTGGCAATGAAACAAAAGGAACAAAGGAATCAAATCCAATTGATAAGTAACACGGCCTTGTTCCGGCAATGGGTAATATACAAAAGAAATAATGGGCAAAATAATACTCACCACAAAATCAAAGCGGACAGAACAGATTGGTTGGCCACCGTTAACTGTAGTGAAATGCAATGAGTAGAGTAATTATTTCCTCCCAAATGAGTTTAAGAAGTACTCTATACTAATAGCATCGAACCTGCAATGCAAATAGTTTTGGCACTGCACTGACCAAAGGCATGGACCCTAAAATGTGTACCGATTGTTTTTCCTGGGGTCTCAGTACAGCCTAAAAAAAAGGTGAAACAATAATTAAAGCACCAATCATTGGGGTCCAAAGAATAGAAAGTCATTAGTTAAGCCATGTACAGAGCAGGCTACAACAGAATGTATGCAGTGGGCACAAGAATTATGATACCATAATAAATTTAGGTATTTCATAACGATGGGTGTGAGCATATCCTGTGGCATAACATGGGAACCTGTGTAGGCTCACAACATGCTGTATTATGCAATGCTTGGTGTCCAATGAGTAGAAAGGACCTGGACTCTGAGATACCTTGTTTCCTCATTTGTTTGATCAATTTAACTCTACACTATACATGAATAGGTGAGAAGCTGAAGTCCAAAAATCTGTGAAGCAATAAGCATATATTGCAGCAAAATAAAAACAGATTCGACCGCGTTAGTAAAACGTGGGATCAACGTATTTGCTATGTTTTGGAAACATGGAAAGCATAAAAGTAATCTACATTTTCAGTCAGCGGGGATGGCGTTATTCGAGAACCTAATATATCCAAAGGTCATACAAATACATGGGAAATTCATACAAAACATGGGCACATATACATATAAGAAGCTGTTCAAAAATTGGAACTTGATCATGGTCTACACTCTACACTAAATTAGCTAGGTTATAAAAAACAGTAATCTCTAACCGCTTGGGGGAAAACGACACTTACTTGTACAATGACCGATTGGAAGCTAATGCGTGTGGCCTCTTTCCAATTTCGCACATAGCGAGAAAAGGATTATGCTTTTGTTAGCATTGATGTAAGGCATGGAGAAAATTTGGAGCACAACCTCACAATGTTAGGTTGACCATTCGATTGAATTGTAAGGGACCTCACACTAAAAATATCGCCAGTGGCAATATGATCTGGTATAGCGAGCTATCACACACCTTTATGGAAAACCACCCACTCTGAACCTCTTTCTGGAAACAGGAACTGAAAGTAAGGAAAGATTGCCAAGTAGAGGTATGACAGGAATATAGAACTTGGTTCCCAGCTAAAATGCATATAGCCATATACCGATCCTTGGGCTTCCTGTATGCATTCTAAAACCAATAACGAAGGTCCGGCCAATTAGGAGAAGAAATTATGGACTACTACGTGTTTACCTCTGGAAAGCGCTAGTAAAAGAACACCACAAATAAGGAAGTTGATATTCCTGCTATCGACTTATTATCTCGCTGCAAGCATTCGAGGAACTATTAGTATAGATGAGAATTTTTGATCCGGGATTCAATGAAGACCTGCTGCAAAAGAAACTATTATTAGAACAACATGTAGAATCATATAAATTAGGTTAAAGCGTAGAGTGGTAACTTTGTAACTCCATTGAAAAATAAGATGCAACCGACTTCTTCAATAAAGAAGATGCAGCCCACGATGTTAAAGCACCAACCGGCGTTAATTAAACCCAAGATAAACAACCCGACTGATAATCCTCTATTGGCGGGGAAGAATAGTTTTCAAGAGAAAATATCTCACCAATCATAGTACTATTTAGACATAAAGACAAATTTGAACAACTATAAATAACCAATCGATTTTGAAGATGACATTGCGAGAAATGTAAGGCAATGGGGCTGTTTGTATTTGAAGGAAAATTATAGCCTTGAGAGAACTTAAAATCCTCTAAAAACTTAGGAATAACATCTTGGGTAGGAGGTAACAAAAGAAAATGCAGTTCATCGGTCTAGATAGAGATAAAAACGGCGTGTGAATAAAATAGAGTATTGCTCTTTTCGAAAACTCTTTTGTTTTGTAATTCAAACAAGAACTGTTAGAAGGAGCACACATACATGGTCCAGAAAACAAAGAAAATGAGGACACACGTACCGGCAAAGGCTGGCTTCAGCCTCCATCCTTGAGCATGAGGCTCCGCTCGTTAGCGCCATCAGCTGTGGCCCTTTTTCGTAGTCGACCTTTTCACTGTCCTCTCGTTCCACAAGCAACACCTGAAAGTTGCAAAATCAACCGCTTGTCATGCCATTTTCCTAGACACAAATGCAGGTTGTAAAGAATATTTTTCCCGATTTGAAATACCAACGCTACCATGCTAGGCGAATGTAATACTACATATTCCAAAGCATCCAGGTGATCTTATTTCCATAGCAAAATATAGATGAGTCTTCAAAAGTATTTTCTTTCCTAGATGAATCACCCGTGATATTTTGTTTGGTTAGATTGAGATAAATAGAGGTAGAGAACTAAACTTGATTTTACACACATGCGGATTCGCGGAAGCTTCAAGTCGGGGTTGCCTCAACCTGCAACATCCATATAAATTTCAATTGGACAGCCATTGCCTTGACCTACATGACACAACCTCACCTACCGCTAGCCAAGCTGCCAAGCAACACACCGAATCAGAGATCAGAACCAAACTTTCTTAAATTGGATCAACATCGCAGGCCAATCATCTATTCATTTTTGTACAAGCTACATAGTTGAGATCAATATTTCATCTATTCATTTATAGAGACTTGATTATGGTCCAAAAACCATTACAGGCCAATCATCCATAATCATCCATATACGTATAATGGAATATTGTAATATTTAGCATTTTTATCCAACTATTCACGTTTCTTGAACACTTTATTAGCATATTTAAAAGCTGCCTTTTCAGAACACTAAGCGTGATGGCATTTCAAATGCTCCATAGTTCAGGAAATGTTATCTTTAAGCTAGAAACACGGAAGCAAAATAAATAATGGATCAAAACAAAAGTTGAAACCAGAGCGGCAAAGGGAGAAATATAAACTGTTTGTGGTGGTGCACTTGGTCCTTGCTACATGCTGCAGATGTGAGGACAGACCACCTCAACACACGAACCAAGAAGAACGGCGAACTCGAAAGCGAAAAAAACGGCGTAAAAATGAACTGAAACTTGATCAAATCACGTGATTTTTTTCCCAAAATTTGTCCAGGTAATCACCAAGGAGTTCTTGAGCTATCCTCGAAAGATCATTGCTCAATTTGAACTCAATCTCGGGAAAATCAAATCACGGCCAAGAACACGAAAAAATCGCCCAAAAAATTCATCGATTCGTCCATGCTCGTGCTGAATTGGATCGAATCACTTGGTAGATAACCTCAGCACATGTCCTTGCCGCGAATCACATAAAAAACCGAACCAAATCGGTCTCAAATCGACGAACCAAAAATACCCCAAAAATAGCTCCAATACGACCGCACCTGGCCACGCCGCCCGGCTCCGTCCCTTGCGTCGCCCGGCCACACCGCCAGCGTCGCCATACCCCAGCGCCCGGCCGGCGGCGCCAGCGCCCGGCCGGCTGGGCCAAGCGCCGTCGCGCTGGTCGGGCGGCGCCGCCGCGCCGCCGCCTGCCCGCTGCCGTCGTCCAGCCGCGCGTCGCCAGAGAGAGAGAGAGAGTAGGGAGAGGGAAGCGGCTCGGGCGGGAGAGGCGGCGCGGGTTTAGGGCTAGGGTTGGGCGGGCTGATGTTATATATGAGGCGGAGGAGGTAGCTGCACCGTCGGATCGCGAATCGAGCGCCCAAAAATAATTGGAATGGCGTGGATAGCCCGGCCGACGGTTTTCTCCGCGACCAATCTTCTCTTTAAATTACACCGCAAATAAATTCAGGAAAAAAACCTTGTGCGAAACCTCATGAAGAATTAACAAGGTTTTGGCAGGGTTTCATAACCCATCCTTGTTAAAAATTCAAAAAAAAAAACCCCATCCTTGTTAAAAATGAAGAAACTTATCTAAACACTCTTGGGTGCCAAGAAAATCTCGTTTTTTTTTCTCTTCCTGCAAGGGCCAGGAAAGGCTTGTTCAAAAATGGACACATGGCCTAGTATAAATGAAATTAATTTTTCCATTTAAATATATATAAATTGAAATCACGTCTTTGTGTAACAGCGTGTTTCTTCGATGCTCTCTATTGAACTTCCAAGTCTTGCACGTTGCACCAGGCCATTTCTACATCATCAGTATCTGCAGTCAACATGGATTTTAAGTCTGAATGAGCCTGCCTCGCTTCGTGGCTCTTGGCTCCGACAACCCCCGCCGCTTCTACAGACCCACTCTCACTAGAGCTGTGTGAGGGTGTTGTGCCTTATGTTTGGATTGATCCGATGCTCGATGAGTTCGCGACCATCCTCGTCGCGTGCCCGTCCACCTCTCTAGAGGTCCGGCGTCTTTGGAGGTCCCCCCTTTCGCGCCACACATGGTCGGCTCAACCGCGGATCTTTGAAGTATCGAAGGTGGCCGGTGACGTCGCCAGGACAATGGGTGCTGCACTGACACCTTCTGCTGCCACACCACCCACACAGCTCCCGCACCTGTTGTTGGCGCGTCTACAACAGCTTCAGTGACAGCCTTCATTGACTCCTTGAGGATGTCGTTGGAGGATCCTTTGATCAAGGCTCCGCCACACGTCCGTACTTCAAGGGGCGTCGAGTGGATCCCACGTCGTGTGACTGGTTGGCCGCCAAATCGGCCTTCCACGATCCTCATTCGAAGAAGCAGGCACGGTGTGTTGGACGCGGACCATGGCGGGGCTGGAACTGGAAGGATTACACGAGCCTTAGAACGGGCATGCACGTTGCCTTAGTCGTGCATTAGTCCTCACTCCTCACTTAATACAACCTCCTAAGCTTTACTGTTCAAGCCGATAATTATTGTTATCGTCCAAACCCGTGTGGCTTGCTCGCTATTGGGCCAACCGGCAGTGTAGTTTTATGGGATCTCTAGTTTTATTCCCAGTTCCCACCTCCGTGGAAAACGGCGAGGTGCAAAGTGGAGTGGCAGAAAGCGCAGGTGCTGTTGGGATTATGGGGTGGGCCTGGCTACGCGATGTGTGGGCCTGGCTGCGTCATTTCTATTTTTTTTTTCAGCCATTCTATTGAAATTGCATAAACTAAACGGGTAGTACAATTTTGCTCCATAAACTGCAAGTTGGCAAGCCCACTAGTTTTTATGCTTCTCACCTTTTTTTGGGTGGGTTTATTGAAATGACGACATTTTAGAGGATAAATCGAACTAAGTTAAAAAAATTTAGGGAGGTAAATGGGATTAGAAATATTTTTTCTATAAGACATCCAAAGGTTTATACACAAATAATTTTTCTAAATCATATCCAAATATTTTTATATAAAAAAATGGAATTAAGAATAAAATAATCTGGTTTAATCTTAGAAACTTCATAGAAAAATTGTTCTGGTACTAGTTTGACACTTTGACATAATACCGTACAAGAAACTATCTTCTTTTCTTTCACAGAGCATACCCTACTTTATCTATCTTAAAAGAACAAATCCCCATGGACTTAAGCCTTTGCGAGATCGGCGTCTTCTGCAGTCCACCTCAACGCCGCGGTTTCCTCCGGCTTTTTTGGTGCTTCAGGTTTTGGTGGCGGTCTTCGACGAGGAGGCGATTTCTTGCGAGTGTACGATTGCGGTTGGGTCTAAGGACCAGTTTGTAATTTTCTTATTTCTTTGGGGTCCTTATAGATTATAGGTGGGGTAGCTATCATAACGTATCCTTATACGGTGTACTTGTATTGGTTTTCCCTTAATTAATACAGGTGTACTTTATCAAAAAAAAAAAAAATGAAGATGATAAACCACAATCAATTATCATAACCAGTTAAGAGAAACGAACAAAGGAAGGTTACTCGATGACATTGACATCTCAGCCACTATCCATAGGCTCTCAAAACCAGCAGATAGACGTTAAAACTGACTTAACCAAACTGTAGTTTACACCATAGAGTTTCTTTGCTCAAACCACAAACAGGAAACAGGGCACAACTGCTGCTGCTATTGGTTTAGATGCAATTCTACTGGGAGTTAAGGATAAACAACAGGAGTCTCAAAGGCACCGGATAGAAGCTAGTGAGAAGGACTACTTGGTGCCAAGAAATGGATATAACCATTTCGTTCATTGAAATCACAGCTAAACCCAGTCTCTGATTGGACAATCTCCATGAGCCATGGCTACAAATGTGTGAGCACAAATCAGTTAGAAGGCCTCTTTAGTGCCTCGATTACATGCCAAATAGCTCCAAACAGCCACAAGTGTACAACACAATGGCAGCAGGGAAAACATGACTGCATAAACTAAACAGCAGATCAGACTAGATAGATGCCATCACTAACAACTGCATAAACTAAACAGCTGATCGGACTAGATAGATGCCATCACTAACAGCATTAGCATGTCTTATGCATAATGTTTCAAGGCACCATACAGATATTACCGAGGACTGACATTGCAACATCACCTTGAGAGGTCCTGGTTGAGATGCTGACCTACCAAATATTAAATGTTAGCAGCAGCACGCAAAAAAATACCAAATCAACCATGTTAACTGTTTCCAGGCATGTGCATTGAAACAAACTATTTATTGTGTTTGGATACACGAATTGAAATTCAAGATGCATAGGGTAGACGGCTTGTGACTGATCAGACCAGCGCAAACTGCAGCAAACACAGACATCTTTATGTGCCTAATACTTGATGAGTTCAAAGCCTATACGCTAAAAAATGATAAAAAAGAAACTTGTAATGTGTAGTCAAGTCTATCAAACAAGGTCCCTCATTAAGATTGTGCTGGAGACGTTTAGAACAACTAAGTGCAGATATGTAAAATGGAGGACCACTGACGAATATAATTTTTCAGAAAACATATAAACTCTCCATGGGTTTTATTATAGCTGTGTGAGCATATGGTCATGAGTTGCATTTCCATCCATTCCTATCTGAGGGCATACACATTTGATATGCACCTCAATTTCTATTTCTGAGGCGTGCACACAATTTAGGATTCAAACATCATAATCTTCAATGAACAATTAGTCTGACATGACAATGAAATATTCTATGAAAATGGTATTATTGGATTTCCCGTTTGAAAGCACTTTCTTATGGTTATGATTACATTGTATAGTAGGATAAATTGATCGTCAACATCTTGTTTTTGAGAATGTGACAAGACAAATCACACCTCATATTTGGATTGCATGCCAGTGATATATTAATCTGACTTTCCTAAAACTTAAAACCTGAAGTTACAGAGAAACATGTTGATTGGCATTGACATGTTGAACAATACTACAATAATCATCAATGCATTGCCTTTTTTATCTGATGTCGAAACAACACATAAAACAATAAAATGCAGCAATGCCTCTAATTAACAATCAATCAGCAAAAGAGCATGGTGACATGACAACCATGAGTTGAGATGATGCACCAAACAAAAGTGCGTTACACAAATAAGTAGGATGCAAGAGCACATAAAAAAAAACACTCTAATTCTATTTGAAGAAAATAAGGAAGGTTCATACCGTATCATATGCTTGGCAGTGAGAATGGTGATGGGAAACTCGCATACAGACGAGCAACTGCAATGCGCCGATTCGAAATGCAGAGCCTCTCAACTAGGAATGTCTTGAGATTGAGTGTGAAATACTGTGACTCCAGCACTGCAAAGTGGGAAGCTTCATTCGGTGGTGATGCTTTTAGGAGTAAGTGCCCAGCAGCCGCATGAATAATGCTCCAGTCACTGTTTGGTTTGGGCAAGGGGATTACCCTTTTGAGTTGCCAATCAGTTCCTTGCAAAGACTTATAGAAGAGCTGTAGCATGCCACCACTAAGAGCGAACAGACCTATCATGGTGATGCAATCATTGCGAGAAAACATACAAAAGTAGCTTAACCAGGGTTCGTGTTCATCTTCTTGGTGCTGAACGGGCAAGAAAGCACAGATTCAGCGTTGCACTGTGCTACTAAATAATGCAGCCAAGTACAGGGAATTGCGAGATAAGGTAGATAGTCTATTTTCTTTACCTTTTGTACATAACAGATACATCTTTTTTGTTAGTGTTCAGTCAGATTCAGAGTTTCAGACGACATCCCTTTTTTCAATTCATCTATTCAGATGCATTTTTTTTTGTTGGTGTTCCTTTTAACAGGTTAAAGAACTTGATGAATCTGCAAAATCAGGGCACAAGACTAACAATTCATTAGCACAATGTTTTGGTGCAGCAGAAAGGGATGCGGTTGATTTGAAAGTCATGAAATTCATTGCAGCTAACGGCATCCCTTTCAATGTCTTCGAAGCCCTTATTATTCTGAGATGGTTACAGCCATAAACAATGCTCCAAAGGGATATAAAGGTCCTGGTAGTGAGAAGGCAAGAACCACTCTCCTAGATGCACTCAAGAGGAATGTAGACAATGATTTATCAACAGTGAGAGATACTTGGTGAGTTTTCAATTCTATCAATCTCTTGTCTTTTCCAGTTGCAGCGTGCAGCCTAGAATCTCCAAAATGTCATGGCAGTACTATATTTATATCTTGTATTTTTTAAATAAAAAAAATAGGTTAACTCAAGGAGTCTCTGTTGTGTCCGATGGATGGACTAATATTAAAAACAAGCCACTGATAAACGTGAACGCATCAAACAGCAGAGGTTCATGTTTCTTATATGCAGAAGATTATTCTGGAATTGAAAAAACTGGTGAAGCAATTGGTCAGTTTCTGCTAAAAGCCATTGAAGACATTGGACCCAAAAATGTCATTCAAGTGGTGACTGACAACGCATCAAACTGTAAAAAGTCGCAGGCAGGGGAAATTCAGAAAGTAAGTTCTACATTGTCACTGCATCTCAGTGTTTAGTTATCGTGTACTTAGTGCATACATTTACGCATATCCAATCCTTTTCAGGTTCATAAGCACATCTTTTGGAGCCCATGTGTAGTGCACACCTTGAATCTCATCTTCAAGGATTTTGCAAACCAATTCTCATGGATGCTTGAGACCTACAAGAAGGGTAAAGCTATTGTTAACTTTTTCCAGAGCCATACTCATTGTATAGCCATGTTCAGAAGTCATTCTCGTTTGGAACTACTGAAGGTGGCAAAAACTCGATTTGCTACCCATTACATTTTGCTAAAAAGGCTCAGTACAGTGAGAGAAGCACTTGCCACCACTGTGGTAACCAGCAAATGGAAAGATTGGGTGAGAAGCTGCAGCAGTGAAATGCAGCAACAAACAAAGGCAATTGTTGATACAATCAATGATGAAGACTTTTGGAATGAGGTTGACAACATCCTTGCCATCACAGGCCCTATATACTCAGTATTGAGGTTCAGTGATGGAGAAGGTCCGAAAATGGGAGAAATATATGAGAGAATGGACAACATGGTTGGAGAGATCAAAGACATCATGACCCAAGATGACAACCCTCACAAGCTGGACTATCCAAAGGCTGAAGAAATAATCATGGAACGATGGGAGAAGATGAATATTCCTCTTCACAGTCTAGCATTTGCTCTCAATCCAAAATATTATGATCAGAGGTATATTGAAAATCCAGCTCCTGGGGGTTTTGTAAGAAAGGCACCAAATCAAGATTCAGATGTCATGAAAGGAGTGTTAGAAGCTCTTAAAAAAATAGGAGATGATGCAAGTGAGCAGCAGATCCTCCGTGAGCAACTCACTCATTTCATTTCCAAGAAGGGAATGTATGCACTCAACTCTGTGAAACAAGATGCATACAACATGGATGCAATTGATTGGTGGCAAACCTATGGCTCTGAAACTCCAGATCTTGCAGCAGTGGCAATAAAGATTTTATCGCAACCCATTAGTAGCTCATCAGCAGAAAGGATTTGGAGCACTTATGAATATATCCATAGTGCAAAGAGAAACAAACTGAATGCTCAGAATGCAGATAAGCTTGTCTTTATTCACTCCAACTTGCGCCTTCTGTCTTGAATGACTGAGAGTTACAAAAATGGGCCACATTGGGATATAGATCCCAGCAATTCTACACTAAACTAAAAGGTAATGCCTAGTAACCTAGTGTTCTGATTTGGCCTATGCTCAGTAACCTATTAACCTATTAATCATCTTCTTGTGCTCTATTTTCAGGCTGAATGCAGCAGGCTGCTGTTTGGTTACAGAGAAGAAGAAGTGCAGGACTGTAGGCTGCTATGTTCAGAACTGGGAGAAGAAGTGCAGGCTGTTTTGCAGTTGAGTCATATTTTATTAACAGATAGTAATAGTTTGGTAATTGCTCTAAAGAGTTATCAGTCATGTATTAAACATGACTAAGAGTTATCAGTCATGTATGAACTAAGAGTTAATCTTTATGCCAATATATTTGGTTAGTTTCTATGTCTCATAAATCGTTCCAAACATTTTAAGTTCTTGTTCCTCGTTCCTGTTCTTCGTTCCTCGTCATCGTTCGGGAACATCGTTGACGTTCCATGCTTTTGGAAATCAACGTTCCTCGTTCCTCGTCCCCGTTCCTCGACCCCGTCGTCCCGGGAACATGGTGACTTAGATCATGCCTTCTCCTGCCTCCACAATGGCCCGTGCTTGCTCGTTGTCATCCAGGCCAGGAGGGAGGTCAACAACAGAAAGTTTCTTATCATGCATGTTGAGCATAATCATAAAACTGTTGTCAACAGCAATCATCCAAAAGTAGCAACCACGAGCGTAGTAGCGCTCGAACATCTCCTGAAACATAACGACGACGATATAGTCCAAAGGAAGTGGAACTGCTCTATTGAACGTGAGTCCTACCCATTGCCCGGTGACTGAAGAGAAGTGGAAGGTCACAAGCTTGTCTTGGCAGTGCCTAGTGCAGATCACCCGGAACGAAAAATCCTGCTTCTCCGTGTCCTTGTTAGTTTCTGGATCCAGGAAGAAATCCTCCACGGACCGGCCCCCAGTAGGGATGGGAGGTAGATGTACGTGCCGGCGGTGCAAGGGGTCGCAGACCATGACGTCAGTGCACGTGCCCTTGTACCGGCAAAGGAGGACACGGGAGTCGCGAGCGTCGCAGATCATCCAGCGGTAAGGGTGAGGGTGGCCGAGGAGGGCGAAGGTGAAGTCGGCGGCCTGAGCGAGGGCGCGTGCGGCAGGGGGCTGAGCGGTGGGGCGGCTCGGCGGGGTGGAATTTATCGACCAGGTAGCATTCGAGGACGCCGAGGACGGGTGGGGTGTGGAGGCACCTGAAGCGGTGAAGGAAGCGGCGCGCGGAGACGACGCGGTGGAAGGTCGTGCAGGCGGCGGAGGCACGGGCGAGGTCCTCCGCGGCGTCGAGGCGGAGGAAGATCTCCTCCAGGATCTCGTCGGGGAAGACCGGCTGCGATGCCGGGGCGCAGGCGACCCGATGCGCCGCCGGTGAGGACATCGCGCGGCGGCGGCCGCGGTGGATCTGGTTCGACGGGCGACGGCGAAGTGGAGTGGCAGAAAGCACCGCGCTGCTGCTGTTGTGGACTGGGTGGGCTAGGCTACGTAATGTGGGCTGGGCTGGGCCTTTCACTTGAATTGCACCAATTTAGCTTTATTCGTTTGTAATTTGGTGAACCCAGTTGTGGGTTAAATAAAATTTTGTTACCCCTCAAAAAAAAAAAATTTAAAGGAAATTTGGCTTCATTACTAGTATTACACTGCAAATAAATTCAGGAAAAAAAAAAACTTGTGCGAAACCTCATGAAGAATTAACAAGGTTTTGGCAGGGTTTCATAACCCATCCTTGTTAAAAAATTCTCAAAAAAAAAAAAAAAACCATCCTTGTTAAAAAATTCGCAAAAAAAAAAAAACCCCATCCTTGTTAAAAATGAAGAAACTTATCTAAACACTCGGTGCCAAGAAAATCTCGTTTTTTTTTTTTTTTTTTCTCTTCCTGCAAGGGCCAGGAAAGGCTTGTTCAAAAATGGACACATGGCCTAGTATAAATGAAATTAATTTTTCCATTGAAATATATATAAATTGAAATCACGTCTTTGTGTAACAACGTGTTTCTTCGATGCTCTCCATTGAACTTCCAATCTTGCACGTTGCACCTGGCCATTTCTACATCATCAGTATCTGCAGTCAACATGGATTTTAAGTCTGAATGAGCCTGCCTCGCTTCGTGGCTCTGGCCCGACAACCCCGCCGCTTCTACAGACCCACTCTCACTAGAGCTGTGTGAAGGTGTTGTGCCTTATGTTTGGATTGATCCGATGCTCGATGAGTTCGCGACCATCCTCGTCGCATGCCCGTCCACCTCTCTAGAGGCCCAGGCGATCTTGGCGGTCCCCTTTTTCGCCGCCACACATGGTCGGCTCAACCGCGGATCTTTGAAGTGTCGAAGGTGGCGGTGGCGTCGCCAGGATAATGGGTGCTGGCGACACCTCTGCCGCCACACCACCCACCACGGCTCCCTTTTTGTTGTTGGCGGCGTCTACAGCGGCTTTAGTGACGCCTTCATTGACTCCTTGAGGATATCGTTGGAGGATCCTTTGATCAAGGCTCCGCCACACGTCCGTACTTCAAGAGGCGTCGAGTGGATCCCACGTCGTGTGACTGGTTGGCCGCCAAATCGGCCCTCCACGATCCTCATTCGAAAAAGCAGGCACGGTGTGTTGGGCCGCGGACCATGGCGGGGCTAGAAGCTGGAAGGATTGCACGAGCCTTGAACGGGCATGCACGTTGCCTTAGTCGTGCATTAGTCTTCACTTAATACAACCTTCTAAGCTTCACCGTTCAAGCCCGATAATTACTGTTAGTGTCCAAACCCGTGTGGCTTGCTCGCTATTGGGCCAACCGGCAGTTTAGTTTTATGGGATCTCTAGTTTTATTCCCACCTCCGTGGAAAACGGCGAGGTGCAAAGTGGAGTGGCAGAAAGCAAGGTGCTGCTGGGATTATGGGGTGGGCCTGGCTACGCGATGTGTGGGCCTGGCTGCGTCATTTCTTTTTTTTTCAGCCATTCTATTGAAATTGCATAAACTAAAAGGAAAAAGTCTACTTTCGGTCCTCCAACTTTTACGAAAGTCGATTTTGGTCCCTCAACTTCAAAGCCGGACAAAGCGGGTCCCTCAACTTTTCAAACCGTGCAAATTTCGTCCCTCGGCGAGTTTGGGCGGTGGTTTTCTCTGATAACTCCGGTTTTGCTACAGTGAATGTGGTTTCGTTTTTTTCCCTTTTCTTATTTATTTTCGGATGAATCTTTCAAAAATCATAGTAAATCACAGAAAAATCATAAAATAGAAAATCTAATTTTATTGGACTCCACAT
This sequence comes from Hyparrhenia diplandra, assembly GCA_015847255.1. NCBI lineage: Eukaryota > Viridiplantae > Streptophyta > Magnoliopsida > Poales > Poaceae > Hyparrhenia > Hyparrhenia diplandra. Next base: position 725,156 of record JADLZK010008364.1, read on the forward strand.
AAGTAGAGCTACGCAATGAATATATAATATGATATACTTTAATATAAAATTTTTACTATGAAGGTTTTGCCTTTTTCTTTTTATTTATTTCAGCTCAATATTTAAAAAATCATAATAAATTATAAAAAATCATAAAATTGAAAAACTAATTTTGCTAGACTCCACATGAGCATATTTACACAATAAAGATATATAGGTGTACTATTTAATTTATTGGCGGTAATCCATCGATCAAAGTTCACGGCTCGCGTACATACGACGCCAGATCAAGACAAAGAAACCTAGCTAACCTAACCAAAGTTTAAAGAGCCCACAGTAACTACGCATTGTGTTATTGCGTGCCTCATGTGGAGTCCAACAAAATTGAATTTTTTATTTTATAATTTTTCTGTAATTTACTATGATTTTTTAAACATTGAGCTGAAATAAAAAAAAAGAAAAAGGCAAACCGTCTAGCAAAAAACTTTGTACTAAAGTATACCATATTATATATTCATTGCGTAGTTCTCTACTCACGTGGAGTCCAACAAAATTGATTTTCTATTTTATGAATTTTCTCGTGATTTACTATGATTTTTGAAATATTCAAATTAAATAAATAAGAAAAGAGAAAAAAAACCACAAATACTTTAGCAAAACCGGAGTTATCAGAAGAAAAACCACCGGTCCAAAACCGCCGAGGGACTAAATCTGCACGGTTTGAAAAGTTGAGGGACCCGCTTTGTCCGATTTTGAAGTTGAGGACAAAATCGACTTTCACAAAAGTTGAGGGACCAAAAAGTATACTTTTTCCTAAACTAAACGGGTACAATTTTGCTCCATAAACTGCAAGTTGGCAAGCCCACTAGTTTTTATGCTTCTCACCTTTTTTTTTTTTTTTTTGGGTGGGTTTACTGAAGTGACGACATTTTAGAGGATAAATCGAACTAAGTGAAAAAAAAAATTTTAGGGAGGTAAATGGGATTAGAAATATTTTCTATAAGACATCCAAAGGTTTATACACATATATTTTTTCTAAATCATATCCAAATATTTTTATATAAAAAAATGGAATTAAGAATAAAATAATCTGGTTTAATCTTAGAAACTTCATAGAAAAATTGTTCTGGTACTAGTTTGACACTTTGACATAATACCGCATAAGAAACTATCTTCTTTTCTTTTCACAGAGCATACCCTACTTTATCTATCTTAAAAGAACAAATCCCCATGGACTTCGCCTTTGCGAGATCGGCGTACGCGAGTCCACCTCAACGCCGGCGGTTTCCTCCGCTTTTGGTGCTTCAGGTTTGGTGGCGGCGGCCGGTGGCGGTCTTCGACGGAGGCGGTTGCGGCCGGTATGCGTTACGGTTGGGTCTAAGGACCGTTTTGTAATTTTCTTATTTCTTTGGGGTCCTTATAGATTATAGGTGGGGTAGCTATCATACGTATCCTTATACGGTGTACTTGTATTGGTTTTTCCCTTAATTAATACAGGTGTACTTTATCAAAAAAAAATGAAGATGATAAACCACAATCAATTATCATAACCAGTTAAGAGAAACGAACAAAGGAAGGTTACTCGATGACATTGACATCTCGGCCACTATCCATAGCAACGACGGACCTTCCCTAGGCGGCGTGGGGCGGCCGCCCGCTACGGCGCCATAGCACGAGACCCGCGGACCCCATCTTCGGCTTTCTTCTCGGTCTCGGCGACGAGCGGCCCCGGCGAGTCGGCGGTGGCCGCGGGCATGAATACGCTGACGGCGATGCCGAAGAGAAGCGTCGGGCGGCCTGGTTTCCTTTGCTGCCTTGTTGGGCTTTTTTGTTTGCCTTGTAAAATAGCCCAATTCCAAGGCCCACATTCCCCAATTTCCCTAATCCCCGATCCATCCTGTCCCGTCGCGGCGAAGCCGCCCGGCCGCTTCGCTCGTGCTCGCATGCGCGCCTTCTCCCGTTTCCGTCGCAGCATTTGCTAGGCTCGCCGCCGCCCTCTAGGCGCCACGCCGCCCAGGACTCTTGCTTGGCTATGGAGGGAGGAGATGGAGATGAGGAGCAGCAGCTACCTCCCTACGCCCGGCTGGGGCTGGTGGCAGCAGCACCTCCTACCGCCGACGCCGGGGCTGGGCGGCTGGCCATGGCTGCCGGCGCGGGGCTTGCCGCGGCCGTGGCTAGCGGCGCGGGGGGTAGCAGCTACCGCTCCACCGAGGATTGGGCGGGGCGAGGTTCCAGCAGAGGCGTCCCTGCTAGGAGTGCCATTGGCAATGGCAAGAACAAGAAAAGAAATGGTTATTGCTTTTTGTTTTTCAGTTTATGAATTGAATAAAAAATACAGTGCTAGAGTCCGTTTTTTTTTTATTCAATTTGTTTGCAACTGTCTTCTTGCTTCATTTTTTTTTTTTGGATTTCGCCCCAGCTAAATTTTTTTTCCTGGGTCCGTCGTTGATCCATAGGCTCTCAAAACCAGCAGATAGACGTTAAAACTGACTTAACCAAACTGTAGTTTACACCATAGAGTTTCTTTGCTCAAATCACAAACAGGAAACAGGGCACAACTGCTGCTGCTATTGGTTTAGATGCAATTCTACTGGGAGTTAAGGATAAACAACAGCAGTCTCAAGGCACCGGATAGAAGCTAGTGAGAAGGACTACTTGGTGCCAAGAAATGGATATAACCATTTCATTCCTTGAAATCACAGCTAAACCCAGTCTCTGATTGGACAATCTCCATGACCATGGCAACAAATGTGCAAGCACAAATCAGTTAGAAGGCCTCCTTAGTGCCTCGATTACATGCCAAATAGCTCCAAACAGCCACAAGTGTACAACACAATGGCAGTAGGGAAAACATGACTGCATAAACTAAACAGCTGATCGGACAAAATAGATGCCATCACTAACAGCATTAGCATGTCTCATGCATAATGTTTCAAGGCACCATACAGATGTTACCGAGGACTGACATTGCAACATCACCTTGAGAAGTCCTGGTTGAGATGCTGACCTACCAAATATTAAATGTTAGCAGCAGCACACAAAAAAAAAAAAAAAAAAAAAAAACAAATCAACCATGTTAACTGTTTCCAGGCATGTGCATTGAAACACACTATTCATTGTGTTTGGATACACGAATTGAAATTCATGTACAGAGATGCATAGGGTAGACGGCTTGTGACTGATCAGACCCGCAAACTGCAGCAAACACAGACATCTTTACAACAACAACAACAACAACAACAACAACATAGCCTTTAGTCCCAAGCGAGTTGGGGTAGGCTAGAGATGAAACCCATATGAAATAGTATAAAAGAACGTAAAAAGACACAAGATAAAAAGATAAAGATAGGGTAGATAGAAAAGGAAACAAAGTCATGGTTCAGGCACATTGATAGCTAGCCTCCATGCGCTCCTGTCCAAAGCTAAATCCTTGGAGATATTCCACTCCTTAAGGTCTCTCTTAACCGCCTCGTCCCAAGTCAGCCTAGGTCGACCTCTACCTCTCTTTGCATTATCTACCCGCTCTAGAACTCCACTACGCACCGGCGCCTCGGGAGGCCTCCGTTGAACATGTCCAAACCATCTCAACCGATGTTGAATCAATTTCTCCTCGATAGGAGCCACCCGACCCTATCCCAAATATCTTCATTCCGAACCCTATCCCTTCTAGTATGCTCACAAAACCAACGCAACATACGCATCTCAGTCACACTTAGCTGCTGGACATGTCGTCTTTTTGTAGGCCAACATTCAGCACCATATAGCATCGTAGGGCGAATCGCCTGTCCTATAGAACTTCCCTTTTTAGCTTCGTGGCACCCTCTTGTCACATAGGATGCGAAGCTTGGCGCCACTTTAGCCAACCTCTTTGCGATTCTATGTCTAACATCTTCATCAATGTCGCCATCCTTCTTAGCATAGATCCTAAATACCGAAAAGTATCCTTCTTGGCCACCACTTGTCCATCGGTGGCGTCCCCATCCTCGTGCCTAGTCGGGCTAAAGTCGCACATCATATACCGGTCTTGATCCTACTCGGTCACGAACCCTTTCGACTCTAGCGCCTGCCTCCACGGCTCCAACTTCCTATTTACCCTGCTCTACTCTCGTCCACTAGCACCACATCATCGGCAAAAGAGCATACACCAAGGGATATCACCTGTATATCCCTTGTGACCTCATCTATCACGAGTAAATAAATAAGGGCCTGATCTTGACCCTTGATGTAGTCCTATGTTAATTGGAAAGTCACTTTGGTATCGTCATCACATGTTGAACACATGTCGTCGCATCCTTGTACATATCCTTGATGAGGGTAATGTACTTAATTGGGACTTTGTGTTTTTCTAAGGCCCACCACATGGCGTTTCTCGGTACTTTGTCATACGCCTTCGAGGTCAATAAAGACCATGTGCAAGTCCTTCTTCGCTCCCTAAATCTCTCCATCAATGTCGTACTAAGAAAAAATCGCCTCCATGATCGACCTCGGGCATGAACCCAAATTGGTTTTGGGTCACACTTGTCGACCTTCGTAGGCGATGCTCGATAACCCTCTCCCAAAGCTTCATCGTATGACTCATCGGCTTAATCCCGGTAGTTAGTACAACTTTGAACATCTCCTTATTCTTGAAGATTGGTACTACTATACTTGCCGCCTCCATTCTTGAGGCATCTTGTTCGACCGAAAAATGAGGTTAAAAAGCTTAGTCGACCATACTACGCTCTCTCGCTCCCGGACATCTCCACACCTCAATGGGGATGCCATCGGGACCCATCGCTTTACCTCCCTTCATCCTCTTCAAAGCCTCCACGATCTACGTCTCACGAATCCTCGACAAAGCGTTTGGTATCGTCAAATGAGTCAATCATTCTCCCCATTGAGCAGCTTATGGAAGTACTCTCGCCATCTGTCCTTGATCTCCTCGTCCTTCGGCGGCGATCGATCTGTCCCATCCTTGATGCATTTGATTTGGTTTGAAACACGGACATCTTTATGCGCCTAATACTTGATGAGTTCAAAGCCTCTGAGTAGGCTAAAAATGATAAAAAAGAAACTTGTAATGTGTAGTCAAGTCTATCAAACAAGGTCCCTCATTAAGCTTGTGCTGGAGACATTTAGAACAACTAAGTGCAGATATGTAAAATGGAGGACCACTGGCGAATATAATTTTTCATAAAACATATAAACTCTCCATGGGTTTTATTATAGCTGTGTGAGCATATGGCCATGAGTTGCATTTTTCATCCATTCCTATCTCGAGGGCATACACATTTGATATGCACCTCAATTTCTATTCTGGCGTGCACACAATTTAGGATTCAAACATCATAATGTTCAATGAACAATTAGTCTGACATGACAATGAAATATTCTATGAAAATGGTATTATTGGATTTCCCGTTTGAAAGCACTTTCTTATGGTTATGATTACATTGTATAGTAGGATAAATTGATTGTCAACATCTTGTTTTTGAGAATGTGACAAGACAAATCACACCTCATATTTGGATTGCATGCCAGTGATATATTAATCTGACTTTCCTAAAACTTAAAACCTGAAGTTACAGAGAAACATGTTGATTGGCATTGACATGTTGAACAATACTGCAATAATCATCAATGCATTGCCTTTTTATCTGATGTCGAAACAACACATAAAACAATAAAATGCAGCAACCTCTAATTAACAATCAATCAGCAAAAGAGCATGGTGACATGACAACCACTGGCGGAGCCACGTTCAGGCCAAACTGGGCCTGGCCCCCTTGATTTGCATAAAACAATGAAGATTTAAGGTGGTTATTGATATTGAGTGGGACAAAAGCAGTTAATCACCATAGAAATCAATCTCTAGGTTCAGTCCAGCCCTCCCTTGGCCATTGTTCTGGCTCCGCCAGTGATGACAACCATGAGTTGAGATGATGCACCAAACAAAAGTGTGTTACACAAATAAGTAGGATGCAAGAGCACATAAAAAACACTCTAATTCTATTTGAAGAAAATAAGGAAGGTTCATACCGTATCATATGCTTGGCAGTGAGAATGGTGATGGGAAACTCGCATACAGACGAGCACCTGCAATGCGCCGATTGAAACGTAGAGCCTCTCAACTAGGAATGTCTTGAGATTGAGTGTGAAATAATCTGACTCCAGCACTGCAAAGTGGGAAGCTTCATTCAGTGATGTTGCTTTTTTTAGGAGTAAGTGCCCAGCAGCCGCATGAAGAATGCTCCAGTCACTGTTTGGTTTGGGCAAGGGGATTACCCTTTTGAGTTGCCAATCAGTTCCTTGCAAAGACTTATAGAAGAGCTGTAGCATGCCACCACTAAGAGCGAACAGACCTATCATGCCTTCTCCTACCTCCACAATGGCCCGTGCTTGCTCGTTGTCATCCGGGCCAGGAGGGAGGTCAACAACAGAGTTTCATATCATGCATGTTGAGCATAATCATAAAACTGCTGTCAACAGCAATGATCCAGAAGTAGCAACCATGAGCGTAGTAGCGCTGGAACATCTCCTGAAACCTAACCACGATATAGTCCAAAGGAAGTGGAACTGCTCTATTGAACGTGAGTCCTACCCATTGCCCGGTGACTGAAGAGAAGTGGAAGGTCAAAAGCTTGTCTTGGCAGTGCCTAGTGCAGATCACCGGAGCGAAAAAATCCTGCTTCTCCGTGTCCTTGTTAGTTTTGGATCAGGGGAAGAAATCCTCCACGGACCGGCCCCGGTAGGGATGGGAGGTAGATGTACGTGCGGGCGGTGCAAGGGGTCGCAGACCATGACGTCGATGTGGCGTGCCCTTGTACCGCAAAGGAGGGGGAGTCGCGAGCGCCGCATCATCATCAGCGGTAAGGGAGGGGTGGCGAGAAGGCAAAGGTGAAGTCGGCGGCCTGTGCGCGGCGCGTCTGCGCGAGGGGCGGAGGGGTGGGGCGGCTCGGCGGGTGGAATCAACCGGCCGTGAAGCATTCGAGAACGCCGAGGATGGGTGGGGTGGAGGCACTGAGCGGTGAAGGAAGCGCGCGCGGAGGCGGCGGGTGGAAGGTCGTGCGGCGGCGGAGGTGCGGGGCGAGGTCTTCCAGCGGCGTCGGCGGAGGAAGATCTCCTCCCGGGATCTCGTCGGGGAAGACCGGGCTGTTGCAGCCCGGGTCAGCCGGGCGACCCAAATCTGCGCCGCCGGCGGGGACATGACGCGGCGACGGGGACGGATGGGCTCGGTGGATGGCGGCGACGGCGCGACGGGCCGACGACGAGTGGAGTGGGAGTGGCGAAAGAAGCAAAGCGTCTGTGGCCGCTGGCGATGGACTGGGTGGGCTAGGCTACACAATGTGGGTTGGGCGGCCCTTTCAATGTGGGTTGGACCATACGGACAATAAGATTACATTGACATTCAGATAATTGAACTTGAAAAGACACGCGAGCGTCCATTAGTTACGGGCGACCTAGGGCTCTGATAGCCCTAGGGCGGTCCCTTGGCGCATCGGGGAGGACCGGCGTTCGCCGGGCGATCCCCGGCCCTCCCCTCCAGATGGCCCCGGGCCGGAGGGAAGGGGCCCAGGCATCGTCGGTTGATTGGGGGCCCCGGAGAGCGCGGCGGTGGCGGCGGCGGTGACTCCGGCGACGGGCGGCGTGCTTCGTGCCCGGCGGCGTGCTCGTGGGGGCGGTGCTAGTTGATGGCGACAAGAGGAGGTGGCGCCGTCGATTGAACAAGGTACTCGGACCTCCCTCTCTCGGCAAGCGTCGGCTTTGGCGGCGGCGGCGGTGGTCCAGTGAGGTGTAGGTCTAGGTTTAGGTTAGGGTGTAGGTCTTGGAGCTTCTCTCGGATCCGTCGTCTCTGCGAGGTGATGGGCGAGGTCGCTCCTAGGTTTGAAAGGTGTCGATCTTTGGGCCGTGGGTAGGTTGGAAAGATGGGGAGCGGTTGGAGATACTTGAGGCAGTGCCTCGGCCGATATCCTCACCAAGTCTTAATCCCGGCCATCGGGTCGGGTTGCTCTTTGCGGTTTTCAAAAACTTCCAGATAGGGTGTCTTCGGATCCGTGGGATGTTGGGAAGAAGGTTGGAACAGCCGGTGTCGGATCTTTCCTTGTATCTGAGTTTGTATGAGGTTTAATCGTTCTTATGTTATAATAAAGTTGTGATTTAAAAAAAAAAAAAAAAAAAAAAAAGATAATTGAACTTGAAATACCCCAAAAAAAAAAAAGATAATTGAACTTGATCTCAGGTGACCTTTGATTTCTGGATTTGCTTTTTCATCAAGTTGTAAAATTTTAATTGATTTTAGCATGTTTACAGTATGGTCTATTCATGATTTTTTTGTACTCTTTAATCTCATTATGATGCATATCTACAATTAAGTTAGACAACTAAAGATTTAGTTTATGTAACTTGTGATGCCAATGTCAACTTTGTTGACCTGAGCTATTGAATCAATAATATGTTATTTTTGACTGACAGTTATATGGCCAAAATTTCTATTTTCAATAATCAAACTAGGATGATTAAAATATGCTAAAACACAAACAAAAACAATTCATGCTACTTCCAATTTACAGCCCACTTTTTCGTAGGAGAATCTGATCCTTCAACTAGTTCCATCAGCGGCCTTCTACAACAGTGCTACCAGCTAATGCAACTGTGGACACCAGTGAGCTCCTCAGTGCAGGAGACATCGAGGGGGATAAACTGAACTGAACCGGCTCTACTGTCCTCACTTTCAGGTCCATAACATCTGTGATCAGGCCAGGTCTCATGATCTTGTCACTTACAGCACACTCACCCTTCAGCATCTTGGCTACCATTGACATGGAGGGCCTGATCTTGGGGCTATCCTGGGTGCACAGAAGACCTATTTTCAGCAACTGACGTGCTTCCTCGGTGTCAAAATCGTGATTCAGGGTCCTGTCAATGATGCTCTCAAGATCATCGGACTCATAGAGTGTCCAGACCTGACAGAATAGCAGAAACTTCAGAAGCTTTAAAGCAAAGTTTAGGATCTGATAGCACAAATTAATCAATCATGAAAACAGCACCTCATATGACCTGTTCCTTGTGTTATGAATTAGGTAATGTGAATAATGGCATGTATTATGTACTATAGTTCTTTAATTTTCTGCTTTAACAAACAAAAATAGTTTGACTACAGCATACTGTCTAAACTTGCTATTCATAAGTATCATAACCATATCCAAATAACTTACAATACTGTATACTAATACTGGGATTGTTCTTCACCTTTTCTAGGAGGAACTGCTCGTCAAAAGGTAATCTGGGATCAGTGTGACATCTGCCACTGACAATCTCCAGCAGCAGTACACCAAAGCTGTAGACATCGACCTTTTCTGGTCAGCTGCCCTCGGACGGCGTACTCTGGCGCAAGATATCCTCTGAAAGAAGAATACATGTCAGCTCTGTTTTCCTAATCATGTGATACTTCAGCAAGATAAAGGAGGGCATGAACATCAGCAGGAAGTGCTCATGCACCACTACTTACAGCGTCCCTGCAACTCTGGTGCTGATATGTGTCATGTTGCCTGGGAAGAACTTTGCCAGCCCAAAGTCTGCTATCTTGGGGCTTAGGTTTCTATCAAGGAGAATGTTGCTCGCTTTGATGTCGCGGTGGACGATCAGAGGACGGACTTCTTCATGAAGGTAGGTGAGCCCATCAGCAACACCTATGCAGATCTTCACCCTCGTTCTCCAGTCTAATCTGATGCCACTGCGGGAATTACCTGAAGAACACCATGATGCATCACAGCATCAGAGATCCACATACATCACGTGATTCACCACTGAAAATCTAGGTTCAGGCATTACCGAAAAGGGTTTGTGCAAGGCTGTTGTTCTCCACGTAATTGTAGACCAGCATCTTTTGGCCTCCATCGATGCAGCAGCCATGAAGTTTGACTAGGTTGTGATGAGTTATGCTGGATACGACACTGAGCTCATTCAAGAACTCCTTTGTCCCTTGCCTCGACTCTGAGGAGAGCACCTTGATGGCAACCTTCTCGCCGTTGCTCAGCTTTCCCTGCACAGTTCAGATCAGAACATGAGCTCATAAAAAGGGCGTTTGTTCTAACAATTCAGTGTTGCAGCAAACTCCTCTGAGATTCCTGTGTTCCAGTCAGGAACATATTTGGGCTGATTGATATCTGAATTAGGCTACATCTACATCAGAGATAATGGAGCAACCTACCAGGTAGACACGGCCGAAAGAGCCCTGTCCAAGCTTGTTTCCCGGGGAGAAGTTTCTTGTGGCTTTTCTCAGCTCCTTGGACGAGTAGATTTTCACATTGCCCGTGACTGGGATGTCTGTGAACAGAATCGAATGAACTACAGTGAGGTTCTGAGATGCTTCAGAAGAAGAGCTATCGATTGAAAGGAAAAATTTACCTTGGTCATGTTGAACAATCTGACTTCTGGAATTCTTCTTCCTCCAGAACACAGGGAAGCAACCCATTACTGTTGTTTCGAGCTCTCTTCTTTGGAATTCAGATCTTCAGAAAGAAGGTGCTGGTAGCTACCTGAGCAAGAAATTAGTCAGTAGGTTTGAACTCTGAAGAGACCAATCAGGAACCGCATGGTGATCATACTCAGAAGTAAAAATTGTTAGTTTTAGCAACTTTATTCTTTCTGTGAGATAGATCCCATCCAAATTTGCATATTCGTACAAAGCTCAGACCTCGGAATGAGCTAAAAGTGTAAGGTAAAAAGAAAACCGATTCAGTAATTTCATGTTTGACCAACAAAATTCAGTGAAACAAAAATGTCAGTTATCACCATAAACACCAAAATACAGAGTAAAATAAATTGCAGGGTATCCTCTGAATTACAAGAAACCAACATATCTAGTCAGAGAACTGAGCCGACTCAGAAAACTAGAGAAGGAAATCTAGAAGAAAAACTCACCTGGAGATTAATTGATCAGTGGAAGACTAAAGCGTGAAGGGATGAATTCTGCATAAAGGAGCCAAGAACATCGAGCACCCAGCAAGAGAATTCTTGGAAGGTAGTAAGCGAAGACGGAGAAGAGAGATGTTTCTGCAAGACTTGCAATGGCAGAAGGAGAAGACCAGCGTGGCTGTGCCATAAATACGTGACAATCCAAGCTATGACCCACTGGGACGGACCAGGCTTGTTCTCTTCTGACCCTGAGAGTTCAGTTTTTCTTGCAACTTGATAGGGTACAGCATGGAAGACTCGTGCGTCCATATCCCAATCCAGTAACCATAAAATAAGCTGCAATCAGAAGATGCCAAGATGATAGACAAGTTTGAGGTATTTTGTAATCTGGTAGCAGGTGTGGATGCGGTGTGGATGCTCTTGAGGTGTTTGACTGCGGTTTGTGCAGCTGCACTTTTTGTGTACACATCTTAAGTGATTGTACTTAATATTATATCCTGGTTTGGTTATACACATCTTAATAAAATTATCTTTGTAAATAAGAAATGGGTCAATGACTTAGCCTTGAAAAAGCATATAGTTTCTGTATTATCAACAATTCTTCTGTACAATCATTGACTCTGCCCACACGCTTGCATTGTACCTAAATATTTGTAAAATTCAGTCTTGGTCACTTGGGGGTTGGAAGGCTACTATCCATGGATGAAATTTCTTGGTACGGATTTATGGCATCTACTGATTAGTCTCCGTGAAAGCTGGATTCGAAGTACCCTATTCATATGTCATCATTTGCTCTTCCACCTTCCAGGATGGTTCAGTTCAACTCTGCACTTTGACCTCTGCCCCTTTGTCTAGTCACTGCTCATATTTCCGTGATTAAGAAGCATATGGATAATTAGGTCAAAAGATATTCTTTAGATTGTACAGATGAACAATGCATTTTGTATATATATCAAAGTGATGGCTACTTGTGTACAACATGTATTTCTTGACAATAGTGGAAAGTATATGAGAATCAGTCGCTAAATCAGTTATGGACCTATAATCTTCAAAGTTGAGTTCTGTACGCGATTTTTTTTTTTCGCGACCGGGCCATTCACCCGTTTTTCATTAAGAGGAGGAAAATCAAATCCAAATACAAATAGAGTTCATGATGCGAGTGAACATCAAAAGAAACGAAAAGAAAAAAACAACCTATGTCTTTGGAAACAAACTTTGCGATTACATGATGAACAAGCCGTGCGACGGCACCGGGAGGACAATCTACATCTACTCAGGCCCCGAGGCGCCGCTTCTTGCCTAGAAGGAAGGCGCTCCATGCCCTCCCTATTCACCTCGGCAAGAGGCGCCGTGTGAAGGCGGCATCGCAACTCGTCAAAGGAGACCGCATCCTCATGCTCGGCCTCGACCTCGATCCCCATCTTCTTGAGTAAAACTCTCCTTGCCTAGTCCTGCGGCACGTGGAGCCAGACCCACTCTTTTGCAGCGAAGTCGTGGCGCCGCGTTTCGGCATTAGCCCGAGAGGCGTCTGGCGCGGGCGCGTTTTCCTCAAGACCGGCGTGGAGAGTATCGATGGCTCCAGCGGCCTCGTGAAAGCGGCTATGAACTCGAGGTTATCTTAAGCATGATTTTTTGTTGCTAAAACACAAAATGTTTTGACTTTCTGACCTGGGAAATAAAGCTTTTGAGCTGAAACTGAAATGCTGGATTTAGTCTTCATTCTAGAGCAGCCTTGTCCTTTGCTGGCTGTCAAACACATTGTCGCTGTCCCAGTGCTCACGGTGCGACCTTAGAAATCTTCAAGCAATTTGCATTTCCTAGATTTTTTTTTTTGACGCCTCTCATCTGAGTACAGCTGTAGTATCTGTTCATACACACGCACGCCCACTCAACATACGCACACTACTCACACCACCCGTGTACAAACAAACCTACAACTACTGTTTCGGATCTGAAACCGCGTCCTTCTTGAGATCACCGAATACTCCGTAGAGGACGGGCACGCGTCGTGATACCATTGTAGTTCCACGCGTGAGAGGCTCCACGAAATTATTTTAGGGGGACCTGCCCCTATGGTGGGAAATGGAAATTCGTGTCCATCAGGACTCGAACCCCGCCCGACCAGCGGTGGCCCTAAGCCAACGCCGCTGGCCAGTCGAGCACACGCTCGCTCCCGCATTTCCTAGATTTTGCACACAGAGAAAGAGAGAGCCATTGACAACATCCATCTTTTTAAAAAAATGACAGCATCCATCTATCCATGAAAGTCGCACTCTTCCTTGTCAGCTTAATCATTTATAGCATTTGGACTCCTGGTTAATTGGTTGGTTAAATTAACTTGTGCGTCAAACTTATCCATGACGCTTTTTTTTGAATGTAAACTTATCCATGACGCTGAACACTGTAATGCGTACGTACCACTTGTACTTGTACATTGAATTGGTTAAAGAATTGAGCCAGTTTAACTTCACGTTACAGATGCGAAGCAAGCTGGTAAATTTATTTGACAAAAGAAAAAAAAAGACAACTTCAGGGGATAAATGTGGCCGCGAAAAATTTCGAGGGGGTGTCAGAAACTTACATTAAAGTTTTCAAATTTTAGTCAAATACTCCCTACGCCCCAAAAAAGAATGAAAATCTCGTTTCCGATAAGTTAAACAACATCAAGTTTGGCCAAATATGTACAAAATTATACCAATATTTATAGTTTTATAATAAATATATTTCAAAATATAAATATTCACACTTTCTTTTATAAATGCAGTCAAACTTATATTTTTTGGAACTACCTTGCAATTTTACTGTCCATTATTTATCATATGACTTATGAACAGGCAGGGGTTTCAAGAGCTAATAGAGTCGAGATTCATGAATGAGCTGTCTACTCTGTCTACCTCTGTACCAGCTGTATATCACCCAGAAAGGAGAAAACCTGCACAAGTCAAAGAGCAGATCCATCTGCACAAGTCAAAGAGCATATATTTCGCCTCATGTAGTCATCTCACAGGGCCCCAAATTTCACTGTCACGCATGGATTGTTGAAATATTAGACAATTTTCAGATTAATTCCACAATATAATTCATGATTAACTGATCAAACTCAGGTCACACTCAAGTCACAGATCAAAGCAAAGGGTGTAAACACAACTAGCACACCAGATAGATTTGATCTCGAGATATCATCAACATATAAGCACAAAATAACAGATTGGCCCCACCATGTCGATAATACACACACCTATCAGCTTCATTGACAACATAACCGCACTAGTTAACGTAGTGTCAAACTTCTCATGCCATTGTTTAGGTGCTTGTTTCAAGCCATACAAAGATTTCAATAGCTTGCACACCTTTTGCTCTTCACCTTTTACTACAAATCCATCGCCGATCCATGTAAATCTCCTCATCCAACTCTCCATACGAGAAAAAGCTGTTTTTACATCCATTTGATGAATGATCGGACCATATGAGGCAGCCAAGGATAGTAGTGTTCGAATAGTGGTCATTCTAGCAACAGGTGAGTAAGTATCAAAGAAATCCTCGCCCTCCTTTTGAGTATAACCCTTTGCCACAAGCCAAGCCTTGTACTTATCAATAGTACCATCAGGTCTAAGCTTCTTTTGAACACCCACTTACATCCAATTGGTTTATAACCGAATGGTAGATCGAGATAGCTCCCAAGTTCCATTAGAAAGAATCGAGTCCATCTCACTACGAACAGCTTCTTTCCAATCATCTACATCCGAGATGCATATGCCTCCGAGATAGAGGTGGGAGTATCATCCATAAGGTACACAATGAAATCATCACCAAAAGATTTTGTAATCCTTTGTCTCTTGTTCCTCACGGGAACTTCATTGTCATCCTTCTCAAGTGGTTGTTCAAATGACTCAACAGGGTACTCGATAGGTGCAATATCATCGAGCTAATTCATCCGAAATTTCAGGTCTTACTACTAAAATCGATAGGCAATCTTTGTTATGAGCATATTCAAGAAAGATACAATCTACCGTCTTTGGTCCAAGCTTACGCTTCTTATTAATTGGAATATTGACTTTTCGCCAAGCATCCCCACGTGCGCAAATATGAAAGTGATGGTTTCCTACCAACCCACATCTCATATGGCGTTGTCTCTTTATTTCTGTTTGGAACTCTATTCAGGACATGACTCGCGATCCAATATAGCTTCCCCCACCATGCCTTAGATAAACCAGCAGTGTCTAACATGGCGTTAACCAAGTCGGTCGCCGTGCGGCGGTTTTTCTCTCGGCAATTTCGTTGGATTCGGGCGAATAGGGAGGCGTCCTCTCGTGAATAATACCATGTTCGCACAAAACTCATCAAATATTATAGGAAAATATTCACCACCACGATCTAACCTTAGACGTTTAATCTTTCTCTCTAGTTGATTTTCAACTTCAGCCTTTAAAGATTTTAAAGTAGTCTAATGCCTCATCTTTAGTTTTTCAGCAAGTAAATATAGCAATATCTAGAAGCATCATCAATCAATGTCATAAAATATCTCTTTCCACCTTTAGTCAACACACCATTCATCTCGCATCGATCAGAATGTATGACTTCTAGAGGTGCCAAGTGTCTCTCCTCCGCACGCCTTGTGAGGCTTTCGAGGTTGCTTAGATTGCACACAACTATGGCACTTTAGAACCTTTGGCAATAGTGAAATCTGGAATTAACTTCAAGCTAGATAAATGTGACATCAAACCAAAGTTCACATGACATAAACGAGAATGCCAAACACTTGAACTATCATTTATTGTGCCACAAATATGATTCACCGACTTATTATGTTCTTCTAAATATAGTGTTGTCTCCCCGAATCTTCTCTTTTCTCTAGAGATATTTCCCCGAGGCGATCCAACAAGAACCGTAACATCTTAGCCTCTAGCCGAGCATGGCCTTAACTCGCCACCTCTTTATATGTGCACTAGAAAACTTTTCTAGTCTCAAAGACGTCGATGAAAAAACAGCCATAGTTAAATCAAGAAAAAGCCTATAATAAGGTTTTTGGATTGTTGAGATATTAGGCAATTTCTAGATTAATTCCACAATATAATTCATGATTAACTGATCAAACTCAGGTCACACTCAAGTCACATATCAAAGCAAAGGGTGTAAACACAACTAGCACACCGATAGATTTGATCTCGAGAATATCGATTGACGTTGAGGACAACGTAATGGAGAGGTTCCCGAAAGCCGAGATCCGAGAGTCATTTGTCGCTGTCGCCGCCGCCGATTTCGGCCGCTGAAGAAGTCGAAGAAGTTGTCGATGAAGACGGTTTGGGACGATCCTCCCGTGTGTCCTTCCGGAAGACGAGCCGTGGACGAAGATCGGGGAGCCGATGGCAAGAGCGCTTCCCAAAACCTTATTCGCCTTCTCCGCTGCGGGGATCGCAAAGACGACGGTTCGGAGACCTGCGCCCGGTTATTTGGTGCACGCAAGCAATCGGGCTGGAATAGCCACGGCGGCGCAACAACAAGAAGAGCAAAAAAACTCTATCTCAATTCTCCGGAGTTGAGAGGTTGTCCATTCAAGGGACTCCTCTCTAAACCAAGATGAGATATCGATCTAATTTTGGCGTGGCGGTAAGGTCGCTTATATATCCCCAACATCGTATCGCGATCACGATCGGTTTAGGACTCTCTACTCAGAGTCGGTTCAGGACTCTACAACTTGAAGGCCAAGATTACCAAATATAGAATGGGCCTTTGAGATCTCTCTAGGAATTTCCGAATTTGTTATTGGGCCTAGCCCATCTAAATTCCAACATGGATGTTACAGATGAATTTCGTTGATTCCGTCAGAGGGTGAAAGCGAGGGAAAATTATTCCGGCCGTCATGTATACACGATTGTTGCAGAAGATTAACGAAGCAAACCAAGTCTCAATTGCTATTTTACTATTGTTTATTGGTCAAATATTTCAGATTCGTTCACGAAAAATGGACCAGCTTTTCGGAAACTCGAATGTGGTGGGAAAACCAAAAAAATCCTGTAATATTCCATTAGATCCTGCATAATTCTTTGTTTGCATTATAGTTTTATCATCAGTTCCATTTTTGGCATTCAGTTTCAGTTCATGAGATTATGCTTGACTTGTTCTGTCCATACTAATGGCGGAGCAGGAACAAGTCCATCATAGTTGATTTGATCATTGCTCGGTCTTGACCCCCCAAAACCCAATAGTTTTTTATACTAATCTATAACTATATCTATACCTACTAATAAAGAGAGAAAATTTCTTGACAAAAAAATCCGTCTGCCCTTGCTATGTTCAGTTCCTTCCCGACCAATGTCTGTAGGCCCACGATCTCACCTCTTTACGTGTCTGATTTGTAGTAGTATTGTTTCCGGCTTTTTTTTTTTAGCGACGAGCGAGGCATTGAGTTTGATGATGTCACGCCAGCGTAACAAGTCATCTCAATTTGACCTGCTTTATTTATTTACGTGTATATATTTAGGTAGAATTAAAAAACTTAACAATTTCGCGTCACAAAACAAAAAAGTTATAACAATGCTTCCTGGCGTTTCAATTTGTTCTCCAGCCTTTGCAAGTTTGCTTACGTACAACTAATGAAAATAGCAGTACTTGATGCATGTACTACATGCGTTGTGGTTCTATCTTGTTTCAGGTCAGGATGATTGAATATGAAAATGCTAATAATAGTTGAGGGCTACGGAAACGGAAGGGAGGCAAAACTATTGCATGCGTGCGGTGAACGGGATAAGGGGGATAGACCTACGGTGAAAGAGATAAGGAAGAGAGAGAAAAGGAAACGCTAAGTGAAGCTATTTACAAACTATTTTAGTGTGTCACTATTTACAAACTATTTTAATCAAATGCTTGTCTAAAATGATGATTCTAACTTAAGTGAAGGTGCTTCCCAGGATACGGAGTCCGATCCCGTGACCCGTGGCAACGCACGGGCACTTTGCTAGTAATAATAAAACACGAAAAATTTCGTCAATCTGCCCTCTTTTCCGCGCGCTCCCTGTCCGCTCTTTTCTGTCGCTCAAATCTCTGAGAGTCCGTCTCCAACTCCAACCGGCCCCTCAAAATCTCCTGAATACAACACATGAAATCCCCAATGACCATAAATTCTGCAGACCTAGACAACAATCACCAAAAATGTAAGACGAAAAGAAGGGAGGAGAGGAGCATGAGGCTGCAGAAAGGAAGCCAAGCACCTCATCTATACCTACTATCTATACCTACTAATCTATATCTATACCTACCTACTAATAAAGAGAGAAAATTTCCGTCGTCCACCCAAAATTTCGTCCAACCTTCTAGAGTGTTCCAAACAAATCTGAGTCTACTACGTTACCTACGAGCGCTTCTGCTGCCTACCATCTAAGAGATGGACTCGATTCTGTTTTTTTCAAAAAAAAATATAGGCTTCGACTCAATTTCCGTTTTTAAAACAATACAGACTTCAAGATATTCAATCCTCGATCTTCCACACACACACGTGTTGTTGGTCTTAGGCGTCCACTGGGATCACATCCGCCGGCGAAGACAATCAAGGCACCATGCAAGCCTGTCGCGCATAGTGGGCTTTGGATTTATTTGGTGTTTGCCCCTTAACCATCTCCAATCGTGTATGGCAATTAATCGGCCACATCCCACATGCATGACCCGCAAGCCAAGCTCGTATTTTTTTTCGTCTCTCCTCTTTTATGTTTTTTATTCTCCTGTGCTCCTCTTTTATGTTTTTTATTGTTATATGTAATAACACATTTTTTTTACAAAGATAACAAATTAAAAGTAAACAAACTATTATGGTTGTTCCAAACTTCCACCACTGTATAATAAATAAATATAAAAATATCTATCCTTAATCTGTCGATCTAATTTGACAATAAAAAAATATTATTACTACATAAGCTAATTGATGGCCTAATTAATTAAAATGTAAACTGAAATCTTAATTAAATTTTTTATCTCCCCGCCGCAACGCTGCAGGGCACATAGTAAAATAGAGGAATTCGGCAAGAGCTTTGCATAAATCTCAAGCTATAGATTGTTTAATTGACATATTGATCATCGGATAAATTATATGTCCCGTTGCAACGCACGGACATATTTGCTAGTATATAAAACTAATAAAGAGAGAAAATTTTCGTCGTCCAACCAAAAATTTCGTCCAGCCCTTTGCCTGCCCACCGAACGTCTCCATCGCACATACGCGGGGACGCTTGCCACTTCGAGTAAGTCGACCGGGCCCATGGCACCGACGTGGTTTTCGCCCAGCCCTTTGCCTGCCCACCGAACGTCTCCATCGTACATACGCGGGACGCTTGCCACTCCGAGTAAGTCGATCTGGGCCCATGGCACCGGACGTGGCCACCACGGACTCTGCGCCGACATTGCGTGCATGGATATACTAGGGGAACCTCACCGGCGTTGCTGCGGGAATTAAAAAAATGCAATGATTTTAAGTAAAAATTTGATGATATAATTTATGCCTGATAAGGATATATAAGGTCATTATAAATAGCTGAAATAACATTATTTTATAGTGACTACAGATGTACTTTGATTCGAAAATGCGAAGTTCTTTGGCTTGGTCTATGTTTACTTATTACAACCAAAAAATTATTCAGACTTGATAATATATGGTGTTGCATTTTTAAAGCAGGGCTCATAATTCTTTCTCTGGGTGTAACTTCGGCATACTTGATGTTGAGAAGAACCTGCAATGGTTAAATGTATTAGTATAGAATACATTATAGATATTAGATCATTTAAATTTATTGATCAATTTTTGTTGTGTGGACTGTAATAAAATCTAAAATACCTCTCAATCTGTCTTTGTTTTGTTTTTCTTGCGGATGAACTGGAGACTCTTGGTGAAACTCTAACCTTCGCTTTTGTCTCGTGTGTTGCTGCAGAATACAATAAAATTAAAGATCAATAGTTTGGCCTGCTTGGAGAATGATAAATGATGGTTGAATTGCTTCAACTATGACAGATTGAAACACCGGTAGACTTAAAGTGAGATTGTCATTATAATTCTCTGTTTCCTTCAATGCAATGGCTGATTGATTTGGAAATCAATAGTTTGTCGAGGTTTGATAATGAGAAATGATGGTGGAAGTGCTGCAACTATGACAGATTGAAGTACTAATAGACTTAAAGTGAGACTAACAGTATATCAATATGAAAAAGAAATCCCATGTTTCCTGATGCTGTATTTCAAGAGCAATAGCAACTGAGTTTGAATTAAATGATAAAGTCCTTTCTGAGATTATATATAGCTGTCTTTACCTTTCCTGTGCTGTTGATGACTCTATAGCTTGAGCGGTTGCATCTTTAGAAGTAATTGTAGGGACCTGGGTAACATTTATATTTTCTTTTGTCTGAGTAGATATTGGAGTCATTTCAACAGCACTGAGGTCTCCTTTTGGCTGTGGATTGCTGGGAAATTGAAGAAACAATGTTATTTTTTTTTTTTTTGGTTCTTCATTGGGAGAAAACATAATGCACCTAGTGAATATTTATAAGTAAAGTGCTTATGTGAATAAGCTGGTAAATGATCAGATTTGGCTGAAAACATGGTCGGTTAACTATAACTGACCCAAAAAGTTTACTTGTTCTTTATGGTAATATTTTATAGAAGGTGCATGAATGGGTGACCTGCTCTGGTGTGATGCGGATGGAGTTGCGGTTGCTACATTTTTCTGTTTCTTTTCCCCTGTAAGACATTAAATGTTAGTAGTAATGTTTGTATAAGATGTATAGTTAGGAATTGTTGATTGTCCGGAAAGATTAAATTTCTGGACTTACCTTTGATGGTGTACCATCTTTTGGTTGTCTTATCAAGGTCTGTTGGTAATCGGTCTTCAATTGTAAAGGATTTTTAAGGATATATTTGATTGGAATCTTTGAGGAATCTAATGTACTCAATCCTATATTAAACAGTCTTTTCTTGCCAATGGCTTTTTTGAGAATTGGTGGTTGGTTGTCCGGTTCTATTTGCATATTCTGTGAAGCTTCTAGAGCAAAGTGCATCCAACCAAATCTTCTCCCACACTGTAGAAAGCAATACAGTCCATAGTGGATGATACATCCTTAATTGTATTTGGAAGCCTGAACCTGTTAGTTCCAATTATAATTCATTTAGCAAAATATAATTTATATTTTTGTAGGAAGGAAAACAACCGTGTAAGAGCCGTTGTTTCTATCGTGCGTGATTTAACGGGTATTTGCATGAGCAACGTGGAGAACCATTATTCATGTTGTAACCTGTTTTGCATTTATTACACGCATGGTAGTACCATTTCATGGACTCAATTATGTTCGTAACCCTCGCCTTTGCATTTGAATGATTTGCCTCCCTACAATAATTTAAAAAAAGAGAAGGATGAACAATGATTCTTTGCTAATATAAAACTATTTTGTAAGTAGTATGTACCTCAAAAGATTCAGGTGGTTTTTGTAGAATTTCTTGGATAGTGTGTAATGTTCCAAACTGTTTCTATAGCAAAGTTGACTGGTTTTGTGTTTGATAACCTCTCTTGAAGGGTAGGTGTTCCCCATTTATAGCTGATGGATAATGAACTAATTATTATTCCGAGTTGAACAAAATGTAGTATGTGTAAATTTGTCTATGAATGAATTTTGGATTCTTACCTTGTTTGATAATTGATAACCTCTGGATAATCCAATCCAATGTATACCCGGTCGCCGAGCTGGATGATGCTTCATAGTTACCCGACGGGCATATATATTTGTTAGGTAAACTTATATGTTAAGATATAATTCAAACAGATTCTCTGTTTCCCTATACTATCTGTTAACTGACACGCAAATTTCGATGAAGTAAGACCGGCAAATATCCCAACAACAACCCCTTGTTGATTTGTTTATAATTTCCTTCTCATCAAATTTTTCGCCTTCATGACCCCATAGGACTATCAGCTGTTCTTGTTCACTATATAATGGCATTAACATAAAACAAATAAAGTAAATTAGTGAAAATGTTTTTTGTAAGAGTTGTAATATAAATGGGTTTAGAGATGTACTCTAGGTTATGGATCCGTATCTTCTCGTTTTTTAATTTGTGATTTTGGGCCAAGAAAAGTATATACTCCAACGTCGTTGATAATCCCTATTAAATCTAGTGTAATAGAGGGTAAAAGAATTATTTTGAATTGAATATGAAAAAGAAGTAAATAAGCGAAGGAAGGATTATGTAGTACCTATAAGTGGCTTGGACTGCATAGTTTTATTTGGGATATCATCAAAAGAACGAAGTTGAATGCAAAATGTGGGATGTCTGTTCCTCTTGATTTTAAGTGATTGATTTTTCTTGGTAGATGTGAATTGCAGGATGTAACTCGGATATCATAGGTGTATACTTTTGTGTCCCGATAGATAGCGAGAAAGTCCGAAAAAAGATATATACATTGTCTTGATAAAGTTAGATCTCGAATTCTTTTCCAAATTCCTTGGAATACTTATCGAGCCATAGTTCCCTATGAAAACAAAATATCATAATAGTTATGATTATAGCTCAGTAAATGTAATTGAGTGTGAGTCGGGACATTTACATCATCATCTAGAAGAATGCCATCAATGCTGATCAGTGTATTTGTGTTGGTGTATCTTGAATCCCATATCCTTATAAGCCTTCCATACACTTTGTAATTGTTTTTGCCAGCGACGATATTTTTAAGCTTAGTAATTTCAAGTCATGATGGAAATGTTCCCGCAATGCATAATAAAATGGGTTGAGTCATTAAAACATCTTAAATAATTACAATACGGTGAGAATGAGATCCACGGTAGGGTTAATTCCAAACAATTCATGCTGTACCGAGAAGAGTATTCTATATTTTTGAGAAAACTTCACTTTGTAGACTACATTGTGTGTACAATTTTCGTACATGGGTGGATTTGTTTTCAATAAGAATTTTTAATCCATTTGGCGATGTAACTCTTGAGGCAGCCACGTAAAGTAAACCATGAGAGAACACAGGTGATGGCAAATAAACACCAACTTTAGCAAGTGTTTGTCACGGCTTTTATTGATTGTCATAGCATAAGAAATCCTTACGAGAAATTGCGGCGTCTTAATTTGAAGGGCCATTTTGTTTTTGTTGAAATAGATATAATGCGAGGGATGTATGCTTTTGATCCTCTTGCCTTTCCTGTAATTATTTCCCCCTCGATAACACGATTTGTTAATTGGGTGACAATAAGTCTAGTACCATTACAAAGTCCTTTAGATGGGTCTAGATTGCGTAGGAGCATTATGGGTACACCAACCTTTAAATGCAGCAGATGTGGTGGTAGCCCACTTATTGATAAGGTGTTCAGAAACTCTGTAGGGTATAGAGACTCGAGGGCTGAATGATTTGCAGAGTTATCATCAATCGAATCTGAGCTGTAGTATGAAATTTCCTCTGTGGTTAAACGGCTAGTCATTGCAGTGTTGATGGCTGAAACAGTTTCATTCGTAGAAGCTAATATGGCACGATCACATAAGTATGATGACATATCTGGTGCTATACACCTAAATCGTAAACAAAATGAAATTAGTCCATCAAGATTTCTACATGTTTCTTCAAGCAAAAGTGTTTCGTGAATCTGAATAAACATGTTATTTGGCTCATTTGGAATATCGACAAAAGATTATGTACCATCCCCAACTCTTAATGACCAATCAGCAAATACTCTCAATTCCTCTCTAGCATTATCCGAAAGTGAAGGTGCCTTGAGTCTCATATTTTCAGTTAAATTTAGGACAATACATTGGTGCCCTGATTTGAATTCACAATGCAAGCCTCTAGAGTAAGCTGTTTGTTTGTTGGTTGGAGAACCGGAAGTGTTTGGCGGAAGTCCCCACCAAGAGCTACTGATAATGCCACCAAAGCGCTTGTGCTTATTGTGCGGATTTATTTCTTTCATTACATCTCTTAAAGTACGATCCGAGCCTCAAAAGCAGAACCTATGGTTGACCGGTGCCTCATCCCAAATAATCGGTGAAGTTTTTCTCTATCAATTCTCGCTAATTTCTTATTTGTATCTTTGTTGATCGCGACACGTAATTTTGATTTATTTCCAAAGGCAATTTAAATCTAGAATGAGGCGTTCGACCCCCGGTAATAATAGAGATGCAATTCGGAGGATGCAAGCTGCTAAAGGCGATTTTACCTTGACTCCTTATATAATTTAAGAGAGTTGTCCATAAGAAGGTTTTTTCGGTCCACCATATCCATATACAAAAAAGGTTTTACCTTGATTTTCAAATACTGAGGTAACAATGGCATCGAAAATATCTTTTTGATTAGAGTTTAGTCTTGGTATGTCCTCATCTATAGCGACTTGCATGGATTGAATATCATAGCTTATTTCATCTAACAAAATTCTATTTTTACGTGGAGTGATTTCCTTCAGGCAGTGGCAAATGGAAATGGGGCAGATCATAACCATTATCTCTTAATATTTTCTCTAATTCGATCAAGAGCAATCTAGAAGAAGTGTCTCCCCGTGGATTCTTTGCCCGCAAGAAACGGTAGTCAATATCTTCACTCATCCGTGATGCATGAGTTTCATACAATTTTCTAGGATCGGTTACTTGACAGAATATCAAGATTGTAACAAAAAGGTGTAAGAATCGATAGGGTAGAGCCCACGAGAAGCATCATTTATAGCATTAGACCATTCCCGGTCATCACTAAGGAGACCTAAGGCTTGACATGCTGCCCCGATAGGTTGGATCTTTGGGTGCACGCTATCTTACGAATCTCGAGAGAAAGATCTAGGACCTTTGACAATATGTAGCAAAGATTCGTAGATAATATAGTTCTCCTTGGCTTGGGGCTGACATGTGTTATGCGGCCAACTTTTCTAAAGGAACCTCTACGTATGCCCCATTTTTTTTTGGACCTGCATGCCATGTAAAATTCTCGGGAAATAGAAAATAGGTGCACTCTGGCGGCGAGGAATCTCGCATTTGCCTCTAACCATGCGGTTAATTTACTTTTTGTGTTTCTTGGGTTTTCAATAATTTCCTCTAAATCATCCTCTTCTGAGTAGAAAACATTATTCTCTAATGGCAAATGTATAGGTAGCCGCTCAACCGTTGGATACGTATGGTGAATATCATATTGAAGCAAGCGCCAACCAAACCTCATGGGGCGTTATACAAATGCAATCGAAGGAAATTGTTGATTTCATTGATAGGCTGATTTGTTGTTTGAGATGATGAAGATCTTGATTGAATGCCAATCCTAGCGCTATCAAACCCCTTTGTTACATATTTGAAAAGATATTTGTGCATTCCATCATAGTTAACCTTTTCGACATTAATATGCGCCTGATACTTGACTATTAAGTCGACATTGTGAGGAACAACAAATGTGTTATCAATTGACAAATGACTCTTTGTTCTTTGTTAATCCATTGTTTGGCCGGGCATATTGTGTAGTACCATTATCTAGCACAGTTGTTTGCTCACAAAACTGTTTTGGATAAGATTTTGTGCAGATACCCTTTGACATACATACTGAAGTTGGCTTTAGAGAACCACAAGGTCCATGGATCAAAAAAGAAGATACGGCATCATATCCAATTTGGTCTACCGTTGGATCGGGGAGTTGGGCGGATATGTAAAAATCTATTTTGTCGGCATCTAGCGGGCTATCTTTTTTCCAACCATACTATGATGTGTGCATGTGGTAGACCCCCGTTTTCGAAACTCTATTGTGTAAATAAGCGCAAAAGGAAAAGATCAATTTATAATGTGCTATTTACTTGATTAGTCGATTGAATGCTTTGATAGGATTGTTATGTAGAGATCTTTACCCGCATTGATGGGACCAAAATAATGATGTTTTGTTATATCATCCATTAGGAGATCAAGTTTCATTTTGAATATACTGTCAACTATTTACTGCGATCGGATGGGTGTTGACAGTTGAAGAGTTCCAAAGTGCTTTGTAATCTCGAGGCCGGTATGTGTTTCTTTGTGAAGGTTATAAATAGATCCGGGCAGCCATATTTTCTACATATAGCAATAGAGTCTTGGTATTTTTGATATAAATATCGTGGTCCACCGGTGAAAGAGCCCGGCAAAATCACTCGGCGAAGGTGGAAGATGCGAAGTGACACCCCTTGAAACAGATCTTTGCTAAAGCATTATAAGGTGATGATCCGTACTTTTTTTGGAAACCTTGTGTTCGATAATATCCGATTCGTTTGTCTTCAACACAACAAGTAAGCATCCACTATATAAGCTTGTGTTAACCTTTTGCATCTTAGAGGTGTATTGAACTGGCCAGGTCTATCATGTAATCTATATGCATAATATTGTAAGATTGTCGAGTTTTTGGACAATTTAATGGCGATCGTGGTGTGGGTTGTAGTCGAAGGTCATCATGAAAACCATCTTCCCCAAATGGAAACAATAAAGGATATTGCATAGCCATGAATTTCTGATGATCTTCACTTATTTGCTGTAAATTTGATGCATGATCTTCTATTATAAGGTCTCTACCCACATCAGTTATCCCTATATCACCAACAACTAACCCAACAACTTCAGAGGCTTGGGTGCACTTTGTAAATGTCTCCATGTGCATCCGGAACACCATATATTCTTATAGAAAAATGATGAGAGGACTCTTCATCATCGATGGTGCTAGCCTTTTCTCGGCGGATCGGAATAGTTTGACAATGGGATTATGGATATCAAGCATCTGTATTAGTGAGGCAACTATTGTTTCATTTCTTTGTAAATGTATGATTACGTGAAGAAGATACATTCATTCTATTTGCAATTTCATTGGAAGTATCATATGTGTAGAGTCATGCATATTCCGGACGTCGATTTCCTGCTGGAATTAATGAACCAATCCTATGACAAATCTGACCACTAATCTTGAATACATATGGACCACCACCATCATTTATTGATTCATCAACTTTTGCCCCCATTGAAGTCATAGAAAACATGGCATTATATCGCGTATGTTGTCAAAGAAATGTGTTATAAGAGGACTATTTGCAGATGTCGAAAATCCATGAGTGGCTGAGGAGGTTGAGTATACTTTGTGGCAGCAATATCCTTCCTCCTTTACAACACAAATTATACTTTGTGGGTTAAGTGTATTTCTTTCTCTACGGATGCGCTCTTGGTACGAAAAAAGCACCACAATATGAGCAATTGTGTTGAGGCACCACAATATGAGCAATTGTGTTGAGGCCCACCAAAGTTCAATGGGTTGAAAATTGTACCTGAAAGAATAGAAGTGTTGTATTTTTTTTCTTGTTAATCAAGGTCTTTATACACACATGATATATATTGGTAGTTGTTAAGTGATCTTACGTTTATGCCTACTGGTTTGAAACTGTGCAGGATCATGATCTGAAGTATTGAAAGCTGTTGCTGGTTGTGACGAAGATGAAGAGGCAGATAATGATTCAGCGGTTCTCTGACGAACTGAACGTACATGTACTGCTAATTATTGTATTGGTATTAGATGTGCATGAAATGTATTTAAAGTGGCGTTCAAATGATGTAAGAATAATCATATGATGTTACCCTGTTGTGTACGTGGCCTACGGCGTTTGTATAGCCGTGCCTATAGATCCATGGTCTTGTGTAGGTGTAACTACAGCCCGTTGATTTAAGCGAGGACGTCCACGACGGCCACGCCCACGTTGAGTAGGTAATGAATTTTCTCCACTTTCCATTCCTAGCAAAATCTCTCATAATGAATTTTTACAGTTGTATAATGTTTTTTTCCCTAATTTCACATAACGAATTTTAAGCCTAATTTCATACAGAATGGATTAATATGTTTTAGATATACATTTAATCTGATATGTTCTTTTGTCAGTAAAGACCCCATAACATATTTAGGAAAAAAACTATATCTTTCATATGAATTTATCATTGAAGCCCTACGTCCATGGTCATTCAAAATGACAGCAGGAAACCAATGAGTTTTATCATATGAATCAATCAAAGGCAGACGATCTGAATAAAGTAGAAGTAGGTAGTGTATTACTTAAAAGGAACTAATCACAAATATTTTAAAAACTTTTGAGGGTGAAAAGAACCTGATTTGAAGAGGGGATTTCTCAATATCTTAGCATCAACTGTGAAATCCTGAATAGAATTGATCAGGCAGTAAGCTTGTTTCTGTCATAGACCTGATAACAATCATATTGTATATGGATATAAGTTTCGATGGTGAATCAACAGGATAAGAACGTGCAGGGATAGCGAAACAATAGAAGAACATCATACCTGTGTGTGTGCAAAGTTTGGAAACGTCAAAGGGAATGGGTAGAGCCTGTAAGTTACAATTTGTAGTCCTGGCATTGCTTTCGAATTGATGTGGCATGAATGACGTAATGGTTGGAGGTACATAGTGGTCATTTATTGTAGCACATAAAAGAATATAAAAAAGTTGGTCAGTGGAAGATGAAATCGGTATTACAGATGAAAAGGTAAACGAATCGCTTTAGAAGAAGGAGCTAACCGGGTATTGTTCGATGTACAGTTGGTGTTGCAACTGAACAGAGACACTTCTGGCTTCATGGCTACCTCGACGCGTATTGTTGGCATGCTGCAGGATAGAACAGGTTTGCCTTGACGAAGGCGGAGGCCGTGCGCCACCAGAGAATATCGGCGGGCGTCCACCGGGACAGGAGGAAGGCGAGCAGGTAATCAGCAATGGGATGGGTTGAGCGGCAGATTGGAAACGGGTAGCGTCGGGATGCGGCCCACCTAGGCGGCCGCCGGTGGCGGCTACGGTGGTGGGTTTGTGGGATGGATAGGGGATATTGGCAGAGTGAATCAGGGTTATTATGGGCTCAGTTGCTGGAATGTTATTGGGCTTTGGTTGTATGGAATGCAAGTTGGGTTTTTTTTTTAAAAAATTTTAAAGTTCAATTTTTTTGAATTGTTTGACAATAAAATACCAGAAATTGTGATACCTAAAGTCGTAATTTAAATTAATGGTCATTAGATGTATGAAATGCTAAGTGGCCTTTTTTTTAAAAAAATTAAAAGGTCACCTTTTGTTTTCAATTACTTGAGAATAAAATACCAGTTACTGTGATACCTAAAGTTGAAATTTAAATTACACATTTTGTGGTATTCTAAAAGTAGACTTTCAAATACTTTTATATAAACAAACTTTTTTCTCTAATTTATTTAATAACGGAATATGGTGGGCATTTTATATCTAAATATGCATTTGGCTATGGTCGAGAATCCTAGCTTCGATGAAAAAGAAATCTTATGATAAATCAAGGTTGCCATTGTTTTCTATGTATATTGATTAAAGAGGCACGTATATAATCACGTACGAAAAACAATAATGCAACACAATAGAGAAAACATAAACACATTTGCTAAATTGGGTAACTGAGTATCACAAATTACAATTACATGAGACAGTATGTTAACCCGGCATTGTACTTCATTTGATTTTGCAAGTAGTGCAATTGATGATAAAGAACTAAAGAGCAACAGGTTTTTTACTAAGGATCCATTACAACACTTGTGAAAGTGTAACTATATAACCTTACAATTGGACATAGATTAATCTAAAGGTCAGCTTCTCATCCTAAAAGATAATCTAAAGTCACTCGGACTGTTTAGGAAGCGTGCCCGTGTTGTTACACTTCTTACAGCTCATTTTTAACATGATAGAATCTTCTGGCCAAGAAATCTCCTGCTCCATAGCGGTGCTCCATCAGTCTTAGTGCCTCCATAAATTTGTTTGGGGGAATCACAGTGAATGTCTTCAAGTTTCCTGAACATGATTTAATTTTCTAAGTTAGAACACGCAGTCAGCTTAATCAGCCATAAACAGTTTAGATCCAGAAGATTCCGGAGTGGTAGGTCACTGTCATTGCTCACCTATTGGTCCTTGAAGGCATGTTCTTAGAGGACATGATCACCACTGGGGTATCTTTGAGATACGGCAATTCCTGGTTGAACAAACCAAACACATGCATTTTGTCATACCAATAAAGTAGCATACATAGATAGACATTATAGAAAATTAGTTACCTTTATTTTCTTGAGCAAATCATATCCTGTTATGACAGGCATGCAGTAGTCTGTGATGATCAGGTTGACCGCGACACCCTGATTGTTATTCGCATACATACAGAGAGCATGATCAAAACCAAAAACTACTATATATCACAAACATTTTATTCAGATTATGTAGGTAAAAACATAGAGGAAGAAGAAGCCATCTTTTTTCTTCTTACCAGTTGGTCTATGTGTACAGGAACAGTGTTGCTGTTGTCATAGAGCTCCAGGAATTGCAGCATATATTCAGAAATCAATCTGAGCGAAAAAGAAACCTTGACTTTCAGAGTAGAGCCTGAAGGCGCTGACAAATGCCGGGGATAAGAATCTAATCCGATGACGCTCTAGAGACGACTGAATGTAGTGAAAATTGTCCTTTGGTCCTTTGTAACAAAAGTCAGATCTTGTAAACAAAATTAAACAGGCAACCCCATGTCTTTTGAATCTAAGTTAAGGCAATGCAATAAGAAAATGAAAGATAAAACACTCACGGCGAGCAACAAATCCTTATGTTTGTTTTACAACAAACCCATTGTTATGCTATGTGAATCTGTAGGCAATTTTTTTTTTTTGGTTTAACTATTTTTAGTAAAAATGAAATCATAATCTTAGCATGTAGAGTTTTTTTTTTTTGGGGGGGGAAGAAGAGACAAACAAACCTTCTGATTGAAAGTAAAGCCTGAAGATGATGGAAAATCTTGGGCTAAAAATTTTAATCTCTGTATGAGGTAGTTTTGATATCTATATGATATAATCTGAAGATCACCATAATGCTCCAGAGTATCCTCGGATCTGTCAACAACCCTGTATTATTTAAGACAGAAGGCACCTTTCAGTCTGTATAACTCCAGTTTGGTTGCAGAAAGAAAAAAAGATTGAATGACAGATAACCAATATACCTGTCATTGTAGCTCTGAAAAAGAGCTGACTGGTATTTTTTGAGTAGGTCGATTAAAGTCTGATTAACCTTTTTTGTGCATCCTGTAATTTTGTAATGATAATATACAAAGATTTTTCAGTATGGAAACAAAGGGAACATGGCAGATAACAGGTCATAATAAGTTTAATTCATCTACACCTGCTGAGTAATTGAAAACCCATAACATACCTTCATGATAAGTATCTGTATGGAAGTAGAGGGAATATAGGAGATAACAGATCCTAATAAGTTGAATTCATCAACAGCTGTTGAGTAACTGTTTAAATTCATAACATAGGTATTTACGAATGACAGGATCAATCTAATAACCTTGCAAGGTCAGTAAGAAGGTAAATGTATTTATTATTACAAAGACCACTCATTATCAACAGGAAAAGTCTTAATTATAAAGACCACTCATTATCAGTAGCAAAAGTTTTAATTATTAAGAAACATTCATGAGGAATGACCATAGTTTTTATAAAATCCGTGGATAACTAAGAACTCTTAAGAGCGGGGCTGCTGGTTTGGCTGCTGAGATACTTCAGTTGTAATTATAATATCTTTTGACTGGCGGTCGGGCTGCTGGGCTCCACCAACAATCGCGATATATCAGTGACTCGTATTTCTTCCTAGTTGCATAATACTCGCCCTAAAATAAAGTCCAAAAGAGATTATGGTTCCACATCATTATTAATAAAAACGCATTAGGTGTAATAAAATGTAACTTGTAAAATGTACCTTGAGGGCCTTGAATTCCTGTGATCTTTCAAACATGGTTTTAAGATAGTCGATGCAGAGATCTATAAGTTTCTCTACTTTGGTCTGAATGCAAGTACACCGATTTGTATGAACCGTGGCCAAATGACAAATGCCTTCATGTAGAATCTCTACATCTCGTTTAAGGCATAGGCAGCACGGAAATGTATGATATTCATTTGAGCATTCCATGTATCTATATGCTTCATGAGAGAACTGAGTGTAGGAAAATTGAGGTCAACAATCTTTGTAGCCAAACATATGTGAGATTCGTTTCAAATCATAGTATATGGCTGCGGTTTCTTGTTCAACGACTGTTTTCTTATGACCTCCATGGTGCACCTGAGTGGCGAGATCCTATTGTTATATAGGTTTGAAACCAATTTTTCGGTGTCTACGTGGTTTCAATAATGGGTTTGATCAAATATATCTTACGAACAGCTGCAATATAAATGGTTTTCAATCGTGTATTGTATGAGTCGAGGAAGTGGTATCTCGCAACAAAGGCATAGTTTAAATATTTTGTAAAGCATGCACATTAAAGGCGATTGGGGGAGCTCCTATACGTGAAGAAACCATAATACGCAATTAATCTATTGAGATGGTAAGGATGTCTATTGGTAAGTACCTTAACGCATTGCAGCATTTGTGAAACCATCTAGTTGCAAGGGTATAATTTTATTTGCATCAAGAGGAGCAGGCATCTTGTTGAAATATTCGGCTCCCGTTGAGGGAGACAAAGATAGCCTTTTGACATCATTGAGGAAACCCAAATTGTCCGCCTCCATAGCAAGGGAAGTTTCCTCATCAATACCGTGGACACAGTACGCATGGAACCTTTGGATGCAAGATCTTCTAGAAGGGTTTGCAGTTCTTGCCTCATGGTATTCAAGCGATCCGAGATGTCCTTACATTTTGAATATAAGGTGAATACGTGGCTGTACAGATCTTTCAATTCTGCAATCAGTAAATAACTATAGTCCGGTGCTTTCAATTCATATCCTTTAGGTATCTTGAAAGAAAAAGTGTCCATAACGTTTGATAGACACGCACATTATTCATAGGCATTGTTATAGGACTATCCCAATAGTGTTTAGGTGCACTAAGTAAAATGAGCAAGTTTCCTATTAGGGAATTACTGTAAATCGTTAGAATAGCATTTTTACTGTTGGTGCTCGCCTCATAGGTATAAGCGGTAATATTGTCAAAGGTTTAATAACAATCGTGGATTATTTCCTGGTTTTTAGAGTGTGTACTTTTAGTTAGATACATGTGGACATATATTATAGGATTTTTAAAGAAATATGCATTTTATTAAAAAGCAAACATACGTGTTTCGTACATACACACGTAATCCGGGGAACTGAGCCCACTCAAGTTCTTTCGACCATGGTAACAATTCTAGAAAAGAGTTTTCGAGAG
Organism: Hyparrhenia diplandra; assembly: GCA_015847255.1. NCBI lineage: Eukaryota > Viridiplantae > Streptophyta > Magnoliopsida > Poales > Poaceae > Hyparrhenia > Hyparrhenia diplandra. Next base: position 758,218 of record JADLZK010008364.1, read on the forward strand.
GTAGAGGTATGACTGGGTACGCTAAAATCTGGACTGTCTCAAGGGATCTGTTATATAAATCACAAAATTTGGTTCGGGTAGGATACATCATGGGGTTCTATATAGATAAGCAGATGTTGGATGATGGCCTGTCTTATTTCTCTCACATTTATCTTGCTACGATCATAATCTGCACTTAGCCGTGCGATGATCCCACATGGAATATTATTTAGAGCATCTGTACATAATATTTAAACAACAAACTGTAATAGATTATAAAATCCTAAAATATATTGAGGTAAGGTATATAGCTAGAATTAGAATCAATTACCATGTCGGGTGGTGGTGGCGGTGACATGATGCGGTGCATAATTCTCAACAGGGTAGAAATCAAACTCGATTATTTGCAAATTTAACCAATCTAATAAGGCTTACGAAACTATATGAAAAAAATTAAATACCTATCATCAGCAACATACACAGTTTGATAAGATAAAGATGAACATCTAATTAGAAAATTAGAAGGTTTTTTCAATATAACCTTTTTAAAACCTCTTAACATGGCACAAAACAAACAAACTCGCTGCAAATTTAACCAATCTAATAAGATTTAGGAAATTATATGAACACAACAATTCTAACAGGGCACAAAACAAACAAACTTCATTTGCAAATTTAACCAATCTAATAAGATTTAGGAAATTATATGAACACAACAATTTTAAACGCATCATTAGCAATATACACAGTTTCATAAGCTCAAGATGAACAGCTAATCAGAAGATTAGAAGATTTATTCAATATAACCTTTCAAAACCTGAAAAAAAAAAAGGATCTGTTACCTTTGCCTGTGATGGTAATGTTAAAATGAAAACACATGCTCATGGCGACCTTCATATAGAGATCACAATGGACTTGCAGCTGTAATGGATCATCAATACCAATAATTAACCATGAATAACAGTGGACAGTGGAAAATAAGGATTTAGGAAGTCGGAGGATCACCTCTGACATGGTTGACCACAATGGCAGCCGGCAGACGTTCACTGAGTGGATGGATGAAGAAAGCTTTGAAGCAGGAAAACGGACCGAAGGTTTTCAAGCAGGAGAACGGACCGAGGCGCGCGACAATAATGAAATGCGGCGGAACAATGCTTTCACTGAAGACGTGAATATAGAAAGGAAACAGTCAGAACCCAGATGTCAAGTTGGGAGGGAACAGCCTTACCCGAAACCGCCGCCGGTGTCCATGGGTTAATCGCGAGAGCACGGTGTGAAGGTGGGAGGGAGGGAGGGAGCAGCCGGAGCCGACGAAAGAGGAAGAAACGGACGCTCCGCCGCCGCCGTCATCGATGGAGATAAGAGCCAGGACACCAACGGGGAACAAACGAAAACGGGGAACAGGCCCAGCCCACCACGTTCGAAGCCCACGACACAACGCGCTCGGGCCGAGAATCCTCAGCGTGGACGCTCGGGAAAACAGGGGCATGGAGGCGGGGATAAGGGAAGGCGGTCGACGGATGGGTGAATGGAGAGGCGGGCGGACGGGCTTCCAAGTAGTCGAGGAGGCCGCCGAGTGCTCCATCGTAACAGCAGAAACGAATGCGGGAGCTCCTGTGTTTCAGTCTAATCAGTTTTTTTCAGTTATCAATTGCAGAACCAATAGGAAGCGCGAGAATTCCCAAAAATTTAGAATAGTCGGATATATATGAAAATATATATATATATTGTCCTGATTGCTATGAGTAAGTCGGATTAAGTACGCTGCCGTTGCCTACAGATATATATGAAAATGTTGTCCTGGTTGCAGCCGTGCAACTTTTCTTCTAGCTCAAGGTTCACAGGAATTATTGGCTATATGGCTAGGCTTTCTTTTGTTGGTTTATGGGCCGAATGATTCAATGGTTTGTGTGCTACACCGTTAGCTATGGATATTACTTTGCTATAAGAAAAAATCTATTATTATTTAATGTGTGTATATATACATATTTATTCATGCTAAACCATTCAAATTCACTTCTCTGTACTTCCATAATCCGGCAATTATTTATTTCAATCAAATGTAGCCGCAAGGATTTTTTTGTTTGCCTCAAGACAACATCACTAGCTATGTAGGCGAGGCAGGCCACGGCCACATCTATACCTATCTATAAAGAGAGAAAATTTCACTTCACCAAAATTTCTGTCCACCGCACGACTAGAGTTCAATGAAAAGAAAAAGGAATGCAGTCCAATACAATATCAATTAGGAAGCGTGTCATGTCACCAAAAATTTCTGTCCGATTGAGAGCCACAACCTAAGAGGCCAAGATCCAACAAAACGAGTCTACAACAGAGCTCAGCTGGACCAACAAGAACTAGACTACTGGGCCCATTTATTGAAACCTATACGAGCCCGGTTGTTTTGATCCGTTTGTTTGTTATTTTAGCTTACAAGGATATTTGGTATGTTTTGTCTTTCTGAGCCCGGTTGTTTTGATCCGTTTGTTTGTTATTTTAGCTTACAAGGATATTTGGTATGTTTTGTCTTTACGAGCCCAGTTGTTTTGATCCGTTTATTTGTTATTTTAGCTTACAAGGATATTGAGTATGTTTTGTGTTTGTGTTATTGTATTAGTGCCATCTTTGTTTTATGAAAGGTGTTGACCGTTGACTCAAAATATGTAACTAGAAGCTGTCGTGTCACCACAAGAAAATCATAGGAACCAATCATCAAATTGTATGACTTGACATGCATAGGATTGGATCGCTCGTGGCAACAACCTCCGAGGCTACCATAAGATAAATTGTATAGATAGAGGAAGAACAGAAAATCAAGCGGACGGATGCATCCTTCGTGGGACGACCGTACGACTGCCGCATGAGCGCGCGAGAAAACGGGAAAGAAGTTGGGCTTCACCGGTCGGAGTTGGGGAAGAAGCGGGCGATCTCCTGCCGAGGATCTCGGGTGCCATGGGCGGTCCCAATGGATAGTCGGGTAGGCCACGACCTACCACGGAATTTGACCCAATTTTTTACTACTTCCCGGTTCCCAGCCCACCAAAACTTGGCCACGTCAATGACTCCGGCCTGATAGTTCGCGGGGCGCGGGTGGCTTGTAGTCAATGGTAGGGCGGTCCGATTGGGGCGCTACCCATCGGGGTTCAAATCCACGGTGCTTTCGCACCTTTTCTTGGGATTTTCCCAGGATTTTTCCGGCGTTATGCATTAAGTGGTAGCGGCGTTCCGTCGACGACGAGGCGCCTACGGTGACCGAGAATCTCGGATCTGCCGGGGCCGCCCGGTCCGGAGGAGGTGCTCATAGGGGTAGGGGTTTGCGTGCGCGTGTGTTCATAGGGGTGAGTGTGCGTCGTGTTGTGAGAGTGTCTGCGTTGTCCCGGAGTTATTCTCAAAAAAAGTAGTTCGCCCGGGCGCTCCCCCACGCTTCGGCATCGGCTCCTCGGCCTTGACTTCGCTAGCTCGCGACCGCGAGAGAGGGAGACAGCGGCTGTCGCCGACCCAGCTGGCGGAGGCGGGAGAGGAGCCGATCCGCTTGTAGCCGGCCGCCACACCCGGCGTCCGTCGGCCTCGCCTCGCTTCGCTTCGCGCTCGCGACTTCAGGGAGAGAGGGCGTGGGCGGCCGCTTCGCTGACCATGGCGGAGAGTAGGAGAGGCCGTTCCGCTTGGCGCGGCGCCGCCCCCGCCCACCCCGGCGTCCACCGGCCTCCCTTCCCGGCCGACCTGCCGGCGACCCTCTGCTGCTCCTCCTCCTCTCTTACGCCTTCCCGGTGAAGTGGTGAGTTGAATTTTCTCCCCAATCCTAGGGTTTTGATTTTGGAGATTGGATTGGAATGTAAAGGGTTAGGGATCGTAGATCTATCGTAGTTGAGCCTAGAATTGAATGAAATTTGCTGTGATTTTTTAGGAAATTGAGGCATGAAGAAATCAAATATAACACATTTTTTCAGAAATCAAACTACAACAGTAGAACTAGTAGAACTAGTACTGTATAATGTAGTCGCTTATTTTTATATAAGATCTTATTTATGTAAGTTTCGAACCTTTTAATTGTATTATCACAATTTGGTTAATTTATAGCCATTTTATCAAATTTTTTCTTTGAATTTTTGTATCGCACATCAAATTTTTTTGATTAGGACTACCCTGGTTTCAATTCCTAGGTCCGCCACTGTCGGGTGCCCAGCGAGATCCACCCGGCTGCCTCTCGGGAGAGCGCACAGTCGACGCCGCCGGCGGAGGAGGCGGAGGAGTCACGCTGGGAAGGTTGAGACGAGGCGGAGGCGCGCGCGGCCGACCGGAGCTGCAGGGGCGAGGCCCAGGCGCACGGCCACGGGGTTGCGAGTGCAGGGCCCTGAGCCCACGAGCGATGGAGATGCGGTTCCGCGGTGGAAGAACAAAGAAAGGATAAGGAAGAGAAAAAAAAAAACTAATATTACTTCGGGTTCGGGTGGGAACTGGCAACTGGGAACGCTTGGCCGCGTGGACCAACCGGCCGAGTGAGCATCGGTACTTTTTTTCTTCAATTTAATTATTCTCTTTTCTTTTTTAAGTATATAGGTATAGATATAACGTTACTTCTTTTTACTTTCCTACTGTTGTACGGAGATAATATGTTTGTTCTAAAAATAAGTATAATGTCCATAAGAAATATGGAGATAGAGAATAGAACAATACACATAACAATGATCATTACTACACTTGACTAAAATAAATTATGGAGAGATAGAAAATAGAGCAAATAAAATAAGTTGGGTCTCATTACTACACTTGATAAGTTAATTTTAATAGAAGTAAAAAATTCATAACAATACACAGGTATACTAGCTTTTCTTTTCTAATTTTAAGATTGTTTCCATGATCCTATGTTTTTAAAGCCTGTATCGGTTAAAGCAATGTGACTAAAATATAATTTTAAGATCAACAGAGAAACATGACATAATAACTAATCTATAAGCTTCTCATGTTAATGCGTTTGAGCATTATGTCAAGCCATGATATAAAGTCTTGTTAAACCAACATGTTAGAACGCGTGTGTCAAGGCATGATATAAAGTACGGTTAAACCATGTCAAAACATAAAACATAATCGTTGAATTTTTTTGAACGCAAATAATCCAGTTATTGATCATAAACCCGTTGCAACGCCTTACGGGCATTTTGCTAGTATAAAAAAGAAAACAAAGATTTGACAAAATGAAAAGGTCTAAGTCTGTTGATTTTTGTAGTAGATAGATGCCAATTCAACAGTGGTCTCCAAAGGGCAAGACCGTCCACTCATGTCCTGTGTGATCCTGTTGCTGCCCTTAAGAGAACAGAGCAGGTTAATATAAGTGTCTGTAACTCTTAGACCTCACCGGTGACCTGACTAGACCTAGACGACGGTAAACTTGTATGTAATAAAAGCTTAATTCGTGAGCAGGACGTCACAGTTAGGTAATAATCTTTCTAGGCAGTATGATTTTGTACATGGTCGATATATAGCTGAGCTGGAGTGCACTTAATGGTATGAAACAGTGTACAGGAAAATAACATGCACTGTACAGCAGTACAGGAGATAAGAAAATGACATGTAAAAAGAACTCGATGGCTCAAAGTAGGGGAAAAAAAAACAAAAGAGTATGTAGCCTACTGGTTGTACGTCCTAGGTTTAACTTCCCATGAGACTTGTTAAACAACAACCAAAAAAAAATTGAGATCAACAAAAAAAAAAAAACTTTGCAGGCAAGGCTGAGGTTAGGAAATTTTCTCAGCTAAGTATATTGAATTCTTCTACATGATAACAATGCTCTAGCTTCTGTGGAGGTTATACCCCAGCTGTTCGAGTTAAAGTGACAAAAAAAAACATGTACTAGAGGATAAGAAAATGACATATAGAAAAAAACAATAGTTCAAAGTAAAAAAAAAAGTCCTGTAATGTAAGTGCTTTAATAGCATAATTATGTTAAATTTCAGTGAGAGCGAATCCAGGCCAATTAAAAAAAAACTCTCGCCGACAAAGTCACAGAGTTATAGTTTAGAGAATGGTTCGCTCTCTAGCTTAAGGTTGGGAAAAAAAAATGAACAACAACCAAAGAAATTGGCCGGCGGTGACTAACACTTTGTGCCATGGCAACGGCATCGGCGAGGCCTCTTGGCTTCAATCACTGTACCAACCACAACGAGTCAATTTCGTGCTAGGTTCACAAGGAAACATATATCCAATGGATGCATCTGTATCCGGGTGGCGGCGTGTGTTGCCCTGGCCGGTCTTTTTTCTCGAATACACACGAGTGTGCATATCTTTATATTAAAAAGGAAAAGAGTTTATATACAAGATGCCGTTGCCAAGTTAAAAAGTGGGGAAAACATGTTCTAGAGGATAAGAAAATGACATGTACAAACACGCTGAAGCTCAAAGTAATGTAAAAAAAATAAAAATAAAAATAAAGGCCTATAACCTCTACTGTTACAAGTGCTCTAGTAGCATTATGTTCAAATTTTGGTGTTTGGTGAGAGCGAATCTAGGCTGGTTTTGAAAGAAAACCTCTAGTTGGCCAAGTCACAAAATTAGCTACCTAGAGTTCGGGAATGATTAGCTCTCTGGCTTTAAGTTGTGGAAAATAAACATGAATGGTCAGCAGCCTCATTTGCACGTGTGAGCGCAGCCAAAGAGATTGGTCTGCGGAGACTACCTTTCTGTGCCATGGCAACTGCATCGACGAGGTCTAGCTTTCATCACTGTACGAGGCTACGACGAGAAAGTTAGCTGAAGATCGTCCATGTCAGTTTCGTGCTAGGTTGTTCACAAGGAATCATCTAACGGCTGCATCTGTACCCTGTTGACGGCATGTTCGCCTAGACTGATCGAATTAAAAGCGCGAAAAATATAAGAAAATGACATGTAGAAAATACTCAAACCCAAGTAAAGAACAAAAGCCCTATATATAGGCTAGTGGTTGCTAGTACTTTATTAGTGTTAGGTTGATCTCAAAGGGGCCCGGCCCAACGGTGGCCCAATTCCCTGGTACGCGCCACGATCGGGGCATCTAACCCTAATGGGTAGTGGGCCCCGTCGCCTTCTGCGCTAATAAATAGAGGTGAGGGACCAGCGGCACAAGCAACGAGAGTTACGACAAGTCAGAGAACCGCCGACGGGGCATGCTCCTCGTCGCGGACGCTCGTCTCCACGACGATGGCGGTCTTTGGCCGGCCGGTAGTCTTTCGGGCTAGTGTAATACCGGTTTTAAGAACAAAACCGGATACACACCATATGTGAGCCCAGGAAGTCAAATCTCACATATAGTCACAATTAAAGGAAATATCAAAACATAATGCTTAATAAATAACGAACTAAGTATAAAGAAGATAACCTTATTAAACAAACAGCGGGAGGACACTCCGATCCTGGGTGAAGCCTCTACTCCACAGGGACGCACTGATTGGTTGATCACAAGCCTGACTCCTTTGATCTCTAGCAATCTGGCATTCTCCCTGGTTTGAGTGGGATATTGCAAGGGTGAGTCCATGTCGAACTCAGCAAATATAACATGGGGTTATGAGGCTCAAAAGGATAGACTCTTGGTTTTAAGCTGCGGTTAGCATTTTTAGTAAGTCAAATTTTATTATTAATTAAGCATATAGTTGTGCTTAAGCCCCGATTAACCCACATGATCATAATCATTATAACATTCTCGTCACAGTTCATCGTTTTTACCATAGGTCTCCATTCTCATCATCATCATACTCCAGGTACAAGTCCATCATCATCTTATATCCACATCTCGGTATCATCTTTATTCCCTCGGTTTTCAGGGCGCTTCGTGGCCCGTGAGCACGGCCGATATATCGTTTTACACTCTGCGAGAGGTTGTACACTTTCACTTTGTGAGCCGTGAATTGCTCTTTCTCACGAGGTGATCGGCCTCTTAACCCTCTTCAAGGAAGGTCGGCGGGGTTCACTATGAAGCCTTTCAAAGGTTCCTCTAACAAGTTAGGGCCGCTAAGATTCAATGGTTACTCCGTGGGATCAACCAACTCCAACTCTAGGGTTCCCCACGATCGACCTTCCCCATTTGCGCCACAAGGGTAACCTCTAACAAGCTAGAGAAGGTCCTCATACTGAACTAAAACCCGAGCCATTTGGCCCTCACGGTATCATCTTGTTAGTCCCGGCTTTTGCCAAAGGATAAGTCCTTATGGAGAGCCAAGAGCATCATGGAAAAACATGAGCTCTCGCCCTATGGTCGGTTGCTTGTCAAGTTTTTAATTCTTTGTTGCATAAGATAATTAGTCATAATTAGATCATGTTTGTTTAAGTTGAGCACTAGCAAACTACCCATATGCAAGCATCCCATAGGTAACAAGGTACAAGATATCAATTGACTAGGGTGTCCTTACGTTAACAAATTAGACACATGCAATATGATTAAGTGATTAAAAGTGAATAGGACAACAAGGAAGATCCCATGCTATACTTGCCTTAAACTCAGATTCCTTTTGCTTGTTCAATTCTTCAAAATAATTCTTGATCTTCAAATAATTCCTGATCTTCCATGAATTGCTCACCAATTACTTGATCATATACTTCTTCTTCTAGGCCACCAACGTAAACCTCACCGACTGGACATCGTCACAAAGCACCACACATATTCATTCGAGCAATCATACACGAAGCAAACAATAAAACTATATTAGAACAGTACACCAACAGTATTAAAACAAGATAAAATGTTTATAAAACAAATCTACGTTTCACTACGAACACATAGACGCGAAGATCACGAAATTCGGAGCTAAAACGTTGAAGTTATGATCTAAACAAGTTTACTAAGCGCAATATAAAAAGACTAGAACAAGTCCTTAATTTTTATGATAGAAAACATGTCTAACAGATTTATAAACATGTAGATTATGATCTTACGAAACCAACGCAACTGGAACAGATCGATTCGGAGTTTAAATGTGCATTTTATAAGTAAAACAGTGCAGTGGCAATACTGTAAATATGCTGAACGGATTTTCTGATTTAAATAAAACAATTCGGAATATATAAACTGGCCAGGGACTTCGATGTAAACATTAAAAAGCTGAGGGGCTCTTTAAACAAATTACACCTGAAGGGGTATCATGGAATCTGGTCCGTTGGATCACGATTGAGTGGATCAGATTAAAATAAATAAAAGAAATAAAAGAAAGAGGGAGGGAGACCGGCCTGGACAAAAAGTCCGGCACGGTGGACTCCATGGCCGGCGGCCAGAGCTTGGCGGCGCTCACCCAATCGGCGATTCCGGTCGCCCCAACCGAAACCGATGGCACGGGAGCATTCCTGGCGGCCTCGCGAACTCGATGGGAAGCCAATCGAGGACGGGGACATGCCCGTGGCGGCAGCCCCACGGCAGCGCCATGAACGACGAGCTGGAACTCGCCGGAGCAGCGATTCCAACTACGAAACCCGAATTAAAGTGGATGGGGAGGATGCGGAGTATACCCCGAAGTCAATTTGATGGTTTTCGATGCCCGGGAAGCTACGGCCACGACGGACGACGAGCGCCGGCGGACTGTACAGAAAACACGACGATGAGCTCGGGTTTATGAAATTCGTGACCAATTTGAGCAGGGAAAAGCACCTACGGACGCGGTGATGCACCACGAAGCTCCCTGACGCGTCTGCAGCGTCGATTGAATTCCGAGCCGAGCGAATTTGAGGTGGCGGCGTGGAGGTTTGGTGCGGCAACAGGAAAAAGAAAAAGAGGGAGCTCGGGTATGGGTTTTATAGGGCGAGCAGGGGCAGAGGGACGGGCACGGCGCGAACGCCCGAGCATCAAGGCGGGGTCTTTATGGCATCCTTTACTCGAGGAGTGCAAGGGCGGCGCAAAGAAGAAACGGCAGCGGCGCTGTTGTTGCCTGTCGAGAGGTAGGCGAAGGGGTGCTCGTTCGTCAGCTGGACAGGAAAGCGGAGCAGGCTGCACGTGCTTGATTGGGCCAGGAGGTGGGATTAGTCTTCTGCCACGAAAAAAAAAGAGAGGGAGAGATTAGGCCGGCTGGGCCAAAACCGAGAGAGGAGGAAAGAAATCTTTTCTTTTTATTTTCCAAATCACTTTCAAAGTCAATTTCAAAAGGATTTTGATTTCATTTTCAAATTCGGTCAAAACCACACAATACAAAATAATATAAATGCATCAGCATGAGTGCAACACACATGTTTCTAAACCTTATATTAAATTTTAATTTCACGAAAAATTATTATCTTTCTAAATTTAAATGCCCACAAATGCATAAATAAATCAATTTAACTTATTTTTGAAAATTGTAAAATTTGGGGTGTTACAGCTAGACAGAAAGAACGTAGAAGAGAAGGACGGAGTGAGGACCAGCCGGACGGCGCCCTTTTTTCCTCGTCGAGAGTTGGGGGGCGGCCGACGGCGTGTTTTTCACGGGCCCGCCAGCTGCGTGCGGCGACTCAAAGAGAGGAAGGAAGTGAATTAGGGTTAGAAGGATGGCAGTGTGGGTTTTGTTACCCCGAAATCTCAGCTCGTCCGTCGGATCAAGACCAACGGCCAAGATCGCAAGCTCAGTTGTTGGGCGGCGAGCATTCTCGGCCGGGCGGGCGGGCGCTTTGTGCGAGTGAGCCGTCCAGTGGGCGGCGGCTTCGGGCCACTTCATTCGCCCGGCCCAATAAGCGATAGGATTGGTTTTCCAATTTCCTGTAATAATAATAATAAAAAAATTGAAATGAGAGGAGGAGGGGGACTGGGCCGTTTGTCACGGGCCGAGAGCATAGCTGGGCGAACAGTTTGCTTACGGCCCTATAAGCACAGTAAATATTTTCATTTAGGTTTTCAGAAGCCTTTTCAAGAGAGATCAAGTTAGGTTTAAAGATAGATGCTCAAGTTTCATCTCTAATTAATTTGCACCAACGTGTTTATTATTTAGAGAGAAAGATTATCAAGTAATGCTTACGAAATAGCAAGTTATTCATGTTTCTGCTGCGCAAGTAATTATAGTTTATTCTCTTATTAAATTGAACCAACGAGATATTTAATTTGAGAAACCGAGATTTAAAGCCGAGAAATTTTTAAGCACAAGAAATTTTTAAGCCCAAGAAAATTCAAGCACAAGAAATTTTGTGATTTTGCTATTTTTTGACCAACGTTAATAATAGCAATATTACAATTTTGAGATTAGCAAGTCATGGCAAGTTGTTTTAATTTTTTTCATTGCGCCAAGATACTCGAGAGATTCTCTTATTAAATTGAACCAGCGGGATATTTAATTTGAGAAGTTGAGATTATAAGCATAAGTAATTTTTGTAATGTTGCTATTTTTTGACCAACGTCAATGATAGCAATATTGCAATTTGATTGAGAAGCTAAGATTTTCAAGCACAAGTAATTTTTGTAATGTTGTTATTTTTTGACCAACGTCAATAATAGCAATGTTGCAATTACAAGTTTGCAAGTTTACAAGATTGAAGCAAGTTATTTGTATATCTTGATTTTGACCAACGTTAAATTAAGATATGCAATTATTTCAAGATTAGATATTGATGTTCGATAATTATTTTGGATCTCAAAGCAAAGATCCGAAACTCACATCCATGAAGTATTATGGAGGGGTGTGAGAGATCACATCTTGAGCATGAGCACTATGGCGGCCGAGTTACCACTACCGGATGGTTTTCTCATCCATTTGGCCCTAAAGTCACTTCCTAAAGAGTTTGTCACTTTTTGTTGTTAATTACAACACACGGCTAGGCGAGTGGGATTTAGAAAAGGCCATTGCCATAATGCGAGCAAGAAGAAGAAAGGCTGAAGAATTCAAAGAAGATAAGAAAGAGGCATTAAGGTGGCCAAGCTCAAGTCCAAGCTATAGCAAAGTGGTTTTCACATTTCAGTTATATGATGTCAAGTTATGTTTCCTAAGCTAGAAGTTTGATTTAGTTTTGAAGTATGTGAATTGCCCATTTTGCGCAAGTTTATTGTAAGCTACGATTTCAATTCTAGTTATTTTGCACCAACGTGTAAATAATTAGAAAGCAAGAAAAAGAAAGAGATTTGAATGAGAATGCATTACTTGTTAATGCAAGCAAAAAAGAAAGAGAATTGATTCCTCATCGAAATTATGGTATTGTTGTTAAGACCATATTTCGAGGGGGGAGAAAAAACGCTTACGCTAAGAATCAATCCTCCCACCACTAGAATTGATTCATATGTGAACTTTTCTAGTAACATTTATGAATGGTTTTTGATTCCTTCATTACATTCACGAGATGGATACTCGTTATGGATAAATCTATCCAAATCAAAGAACGTTCGGAAGCGTTAGATAAACTTAAGATATTCAAAGCTAAGTTGATCGAAAGATCAAGGTCGTAAGATCGAGAATGTGGGGAGTATTGTCGGCATACCCCTTATGGAAAGTTTTTCTAGACCTATTTGCAAGGTACCTTACGGAACTGGCATAGTTACCTGATTCTCCACGGGGAGCATCGGTAGAATGAATAGCGGGGAAGGCATAAAAAGCAAGATTAGTTACTCTACGTTGCGGTTAACTTGTGGATGGAGGCGTTGAAAGGTCCCTTGTGGTTTTTGGTAATTGAGTGATAACATTAGGTGAACTAATAAGTGTGATTGAGATAATACACGGGAGATTAGTTCACATGTGCTTGACGCAATGAAGGAGCTTTATTGCATATGAAACATGACATGGAGTCATGTGACCAAGGTGGTGAAGATCAAGACAAGACTTGGCTTGATGGACCGGTTGCAAGTGTGAAGGGCAAGTCGAGACGGTGAAGCGATGGGCCGCGAGGCGGTGAAGCTTGGGCAAGACTTGGCGCCCGACGGACCCACTTAGCGGTGAAGCGCAAGTGAGGTCAAGATCGATGGACCAAGAAGGTCATGTGATGATATGAAGTGGATCATATCATTTGGTGATCGTGTTGGTGCATGTATTGCATCGGCACTTGGAGATGGAGCGGAATGGAAATACGCAAGGCAAAGGTATAACCTATAGGGCATTTCATTTCGCCAGTCATTGGTGCTTAGAGAAGTTTATGACCGGATTTAGGATAGATGACCGTACTATCAAGAGGGGCAAACTTGTTTGCATATCGGTCATCTAGTGCCACTTGAGCGATCTAACTTTGCAATGTGTTAGGATCGAGTGGCGTGGTAAAGAGCAAGAGAAAATTCTTTGAAAATAATTGTGAAAATGCTAACACACATGCACATGGTGATGTACACTTGGTGGTGTTGGCACATTTCAAAAAGAAGAAGTTGTTTCGGTGTTTCTCGGACACTTGGACTGCTCTTAGAGTGGAATACTGCTTTGATCCATTGTGAGTTGGATCAAGTAACCATGTGGGTTGTGTAGCCCTCTGAGTAAGCTTTCCATAGAGTCCAAGATCATCGAAAACGGAGTTCGGATGAAAGAGATATCGCCGTTTTACCGGCGGTGTGGTCCGGACGGACGCACGATGGCGCAACGGACGCATCGGCCGGAGGCTCGGTCGGTGCCTCGGCAGAGCTCTGCAGCCTGAATTTTGCCGACGCAGCGTCGACGGACGCTTATGACGGACTTCCTTGATCGGACTCGCTGGTAAGTCCGGGTCGGGCGTCGGTCGGCTGCTGAAAAGCCGTGGTTTGGACCGCAACGGCTCTATTTGGCTTGGGGGCTATAAATGGAGGATGGTCGGCCATGGCTAGTGCTTAGCACCTTGGGGACTTTGTGTCCATGCTTGAGAGTGCTTGAGAGCCCTCCCACTCACTTGTGATTGATAGAGTTCATCCAAATCAAAGTGAAGAGTGATTCTAGTGCATTCGCGTTGAGAGATCGCATTCGTGGCACTAGGTGATCGTGTTGCAAGCCGGTGTGCTTGTTGCTCTTGGAGGTTGCCACCTCCTAGACGGCTTGGTGGTAAGAGACTTCATGAAGCACGCAAGGAAGCTTGTGCGGTGCTCGAAGGAGGATTTGTGAGAGGTTCGTGCTCACCTCTGAGGGATCGGAAGAGCGACACTACTAGAGCGTGTCGATGAGTACCTCCCTTGTGCGTGTGGTGTCTTGCGGTGCCTTGAGAGGCTCACTTGAGAGTGGTGTCTTGCGGTGCCTTGCGGGCGTGCCTTGAGGGGCAAGTGATCGGAGAATCACACCGAAGAACCATCTAGGTGAAACACCAAAGGAATCACCCAAGGTGTTGGTCGACACAACGAGGAGTAGGGGAAGTTGGCAAGCTTCCCGATACCCGGTAAAAAAAAATCACCGGTGTCAACTTGTCTACTCTTCTCGGTGGTTTGCATTCTCCAAATCACAAGCTTTGTATTTACATTCATATATACCTTATGTTTGTGCTTGTGGAGTAGCTCTTGCATTTACTAGCTTGTGTAGCTTGTTAGTTGCTTTGCTTAGTTTGTGTAGCTAAGTAATTTGAGCCTTTGGGTTAGGCGTGTGTCGCCTTGTCCTTAGTGCATCTAGTGAGCTTAGGTTTGGCTTTGTGCTTTTGCTCATTAGAATTGTGTAGGAGCTCACCATTGTTTGAAGTACTAGTGCATAGGTTTGTGTGACCTTGCAATAGAAACGGTTAGGAGCTCAAGCTAGGCTTATCACCTCATTTGCTTTGTGTAGGATCTTTTGTGAGGTGATTTAGAGTCATAGCTAGAGGGGTGAAGTCTTGGCTAAAGCGAATAGTTTCAATCCGCATCATATTTGTTTAGCCGGCGCAATTAGTTTTAGAAAGGACTATTCACCCCCCTCTAGTCCCCATCTCGACCCTACAGGGCGTTAAAAACCCTTTGTTTACATACTTAAGCGTGCGACAAGCAAGTCGGTGTGCAAAACACCATATAAATTTAGAGCAGGCAAAGAACCCTTACTCCATTATATGAGAGTTTTGGGGATCCCCGGCAGAGGCGAAAGTATTTAACCCAAACAAATATAAAGCTAGATCCAAAGATAATAAGCTGCCATTTCATTGGCTATCGAGAGAAATCAAAGGGATATCATTCTCGTTATCCACCAAGTACGTAGAATCAAGACATGCTAGTTTTCTAAAGCAGCAGATGATCGGGGAGCACGGTAGCGTAAGAAAGTAACCTTGAGGAGAAGGGGCATTCGTGCCTACTCCGATGGTACAAGAGCCCCTATTTTATGCTTTTGTTGTTCTTTGGATCCACATCACAAGACACTATGGTTGCGGCTTTTTGTTGACTGTTAAGCCCATTGGCAATTGCGACCAATAATTCGAAACCTGTCCTTAGGAGCGAGTGAAGCCGTTGTCGCGCAAAAGCGGCGATAGCCTCAAAATGAATAACTCCAAGTGGACAAATTGATAGTTCTGAAAGGCCTTCCGCAGACAAAAGAGCTAGAGAATCTTCAATTTGAGATGACTTCATTGTCTATGAATGCGAAGAAGTTGAGATAGAGGGGTGATCGGTTAATTTTGAAGAAGCCATGAGAAGCGTCAAAGCATCTAAGTGGCATAAAGCCATGGAAGATGAATTGAGATTCATAAGCACTAGTAAAGTTTGAGAATTGAAAGAAATTCCTAATGGAGCCAAAAGCAAATAGATTACAAATGGGTCTACATGGTGAAATGTGACTCCAATGGGAATGTAGAAAGATACAAGGCGTGACTTGTGGCAAAGGGGTTTTTCCCAAAAGAAATAGAGAAGGATTCTTTCGGGATCATAATAGCCCTAGTAGCCAAGGTTGATCGAGAATTACGTCAAATGGAGCGAGAAAAAAAAAGAATACATGACATGACCGAATGGTTTTGTTGTGAAAGATAGAGAAAGAATAAGATGTCGCCTAAAAGAAATATGTCTACTGGGACTAAAGCAAGCAGACTAGATAATGGAATTCGAAGTTGGGTTTTAGAGGCGAGTTGAGGACAATTGCATGTATGCAAAGCTTAAGAATGGGAAATACATTTTCCTAATCTTGTATGCGGATGATATTCTACTAGCAAGTAGTGATGTTGCTCAGCTGGGGAAATCAAAAGGGTATTGTCCTCAAGTCTAGATATGAAAGATATTGGTGAAGCCTATTTTGTTTTGGGCATAGAAACTCACAGAGATAGAAGTAAAGGGGTATTGGGTTTTTGTCCCAAAAGCCATATATAGAAAGTTTTGAAGAAATTCAATATGCATAAGTGCAATTTTTCACCTGCTCCTATTGTCAAAAGTGACAAAATGGGGGGGCATCAATGTCCCAAAGAATGAGTTTGAATGCGATCGCATGAAAGCAGTTCCATCTGACTTAGCTATCGAATGTTTACGGTATAAGTAAGTGTGCACACGACCGGGCCTAGTTGTTTTGTAACCGAAAGCCGCTTAGCGGATATCGGAGTAATCCTAGTATGGAACACCAAGTCCGGTAAAGAAAGTCCCTGAAATATTATGCAAGGTATGAAAGGCTCATGAGTACGCGAGAAATGAAAAGAAAGTTCAAGTCAGGGTACCCATCTATTCGCGCAAGGAGCCATAAAAGTGAGTTGAGACAGGTGAATTGGCTTAAAAAATTTATACCAAGTTTAAAGGTGGTTGATAGCATCAATGAACCACTAAAGTTGTATTATGACAACGAGCTAGCAGTAATTTATGTCTTCACAACAATAAGTCAAGCAAGGCCACCAAGAATGTTGACATAAAGTTTTGTTGTGAAAGATAAAATCCAGGATCACGTCATTAGTTTTTTGAAGAACATAAGCACAGAAAGATGCTAGCGGATCCGATTACAAAAGGCTTACCGCCCAACATGTTCGAGAGAGCATGTAACCGGTATGGGTTTAAAGGGAAAGCCTTGTGATTCTGGATAGCAAGGGGCCCAAGGCGAGAATTCATCTCTAAACAGAAAGGTGCTTGTAGCTGTCGAGTCTAACGGTTGTTACTATGACGACGAAGCATGCTCAATGCATCATTTTGTAAAGGGGTGGGTTAACGAAGCATAAGGCGATAGATGAGATCAAGGGGAGAATGTTAGGTTGATCTCAAAGGGGCCCGACCCAACGGCTGGCCCAATTCCCTTTGATGCGCCACGATCGGGGGGCATCTAACCCTAATGGGTAGTGGGCCCCCGTCGCCTTTGCGCTAATAAATAGAGGTGGGGGACCAGCGGCACAAGCAGCGAGAGTTACGACAAGTCGGACGGCCGCCACTTCCCTCACCATCATTCGAGGACTCCACCGTCGGGAGAGCGCGGCCGGCGGCGGGAAGTACCACTACCGCCGACCGCGACGCGGGATGAACTCGGTTTCATTCTTTCACCATTTACTATTAAGTCTTGGATAAAGTAGTTGTAATACTCTTGTTATTATTATTCTTGTTGTTTCCCGATCCGATTTACTGCTAGAAAGATCCTCATTTTTCCATCAATTAGCACTATGTTCAAATTTTAATGAGAGCAAATATAGGATGGTTTAAGAAAAACTCTCCTTTGGATCCACCATTCCCCCTTAGGGATTGGAGGGCAATCGCTCAATTCGAAGGAGAATGGTTAGAATCAAACTAACCCTCATCGGCAAAGTCGCAAAGTTTGGGAATGGTTCTCTGCCTGATTTTGCACGTGTGAGTGGCGCAGCCGAAGAAACTGGCCGGCGGCGACTATCTTTTTGTGCCATAATGGCAATGGCGTCGGCGAGGTCTCTCAGCTTCTATCATTGTACCAGCAGCCACGACGAGAAAGTTCACTGAAGGTCCATGTCAATTTCGTGCTAAGGTTCACAAGGACTCCAACGGCGGCATGGCATCCAATTGGCAACGTGTTTTACCTGCTTTCTGTCTTTGTTTTCATTTCTGCTTTGCCTTACTCAAAATTTTGCCAGGGAATCGAACAACTTTTTCCCTCTTTTCCTCGAGATAGATATACGCAGAAAAAGGACATGTCTTCCTTGCAGCCTCAAGAAAGGTGTCGGCCAGTTGGTTTCAGACGAACGAACTGAACTGATCGTACTCAGCTTTATTTTCTTCAGAAAATCTACAAAAGCTCTACTTGGTAAACCATGTAACTACACCCCAAGAAAAAAACAACTTTAGCCGGTACCTTTCGTTGATTCAGAATTCTTATTGTAAAATCTATATACCTACCTACTAATAAAGAGAGAAAATTTCCGTCGTCTTCCCTCCAGACCGTAGGATCGTCCTCAGCCATTGGATTGACATCAATGGTTTAGATCAAATAAGTGTGCCCGCCTGCTGATTCCGTCTCGGCAGAGTTCAAAGTTGATACCCACCTTTCCTGCGTAACCGAGTCCAATTCGTATAGAATACACATCCGCACTGTCCAAATACGACTCAAACAAATCCACCGCCTCGCCTGCTGTCCATCTTCCGAGTCAGGACGTGTTGCCTCCACCTCTTTTTTCTCCCCAATGCAGGCCCGCACACCACCACCACACCGACGACGTCCACTATGAGGTTGTATTCGAGCGGCAGGAGGCTGACCGGGTCGAGGCCCTGCCGGGGCAGCCGTCGGAGTTGGGGGTTCCGGCACTTCTCCGGGTACGTGACGTGACGGTGACACGGACGCACGGCTGCGCGCTCTTCTATTGATTCATGGAGGCCACCCAGGACGTGCATGAGAAGTCGGTGGTGCTCTGGCTCAATAGCAGGCATGGCTGCTCGTCATTGGATGGGCACCAGTGCAATCAAGGAGCTCGGACCCTTCTTGATCCAAAACCCTGAAACAATTCGTCATGAACTCCGGCTCAATCCAAAATCCTGGAACAGAGAGGCCAATCTGCTCTTCTTGGAATATCGTGCTGGAGTTGGCTTCTCATACACCAACACTACCTCATATCTCCAAAAAATTGGCGACAAGCTCACAGGTTAGCTAGGTTTAATTTGACTGAATTCCCGATCTTGCATTGCATGCATATTATTAGTAGTAGTATTAATCTCTCTTTCTCTACCTAACAGTTGTATATTATTAATTCAATTGCAAATATGTACTAGATTGAATTAACCAATGATTTCCAAAAAACATTTAATTAACTGATGAAGCCCATGATGCCGACACACCTTCCTGGTGGAGTGGTTCTAGAGGTTTCCACAGTTCAAGGGCCATGATTTCTACATCACTGGGGAGAGCTACGCAGGTAGGAGCGTCCTCTCATCGATCTACTTTGGTTTCATTGCACACAATAATCTGCATGGGCAATGTGTCCAATCGATCTATACGTGATCCCGCGTGTGCTCTGCGAAGACAAAACCAACCCTATGGCACATGTTGGAGCACTTCAGCAGGAGAGAGAGAGCGCTCACATGTGTTTGAGCATGACGAGCATGCACTTAGTGATGCGGCAGTAAGCGTCCGAGTTAGCTCTACTAGACATCACCCGCCTCCATAGCCTTGGTGCGTGCAGCGCCAGGGAAGCATGTCATGATATTGTTGGTTGTGTACACCAGACCGTCAAATAGAGACCGTTTAGATCATGAAAATGAGTCCATCCCAATCCCGTTGCAAAATTGTGTGCACAGGTATATACTGCCTCGATGAGTACATCACCACAGCTTTTCTTCAGGCTTCATGTTTCATCTACAACTGTGTTAAGCTAAAAATTACAAACGTGGCATTATCATTGTTGAGCTTTTTTTTAGAATTACACAGTACAACGCAGACGCTCACAACACGCACGCATACTCACCCCTATGAACACACGCGACGCAAACCCTACCCCTATGAGCATCTCCGAAGGACTGGGCGGCCGGCAGGATCGGATTCTCGAAGTCACCATAGGCGCCGTCGTCGACGGGAACGTCGCTTACCACTTAATGCATAACGCCGGTAAATCTTGGGAAAATCCCAAAGGGAAGGTCGCGAAAGACTGGGATTTAAACCCCAGTGGGTAGCGCCCCACCTGGACCGTCCTACCATTGGACTACAAGTCAATTCGCAATCATTGTTGAGCTTGCCCTGTAGTACTTCCATTAATGTCCTCAAGTTTCTTATTTGTTTTATGGAATATGGTAATAGTGATGGCCTGCATTGATGCATTAATGTCGACATGTCTTCCTTGCAGCCTCAAGAAAGGTGTCGGCCAGTTGGTTTCAGACGAACGAACTGAACTGATCGTACTCAGCTTTATTTTCTTCAGAAAATCTACAAAAGCTCTACTTGGTAAACCATGTAACTACACCCCAAGAAAAAACAACTTTAGCCAGTACCTTTCGTTGATTCAGAATTCTTATTGTAAAATTAGAGCTAATGTAACAAAAAGGAGAGCTAAGCTGTTACTCTAATTTTAATACTATTCTATGGGAGAATAAGTTAAAACAAGATGAAGCAAGAACAAGCGATACAAGATCCTTGCAGTTTACATCATTGTTGCAGTTTTACATCTGGTGCAGCTCCTATCTATAGACTCCCAGCAGATTACATAAGTTAAGCAATCTTGAATAGAACATAGATTTCTGCCTGGGCAGTCCGGTTAAAAACATCTGTAATCTGTAAGGCGGCAGTAGAGAGCAATGCAAGGCGGCAACTGCTGACTGATATATTCATATGCTTATATAGAGACCGTCATTCAGGTTAAAACGGCCTACAAGAGTGCACCACAATCATCATACATTACAGAGCTACCAAAAACACCGATATAATAAGAACATCATCCGCAGAAGACCCTCTGCATATTTTACAGGAGTATGATCTAGAGCTAGAACTTGCAGGATCAAAAAGCAAACAGAAAAGGACAGTAATAAACAAGGCTCGTGATTATTTCTTTCTGCCTTCTGAAGAATCTGTCTCCAGATGTTCTTGCTTACTGCTAACCCAGCCTTGTGCCCTTTCTGAGGGTTCATGGACAGGTTTGGCGACAATCTCAATCTCTACTGTGATACGCATTACCAAGCTGAACCTGGCTCAGGATATCCATAATTTTATACCTGTTATTACCTAAGAGTCTATCGTGAGTTCTTGTCGCCAAAGCCACCAAAACTGCCTGAGCCAGAGCCACCAAAACCGCCACCGAACCGCCCTGAACCAGAATCACCAAATCCACCGGATCGACCAAAACCAGATCCACCACCACTAGAGCGACCAAAACCTGAGTCACCGAATCCTGCTCCACCACCTGACCTGCCATATCCAGAGTCACCGAATCCTCCACCGCCACCTGACCTACTGAACCCTGAGTCACCAAATCCTCCACCAGAACGGCTAAAACTAGAGTCACCAAATCCACCACCTGGCGACCAAATACACGCCACCACCGCCACCCGATCGGCCAAAACCACCACCCCCACGCCCACCAAAGCCGCCACGTGAACGCCCATAGTTTGAACCGCCATACCCTCCACCTCCGAAGGAGTCAAATCCACCATCAAGCAAGACAGATCCCTCGACATTAATTTTTTTGGAAGCTGCCAGACAAGAAAACCAAGTGAGCATAATGCACTGGTGGTAACATCCAGAAAAAGCACAGCGCTCAAAATTGTAAAGTGCAAACCACAAGCTCTCACCTCTGTAAACTTGCCTCCAACGTCACATTCAATGACCCGTACATCTCTGCTTTGATTATAGTTATACATCACAATTGCAGTGCCTTTCTTCCCAGCACGGCCAGTTTGGCCAGATCTGTGAACGAATATCTCTGAAGAGTTCGGTAATTCATAATGTATCACCTGAACAATGAGAACCACATGAGGGGTAGAGAATAGATGATGCACATGGTATTTACAAGAATGAAGGATATAACTTAAGAAAGGGGAAGCACAAACCAGATCTACATTTGGGATATCCAATCCACGAGCAGCGACATCAGTGGCAATCAATATATTAAACCGCCATCTCGAAATCCTGCCAGTGTTCTCTCTCTTTGGGATTGAGAGATATCCCCATGAAGAGCCCTCACATTGAAAACTTCGACTCATATTGTGTGACAATCTATCTGCATCCCTTTTTGTTTGAGTAAAAACAATGCACTTACCACCTTTTGCATGTTCCTGCATGAACAAATAAATTGCTAATGTATTACAACAAATTAGAAGAAAAACTAGTCATCACTGGGAAAGAATTAAGTTTTATATTGACCTTAATCAATTCCCCAAGGACAGCTGGTTTTTCACGGTTCTCGAAGAGATAGACAGAAGACTAATTCCTTCAGCCAACTTCTGGTCATCCTCACCAACCTAGAAAGAAACAGTAAATCAATTCCATGTACTAGCAAATAATTTCTTAATAGAGAGCATAGGGGAACACACAATAGGCTATGTGCAGCAACCAAATGACATTTAGCAAAGGCGAGTTCAACAAAGCACAAGCAAATGACAAACAGAAACACACACCATAGGCTACATTAAATTGGTCATTTTCAGGTCAAATATCATTTACACCAAATGCATTCAGTGATAATGCTTGCAGGTTTTTGCTACAGAGGCTACTAACAGCGCTAGACCAATTTTCATAATCTGTTTGACCCTGGTTGATGGTTACCACTCCATACCTTGGGGACATATCATGATTTTCTTAGCACTTTCTAGAATTAGTGTAGAAACTAAACACTCTCCATGTAATCTTTTAGATGAATCTACCCATGTAATTTTCCACAACACGAACTAGTGTACTTAATGATTGGGAAAAATTTACAAGAGTTGCTTGCACTCATAAGATATCTTAACCAAATTGTAACAAAATTACCAGATCAACTGCATGCATTCTCGGCCATAATTTAGGCCAGATATAGCAAAAATAAAAAAATCCAATGAGCATAACTTAATGGCACTAGCAAAGAAGGAACCCCATCAATCAAACATAGTCAAATTGGCCAATTTAGTTCCTAACAATATAAAGAAGCAACAAGATCATACAATGTATGCAATATAAACAAGCCCAGAAATGGATCCACATCTTGTTGATCAAATTCAAGTTACTGAACTCAAGCAATAAACATGTCCAAACAAAAGTAACACTAGAAGCTGCACTCACAAGGTCCACTGTAACAGGATTGTTAAGGAACTTCTGTGTGAGCTTCCGTATCCATGTTGGCATGGTTGCAGAGAACATCAATGTTTGAAGTTCTTGGGAGGCACTCTCTCCAAAATTGTCTCAACATCTTGATCAAACCCAACAGACAACATCTGGTCTGCTTCATCAAGAACAACAAATCTTATCTCTGCCAAACTCAGAGCACCTCTTTTTTAGCAGATCAATCACACGCCCAGGTGTCCCAATGACCACATCAACACCATAATTAAGTTGCCTTATTTGCTGCATAATTGAGTCCCTCCATATACACACAGTGTTTCCAAGGGGAGGAATCAAGGAACTCCCTCTCAACCTGTTTTGCAAGTTCCCTTGTTGGCGCCAAAACAATAGCCAAGGGAAACTTACCAGGCCTGTAAATCACCAACAATTAAATGCAAAATGAGAATGGACCAAGAACAAATGAAAAAAAAAAAACATAGTGTACATTGTTAAGAGGAACCAAGCTTACTTGTACTTCTCGTTGTGGCGGATAATTGCATCCAATATGGGGATTCCGAATGCCAAAGTTTTACCTGTCCCAGTTTTGGCACGACCAACCATGTCCCTTCCTTGCATTGCTGGCTCAAGGACAGCTCTCTGCATGGTAGAGAAACAGAAGGCCAAGTTTACTATCAAATAAGTGATCTAAAAGAAACACCTTCACCTCACATATATATGCGATTCACAGAAATGATACAGTTGTAATCTGGCGCCTCAACAGAATTAACAAACACGCAATTCTAGTATCTCATCCAATCATCATGTCAAGGTAGTGATACTAACTGAAATGGCATGGCCAGAAATGTATAATTTTTGGAACATGACTATTTGCCCCAGTACATAAGCAGTCAAATTACGACGCATTTGAATTTCGTAAACAGCACTACACTTTTCTCCAAAAAAAGAAAGAAAAAAAAGGAAGCAATTTTCTCATACTACGACTATAAATATCCGCAATCATCACCAATGAACCATCGAATTCACCTAAGTACTTCTAATGTCCACGAAGCAGAACAGGACAAGCAGTCTGACAATATGTACACAGATTCCAGCGCTCCTCGTTACCTGGATGGGGAACAGCTTGGTGATGCCTTTCTTGGCAAGCCTGTCGACGATCTTTGACGAGATCCCGAGCTTGGCAATCTCAAGCCCCTCGTCCGTCCGCCGCCGCGGCACCCCCGCCAGCAGCCGCGCCCCTCTTGTCGTCCTCGTAGAACGACCCTGCTTCCTCCGCCGCGAACTGCGGGCGCGCTGCCGCACCCGCTGGCCCCGTCTCCCGGAACCCCAGCCACGCCGGCGACGAGTGGAACCACGCTGCTGCTGCCGCGGGGACCGGCGCCCGTGGGGTCACCACAGACCCCAGCGCCGCCGACTGGGACTGGACCAACACCGCCGCGAGCGCGGACACGGCGCGACGCCGGGTGGCGCCGCGCGGCGGAGGACGGCGTACATGGCTCTACCGCTTCCGCGTCGGCAGCAACTGCGGCGGCGGTGACGGTGACGGTGGCGGTGGCGGCGGCTGGGGTTTAGGGTTTTGGAGGGGACGGATGAAGGGAGACGACGAGAAGAGGGGAGAACGGGTTAAATGGCTTGGGGGTCGGAGATATTTCTATGGTCACGTGCACGGCACGTGCGGGGCATCTACACAATTCGCTGGTGAGACTTACACGTGGGGCCAGGAGGACAGCTGGGTTGTGGGGCCACATGTCAGTGTTTGAGGAATGGTGGATGGTGCATCACCGTCTGTGTGAATCGTAGCGAGCGGAGTGCTGAATGGCCCGGTGGGCCGTGAGGTGAGTAGAGGATGACATGTGGGGACGCGAAGTGTGGGGTCGGTGTGTCAGTTGGGTGCGGGTGGTGAGTGATGTGGAGAGAGGTATTGCTTGGAGGAAAAGTCATGGAGGCTTTTTGGGTTTTTTTTTTGAGAATGCTTTTTGGGTGTTATGGCAATGGGCTGCTTTGATTGATTTGATTGTTTTGGCAAGTGAGCAGGGAGTGTTTGTATGATAATGGGCCTCCACAGAAATTTCAGCCCGTCTGGATTCGCCCATATGTGAGTCTATTGGGCCTTATTCATGTCATCACATGAATGGTGGTGGGTTTGCCCCTTTTATGTGTGTGTGTGAGAGAGAGAGAATGACCCGAGTGATATTGGACCTCCACAAGAATTGGGTTGGACTTTTTGTTTTTGTGAATGGGCTGAGTGACCTATTGGGCCCATTCATTATGAATGGAATGGAATTAAACCGCCGCGTTCAACGTTTTAGAGCCCACATGGCATGCTGATCTCCCGCGCAAATGGCCTCAAATGCAAGTTAAAGCATTTTGCTCAAAAAAAATATGCAAGTTGAAACATGCAGCATGTTACAGTAGTATATCCAGTCATCCGTCCCCAAAAAAAGTATCAAATTCTAGGTCTAATCCAAAATAAAAGTACCTTAATTTTGACTAGATTTATAGAAAAAATATGTCAACATTTATGACTATGCATAGTTATTATAATTTGTATATATTATGAAAATATAGTCAAAATTTGACAAGCACATGCAGTACAAAATTCTACTAGTGTAGAATTTGACAGGCATATATACTATACATAGTACAAAATTCGTGAGAAATCAAAACTATCTCTTTCATTGACACAAGGAAGCTGGGACCTGTTTTACTACTATCTCGAGACGACAAAAAAGGTACGGAAGATGCCAAGCAAGCTCTGCTTTGGACTTTTTACCGGCATTTTCGCTTCCAAATGGTCCAATCTCCACCCAATCATTGGCTGCTGCAGTACGCAGTAGGTACCCTGATTGCCTTATTGCACGAGCCTTTAGCTTTAATTCGAACAAGGAACGAACGAACGTACTAAAGGCCAGCGCCACCGAAGAAGAAGAGGATGCTTTATTTGCTTCCATTAATCCACAGGCATCGATCGATGCTTCCAAAGGCGTGGATCGATGCTTCCAGCAGGACGACGATGGACGGATCTTGTTGGATTGGACACCTGAGCTGGCGCGGCTTTCCTTGCCTTGGCGTCGTCTGAACGATCGATCCTTCATGGATTCAGTCACACTGCTTCAGCTTCAGATTCAGACATGGAGACTGTATGTCAGTGAGACCAATGAAGCAGTGCTCTGCATCATGCCTGCATCTCCATGCATTGCAGGCAGGATTCGAAGTCTGCCGCCATCGACCTGGACTGAATCATATCGGCCGACCACTGTTGTTGGCCTGAAAAGCAGGACCTAGCTACTGGAGGCTGGAGCTACTACTTCAGCTACTGCTAGCAATGTCAGTTCAGAATCAGTGTTGAGCCTTTGCAATGCAGAGGAGACGACGAGAGAGTCAGGCAGGACATGGTCGCCACTCGCCATCACGGTATGGGAACCTTTCGTTCGTGAAAGAAAGAAGATGCCGCTTTGGGGTTTGGGTCCCGATGCCGCTGGATAGATTTGGCCAAACCCGTTGCTTCCCCATGTCCGTACCCACGACCTGTCTGTCCACTCCGCACCCACCCCATATCCAATTATCTTTTATTATCCATGTCCATCAGATAATTGGGTAAATTAAATGGATATGGGGATTATCCAAAATACCATGAGCAGGAACGATTTCAGTTCTCGTCCGCCGGCTGCCGCAAGTCTGTAATAGCAAAGTTTCATTGGGAACCCTGAACTTTACCGAAATCAAGTAAGCCCATCCCAGTAAACTTTTCTCTCTGGTACTCTTTCATCAGGAACCCCAAGAGTGAAATCAAATTGAATTTTTGTCCTTCTCTTGTTCCTCTTCGCGTACAGAGCACGGGACGGATGGACCAGGACTCGGGTCGGGGAGCCGGTTCGCCGGCGGCTCTGGCCGGTGGCCGCGCCGGGCGGCGCAGTGGCCTGGCCGCACGCTTGGCAGGCGTGCCCGTGAGCGGATTCAGCTGACACGGCCTTGCCATGGCTGCAGGTGCCGAGCAGCGGCCCGGCCTGGTGCACGCGCGCGTCCGCGGTGGCCGGCTCGGCTCGGGACGGGGAGGCGTGGTAGGGGAGGCGGTGGTGGCCGGTCGGGCTGCTGGTGGCCTCAGGGAGATGCGAAGGTGAGAGGAGGCAGCAGGACTCGGCGGCGGCGGCGGCTCGACGAGCTTGACCATGGCGTATGCGCTCTGGACAAATGGGTAGAAACAATTAATCACACATGCACCCTCCCCATACCCTCTTTGAGACTGGGTATACCCGTCCCCTATCCGATGAAACTAGGCACATCCATATCCTACCCAATATACACGGGTGCAGATGTGGGTAATGGGTATTCATACCCAGCGGCATCGGGAGGTTTGGGCTATGGCGGCCTCGGCACCTGCGCGAGCCGAGCGAGCAAGCTTTTCTGAAAGACATGGCGTGACCACACAAGCTTTTCTGTACCCACCCACCTTTTCTTCTCTCATTTTTCCCCCCCACCAAATTGCACTGAAATTCAGTCTTGAAGTCGATCCACTGACTGAACTGAAACTACTCCTACCTACGATTCAGCTTTACTCCTTCTACGTACCAGCTCGATCGCTCGCGAAATGCATTCTCGATTTCAATTTCAAAGTTTCCAAACGGGTTTGAACTTTGAACCCCGCCACACACGGCGGCCGCCTTTTCCATGATTTCATTCGCCCCGGTCCATGGTATTCAGACAGTATTCATCACTTGATCAATCAGAGATTTTGATTCATTACACTGCTAGCTGATGCTACTGCCACTAATGATCGCCATCTTCTTCTTCTTCTTGTTCTCCAATTCCAACGTACGGCATGTCAGTGTTTGATGAAATCATGCACTGAGCGACCGGCTGTATTGCCGTACCACGTTCGCACGCACAAGTAGTTTACTGATCACTGTGGCTTGGTATCTGTCCGTTTGGTTTAAAACTTTTAATTTGATGGTTTTTGTTTCAAAAGAAAAAAACTTTTTGATTACCGTACCTCTACCAGGCTGAATTGAAGTCAGCAGGAAAGACTCAAAGTTATACGATTCATCTCTCTCTCTCTCTCTCTCTCTCTCTCTCTCTGATGCTGGAGTGAAGATCTGATCTGAATTGCTGAACAATGGATGGCTCTGAATTCCTGGAAGAAAAAAAAAAGTGTGTGCGTCGTCTATGTGCCGCCAAAACCTCATCGTCCCGGCCTCCCGGGCAAACGGGACCACTGAATTCGAAAACCAACGCCATATATTCATGTCGAGACAAGAAGAGAGAAAGAACGATGAAGAAGAAGAAGCACGTGGAAAAGACTCGGAAACTAAAGGGGATTAGTAGTAGGTTGAAAGGAAAAAGGGAAAAGATGCCTGCAGCATGCATGTATGCATGAGTGCCCGTTCTGGTAAGGTTGGTGTTATTTTTTATGTTGTGGATGCAAGCTCTTTTCGCTTTGCATGCATTAGCATTATTGATGAATCAGCTTGGAGCTAGCTAATCATCGTGAAAGCTAGGTGATAGATTTATGGAGGCCGTGGCAACAGTAAGGACACACAAGCTAGTACAAAGGACTGATAACATACGTAAGTCACTGAACATGAGAACCAGCTGAATATTGGAGGAGGACAGGATCGAGCAGGAGCTGGTAGCAGGGATTTGGCACTTTATGATATTTATTTTTCCCTCGAGTCAGCTCGCTCGGCTCGATCGATCATATGTATAGCAGCAGGTAGCTTTATTTGCTTTACACTTTCTCCCTTTCATGGGGACAAGTGTAACTACACTGCCTGCCCAGTCGCTTTCTAGATCCTCCTTGTCACACACAGCTTTGTGCATGTCCAGCTCCCGCCACGGCACAGATGAACCAACAGTAGTATTTCTTCAGCATTTGAAACCATGCATATGCCCCCAAGTGTGCGATGTTCTCATACACTTTTTGCATATGTTTGGGGGTAACAAAAAAGAGATGACAAAAAAACAGTGAACAGTGGCAATAATCGAGTTGGTTGTTGGTGTCCAAATTTAAAGAACAGTGTCAATAACAGAGGGCTAGCTCGTCGATCGGAATGTTCAGTAACACCATCAGAAGCACACGTACGTACATACAGCTGATCAACCTGTACCTATTCACACATCCACATCCATGCAAGCATGCGTACCGCAAGTGAGTAGAACGAAGTAACCAACTAATTAACTCCACACAGACACACAGGTTGGTAGTAGGTACGGTTTGGGGTACACGTTGGTTCAGACGATCGATCGATCAGACGTAGTAGCTGATGATGGTGGGTCGACCGTCGTCCGTCTACGACGTTGTCTCGTCACTGCTTCTTTGAACGTAGCTGCAGGTAGCTGCAAGCCGGCCCGGGATGAACAGTGTATGCATGTATGGTGTGCCGGTCAGTGTGTACACAGTACATACACTGTACCACGTACCTCTCGCTCGCCGGTCTCTATACCATTGCATGCGCAGCGACGCGTATGCAGTACGACGCGATGTGGAAATGGCACTGTCAGTGATCGCCATTTCGTAACCACCTCGAACCATCTCGATCTATAGCTATATAGCTCTGTGTGTCTACTGGTATAGGAGTAGCTGGCTAGATATACGTCCACGACACGACGTCGACGAAAGAGACGGTACAGCTACCGTACATATATGCATGATACAGATTTGTACCCTGTATATATGTTAGAATTTATATATGAATAAGTTCCCCTAAAATTCATATGAAGAAATTACGATAAATCTAAAAAGGCCCAATATTTGTGTTCCCTAATGGGCTTTATTGTTTTAGCCCATGAGTAAAGGTGAGAGGTGTAATATCAATTAGTACCATATTGCTAGTTGATGTGGAGGTAGGGAGTTTTTTCCTCCCTATATATTGAGCCTCACAGGAATAGACACAACATAATAACTACAATTGGGAGTTTCTATTAGAAAATCCTAAAGTAGTAAAATAGTGTTTTCCTCTTCTCACTTCTTCAAGCGCTGCCAATTTGCCAATCTCGACCGATAAACTGCGTGCACCGGTGGCGAAAGCGGTGTCTCCGGAACCGTCGTCTTTGCGATCCTGCACCGAGAAAGTTTAATAAGGTTTTGGGAAGCGCTATTTGTGCGACTGCTCCCTATTTTTCGTCACGGCTCGTCTTAGGGAAGGAAAGCGTGGAGGACCGTCGGCGTCGTCTTCATCGACAACTTCTTCGACTTCTTCAGCGAAACACCGATCGGCGACGGCGGCGGCGGAAATTTGGAGGACCTTGGCATCGCTTCGCGGGAACCTCTCCATTACGTTGTCCTCAACGTCGGCCCGGTATTCTCAAGATCTAATCTTTATGTTAATCGTGTTCAATCTATCCAATCTATCGGTGTACTAGTTATGTTTACACTTGTTGCCATGATCTATGATATGCGTTTATGCTATGCTATGATCGGTGTTATGTGTTCATGCTATGCTTAACATGCTTTATCTAGTAGATCTATTAATCATGATTTATTTTATGGAATTAATCCGAAATTGCCTAATACTTTAACAATCCAAAAACCTTATACTAGGTCTTTTCCAGATCCAATGGCTAGTTTTGTTGATGCTCACGAGGCCGGAGAAATTCTACGGTGAGCACTTTAAGAGGTGGTCCAGCAAAAGGTCACAGATTGGCTTCTTGCCATGGATGTTTTCGGGTCAAAGATGGCTTACACGAGGGAGACATTTCGATGAAGATCGAGAATAAATTCGGAAAGCCGATTGAAATCTTTGTGGGGAGCGTGCGTAATGTGATATCGATCATATCTATGATGCTGTGATGCACTATAAAAGCGCTAAAGCTCTGTGGGATTATCTGAACACTACCTATGGTGCTTCAGATGCAGGCAAACAACTGTACATCATGGAGAGCTTTCATGACTATAAGATGGTTGCAAACAAATCTATAGTCAATCAAGCTCATGAGATACAAATTTGGCTAAGGAACTTGAACTCCTTGAGTATGTTATACCCGATGAAGTTGTGGTCGGTATTATTATTGCCAAATTACCTCCTTCATGGAGGAACTTTGCCACAAGCCGTAAGCACAACTAGCACACCGTAGATAGATTGGATCTCGAGAATACCGGTTGACATTGAGGACAACGTAATGGAGAGGTTCCCGAAAGCGAAGCCGAGGTCCTCTTGTGTTCTTTGCCGCATTTGCCGTAAACCGGGCGGCCGCCGCTGAGAAGTCGAAGAAGTTGTCGATCAAGACGGCGCTGGGACGATCCTCCGCGGTGTCCTTCCCGGAAGACGAGCCGTGGCGAAGATCGGGGGGTCAGCCACAAAAGCGCTTTCCAAAAACCTTATTCGCCTTCTCCAACTGCCAAGGATCGCAAAGACGACGATCATGACAAATAGACCTACTAGATAAAGCATGTCAAGCATACTAGCACGGCCGCATCAAGATATCGCATATACTAGTAGGACGGATCATGATATCACGTAGCATGATCATAGCAATAGGTGTAAACCCAACTAGCACACCGGATAGATTGGATCTCGAGAATACCGGCCGACGTTGAGGACAACGTAATGAAGAGGTTCAAAACGACGCCGAGAGGTCCTCAGTCCATTTTCGCTGCCGCGTCGATCGGCTGCCGGCCGAGGAAGTTGAAGAAGTTGTCGATGAAGACGGTATTTGGGGCGGTCCTCCGCGTGTCCTTCTGGAAGGCGACGTGACGAAGATCGTCAAAAATCATAGATCGAGATATCTCATATTGGTTTAGAGAGTCGTACCTTGAATAGACAACCTCTCTACACTAGAGAATTGAGATAGAGTTTTCACCTCTTCTTGTTGTTCTTGCGCCGCCGTAGCTACTCGGCCGATGCTTGCGTGCACCGGCAGGCGGCGGGTCTTGAAACCCTCGTCTTTCTGCGATCCCTGGCGGGGAGAAGGCGAATAAGGTTTTGGGAAGCGCTCTTACGCTACGGCTCTCGATCTTACGTCGGCTTCGTCTTCGGGGAAGGACACGCGGAGGACCGTCCAGCTGCCCGTCTTCATCAACGGCTTCTTCGACTTCCGGCGGCTGGCCGTCGGCAGCAACTCTGGCCGACTGGAGGACCAGGGGGTAAACTTTAAAAGCGATAATAAGCGACGCCCGTCGGCGGCGGCGGCAGCGACACAGGAGGACCTCGGCGTGGATTTTTCGGGACGCCTCTTCATTACGTTGTCCTCGCGTCGGCCGGGTATTACCGAGATCAATCTATCACGGTGTGCTGGTTGGGTTTACACATTTGCTATGATCATGCTAAATGATATCATGATACGTCACCTCTAGTATAATATATATCTTGATCTGTCTTGCTAGTATGCTTGACATGCTTTATCTTGTGAGGCTTTTCGAGGTTGCTTAGATTGCACACAACTATGGCACTTAGAACCTTTGTTAATAGTGAAAACGGAATTAACTTCAAGCTAGATAAATGTGACATCAAACCAAAGTTCACATGACATAAAGCGAGAATGCTAAACACTTGAACTATCATTTATTGTGCCACAAATATGATTCAACTGTCTTATTGCATAAATCCGCCAAACTTAGGCGAAACAAGCCACCATAGTCATAACCCTTACCAATAAATTGTCCATGCTTAGACATAATG
Organism: Hyparrhenia diplandra; assembly: GCA_015847255.1. Taxonomy (NCBI): domain Eukaryota; kingdom Viridiplantae; phylum Streptophyta; class Magnoliopsida; order Poales; family Poaceae; genus Hyparrhenia; species Hyparrhenia diplandra. The sequence goes on from JADLZK010008364.1 coordinate 790,703, forward strand.
TAACAGAACCTCCTAATTACAGGGCCCACCACGCTTTTTGTCATTGTCCCAAAGACCTCGGCAATTTGTGCGAGATACACCGATAACTTAAGAAGCCCCATTGATAACTCATACCAGGATCAACAAAGGAGTAGCTACAACATTACCACATTTGTTACAAAAAATATAGATCGAGAGTGCGGAAGAATAATAATATTAATTTTACAAAAGTATGAGTAAGTTACTTTTGAGCAAACTTAACTTAATTTGCGGAAGAGGAGTAGAACTAGAAGACAACCGGATCATGTCGAGCCCACAGGACACAATCTTGGTTAGCAAAAAAGAGTCAGCACACGCAACAAGGGTTAACAAACCACGAGTACACAAGGTACTCCGCAAGACTTACGACAAAAAAGAAAAGACTCCAAGGATATCTTGGCTTAAGGGAAGTAGAGCTAGAAAAAGGGAAGTTTGCGAGAAAAGCTTACTACAAGTGGATCCTTACTTTCAATATTTTTAACATAAATTTTATTGGAGCATAAATAAAGCTAGATTTGCACTGTTCTATCTCAAACACTTTTTAAGCAACACATCTCAACTTATCTCTGCATCTCTTTTCCTTTCATAACCATGATTAACCTTGTTTCTTCAATTACTACGATGAAGGTCGTGGAATTCGGGTCTCCTTCACCGAAACAGCGGCGATCCGCGAATCGATTCAAAACCGGTGGGGATTCCCTTCCACACGATATATGTAGCAACGAAGCTTGCATATATCAACCATCTCCCGATTCGTCCAAAAAGCGGGAGCGAGGGCTGCGCCACCCGAGAATACGATTACTCCACCTCCCTACCCGCCAAATCCTAATGACAATGACGGTTTACCCAAGTAGGGTGGGTACACGCTACTCCCGCCATCTCTCCACTCCCGGTCGCGTGGTTGCCATTCCCGATTTGGCACACCCCCGAGATCGAGCTTACTCAAGGCATGTGGTTGGTTGGTTTTCGACTTATGCGGGGTGACGGCCGGATAATCGTGCCTTTGACCCAACGGTCTCGGCGCAACATGCGTTCCGCGGTCCCGATTCACTCGGGCCAAACAGCGGACGGTCCTTAAACGACCAACACGGGACAAGCACAGCTAGGTATCCCCCGGCTTTCAACCTACGTCCCCGTCGATCTCAAGTTCATCACTACCATATGTATTCTCATGAACCACCATCGGGGTGTTCTCTTTTTCCATAGCCAAGAGGAACAAAGATAAAACCTATATCTCGCGAATGATGAAACCATCACTTTCGACTTCTACCGAAGTCTAGGCATTACTAAGCACAAGAGATCGACCTACACATACTAGTGGGATAAATGCCGAATAATAGCTGTAGATCAAGGTAATCATGCAAAGCAACGGTATCAACCAACTCCTACTAACTTAATGCACATTGCACTAGACTTAAGGTGAATAAAACATTTATAAAACAGAGAAGGGTTTATGCTCGGGGGCTTGCCTGTATTGCGAGGGAAAGTCGATTCGAAGTTGGATTGCCAACGTCCAAGCGGACACCCGACACCTCGGGTAAAAGAATCTTCTTGAAGCTTCGACCATCATGAACCATCTCACTCTCGTATATTCTACACGTAGATGATGATGCATGCTTTAGCATGATGGAATGATAAACATGATGCTCGATGAATGCATGAAATGATAAACACAAGAATATAACTCTATTTCACGATAAAGTTGCAACCCAACAAAACTAACTTGTTGAATTACTCTAAAGATATCATCACCATTACCTAAGGAGTTCTCAAGGACCATCTTATTATGATACAATCTAAGATTCACAAAACAACCACCGAAGTCACACAAAACATAAATTATTTGACTCAAAACAAATTATAAACCACATAAAATAATAGGGTTTAAGATAGAAAATAATTTAAACTTTTCAAAATGACTCCAAACTTTTTATACAAGTAGAACACATCATAAAACAGTACCAAAATAATTTTCATGAATTTTGGAAATATATTTTATTTTCTAAAAATCATGGAAGATGCATTTTTCAATTAAAATTTGTATTTTTTAAATCATGCAAGAACTACTCAAAATCAAAGTTTCAAATTTTTCATGGATTCATATACTCATAAGAAGCTTCTACAAAAATTTTCAGAATTTTTTAAAGCTAAACTTGATTTTATATGAAATTGACAAGAATCAGCACTATTCAAACAAATACTAATTGATAAAACTTTTATGAAAAGAAAAACGCCCTCGGGCTCAAAGTGGCCCGGTGATTGTGCTTGGCCTGGCACTTTGTGTAAACAGGCCGCCCACGAGGAACGAGTAACAGGCCGGCCCATCAGCGGCCTGGCCGCAGGTACCTTGGCGCTTTTGCAAAAAGACCCTCAAACTTTGACAAAATTACAAAAAGGTACAAAATACTATTTATATGAGTCACAAGATTTCTCACCTAACCCCTCATCTTCTTCCTATTACGAACCCGAAGTCCATGGGCGGCTCTTGAGCAGAGGAGCGACGACGGCGTGGCTCGGCTTTGCCGTTCCCGACGGGATGGTCATCGACGGTGATGGGAAAAGGCAGCACAAGCACCAGCGCACTCGCCCGCGCTCAAGGGTGACTGCGGCTTGCCTCGACGTAGCCTGCAAGGCGTGGCCACGCGTAGCAGCGGGCATGGCGACGAGAACCGCCGGCAAGGTCGGCGTTCCACCGCGTCTGGACCTCGGCTGGAGAAACGATCAAGCCGACGAGCATCACAGCTTCAAGGCGAACGCAGCGCAACAAAAAGGAAGATGAGAGGCTCACTGGAAGGTCTAGCGACGGCGACAGCTCTCGGCGGCTTTACCGGCCGCGGAAAAGAAAGTGGCGCGCCGGCGAATTCCAAATAAAAGAGGGTGCTATAGCGGGCTCAAAAGGAGCGCAAAGAGTGATGCGAAGATGGTGACGCGGTCAATTTGGACAGAGGAGACTTCGGCGACGGCGCAGCAAGGCGGCGGAGCAGAGAGATGGTTCCGGCGGTGGCGGGTTGGAAAAAGGAGAAAAGATGGCCGACCGGGTGCTTTATAGGGCAAAGGAGAGGTCGAGGGGGCGTGGCTCGCGCGTCCGCGGAACTTCGCCCGATTGGCCGCGGACGACGAGGGACGGCAAAACGTCGAGGCGAGCCACGGCCCGGTCCGGCGACCGGCCGCATGGGCGGCCACAGTGAACCCACGTGTATCTTTGTAGCTCTCTCAACCCTAGTTTTTCTGAATTTTGTCAAATTCTCCCCAAATTTGAACTGAACTTGAAAAATTCCAAAAAGTGACTTAGCCTAATTTTTCAAGATCTACAAATTTCATAATTGGAAGATTTTCAAATTCGGCCTCTAAATATGACTTTTTGAAATGCAGTTCAAAATTTTGAAATTTGAATTCAAAATTACTTTTAAAAACATGTAACAACTTGAAAAACTTTGTACATGACTTTTGTTCAACTCAACAAGATCTACCAAATAGCTTTTGGAAAATTTTGCAAATTTTGCTTAGATTTTGAAATATGGTTTTAAATCAAAAAGGGGACAAAACTCTAATTTTGGTATTTTCAAAATTACTCTAAATTTTTTGAACTAAACTTTGAAAACTCAAAATACCAACTTTGTACATCAAGACAAGATAAACAAACTACCTTTTGAAAGTTTTTTGTCAAAAAGTGCATAGATTTTTAAAATAACGAAAAGGGGATAAAAGAGGGAATAGAAAATAGGGTTTTAGAAGTTCAATTCAAACTTGAATTTGATTCAAATTTCAGATTCCCAACCTATACTATCATACCATCATTCAACAACACAACCAACTATAACTAAACTTATTTTTGTCCAAACCATGGCTTAACCGATAAGTAACACCGGGGTGTTACACATAACTACTTTATTGGACTCCATCACTACCTTAAACCCATCTCTTAAAAAGAAGGGAAATACTAACAAGGTTCTTGCGAATAGTAGGGACATGTTGCACGTTTTTTTCAGTTGCATGATTTTACCCGAAGTAAACTTCAGATCTACCGTGCCAACACCACGAGCGAAGCATGTGACACATTCCCCATTAAGACGGAAGAACCTTGCAGCTCTTTTATAAGAAGAAAAACAAAAAGATGTCAGCACACACACATGAATATTAGCACTGTATCAACTCACCAACTTGGTGATTGAAATACCGATAGTACAGTAGGAACATTCTTTGTACTCTTCATCGCATTGCTAATAGTCACGAGGTTGACATTCTTATTATTCTCAGCGAACAAAGTGACCAAGCGGTCCATAAGTGAACCAAGGCACCTCATCATTATTTTTCTTCTTCTCGAAGGTAGTTGCTAACTTGGCATTGGAAGATTTATTCCCTTTGTTCTTGCCATGTGGGTTTTCTTGCACAATATTAGTGCTAGAATGGCTCTTGTTCCCCTTCTCAATAGTATTCTTCACGAATCTTTTTCCTCAACATCAAGAGATGCTATCGGGTTTACAACCGATATTTTTCTGTCTCTTGTGTTTTAGAATTGTGCCGAAGCTCTTCCATGAAGAAGGCAACCTAGCAATAATGCATCCGGCTACAAATTCATTGGGTATGACATACTTAAGGAGTTCAAGTTCTCTTGCCATGTGTTCAACCTTATGCGCTTGCTTGACTATAGATCGGTTAGCAACCATCTTGTAGTCATGAAAGCTCTCCATAATGTACAACTCAGATGTACCAATGGTTGCATTCAGTTGATCCCACAATGCTCTCTCATCTTGGAAGTGCAAGTTTGCATCTTCTAGATGACTAGCAAAACTGTTTAGGATTGTTCTTCTAAGGATAGTGTTGTCTCCCAGGAATCTTCTCTTATCTCTAGAGATATTTTCCTAAGGCGATCCAACAGTAACCCAAAACATCTTAGCCACAAGAGGGTCTTGTGCTATCTTAGAGGTACAATGAGTTATGGCATACACTATTCCGGGCACCCAACTGTGCTAGAGGGATATAATGATGCGAACTGGATATCTGATATTGATCAAATCTACGCTACTAGTGGGTATGTATTTACTCTTGGAGGTGGCGCAGTGTCATGGAGGTCTTGTAAACAGACTATTTTGACTAAGTCAACCATGGAAGCGTAACTTATCGCTTTAGAAACAAAGATCTGCAGAGGCAGAGTGGCTGCGTGAGCTCTTGTCTGACTTGCCGGTGGTTGAAAAAACCGGTACCGGCTATCCTTATGAACTGTGATAATCAAACAGTGATCACTAAAGTGAATAGTGCTAAGGATAGTACGAAGTCAACAAGACACGTTAAAAGACGTTTGAAGACTGTCAGGAAGTTGAGAAACTCCGGAGTAATAACTGTATCTTATATACAGACAGACAAAAAGCCTGGCAGATCCCTTTACTAAAGGGCTATCACGTATAATGTGATAGAAATTGCATCGAGGGAGATGGGTATGAGACCCATATGAGTTTTTAGTAGTAGTAACCCAACCTTTTTGATCGAAGATCCCGTGACTAAGGATCTGGGAAAAACAAGCTATTGGTAAACTGAGGAGAGTATATTTATAACCCTCTCTAAGTGAAGATGCAATAACTCTCAAATGCGTTGAGGCACTGTATGGCAGGTTGGTTAATGCCTTAATATGTTCTATTGGCTTTAACAAGTGAAGATGCGATCCTACAGAGCATTCTTGAAAGAACATACCTATATGAGTTTGACTGTTAAACGTCGCAGTCTATGAGACTTGGGTGGTCTCTAGTAAGCTCATGAAGAGACCGGGGAATATGACGTATATGCTCCATCCACGGGGGTAAGGCTACCGGCACCGGTACTAATCTGGCTTTAAGTAAAGCATGTTCACACAAAACTTGCAATTCAAGGCGTAGTCCATTGTTCAAGTTGTGAATAAGTGTAGCTTAAGGACTAGGTACTAGTGTGGCTTTAAGTAAAGCATGTTCACACAAAACTTGCAATTCAAGGCGTAGTCCATTGTTCAAGTTGTGAATAAGTGTAGCTTAAGGACCTAGGCGGAAGTTCAACTTCACGTCTCTGCTGAAATACTAGGTATATTAAATTAAGAAGAAGAATTGGCAAAAACTCTAAATGGGTATTTGAGATCTGGTGGGGGATTGTTGGAATTTAGATGGGCTTGGCCCAATAACAAATTTAGAAATTCCTAGAGAGATCTCAAAGGCCCATTCTATTTTTGGTAATCTTGGCCTTCAAGTTGTAGAGTCCCTGAACCGACTCCGAGTAGAGAGTCCTAAACCGATCGTGATCGCGACACGATGTTCGGGATATATAAGCGACCTACCGCCACGCCAAAATCTTAGATCAGATATCTCATATTGGTTTAGAGAGGTGTCCCTTGAATAGACAACCTCTCTACTCTAGAGAATTGAGATAGAGTTTTCGCCTCTTCTTGTTGTTGCGCCGTAGCTACTCCCGGCCCGATTGCTTGCGTGCACTAGCAACCGGGGCGAGCAGGTCTCCGAAACCCTCGTCTTTGCGATCCCGCAGCGGGGAGAAGGCGAATAAGGTTTTGGGAAGCGCCGCGCGACTGCTCCCGATCTTCGCCACGGCTCGTCTTAGGGGAGGACACACGGAGGACCGTCCCAGCGCCCGTCTTCATCGGCGGCTTAGCCGACTTCTTCAAGCCGCCCGATTGGCGACAGCCGACAAATGACTCGAGGAGGACCTTGGCGTTGCTTTAAAGGAATAATAAGTAGCGGCCCGCCGAGCGGCGGCGGCGGCGGCGACACGGAGGATCTCGGCGTCGCTTTCGGAACCTCTTCATTCGTTGTCTCAACATCGGCCGGGGGTATTCTCGAGATTCAATCTATCTGGTGTGCTAGTTGGGTTTATACACATTGCTATGATCATGCTCGTGATATCATGACCGTCCCGCGCTAGTATATGCGATATCGCGATTGTCATGCTAGTATGCTTGACATGCTTTATCTAGTAGGTCTATTTGTCATGATTTATATTTTGGAATTAATCACGGAAATTGCCTAATATCCCAACAATCCAAAACCTTAGTCGCCTTCTCCGCTGCGGGATCGCAAAGACGAGGGTTTCGAGACCTCCTTCGCCCGGTTGCTAGTGCACGCAAGCAATCGGGCTGGAGTAGCTCTGACGGCGCATAACAACAAGAAGAGGAGAAAACTCTATCTCAATTCTCTAGAGTAGAGAGGTTGTCTATTCAAGGGACACCTCTCTAAATTATTGGGATATTAGGCAATTTCAGCATTAATTCCAAAATATAAATCATGACAAATAGACCTACTAGATAAAGCATGTCAAGCATACTAGTAAGACAGATCAATATATCGCATATACTAGCAGGACAGATCATGATATCCCGTAGCATGATCATAGCAACAGGTGTAAACCCAACTAGTACACCAGATAGATGGGATCTCGAGAATACTTGGCTGACGTTGAGGACAACGTAATGAAGAGGTTCCCGAAAACGACGCCGAGGTCCTCAGTGTTTGTAGTCTGCCGCCGGCGAATAAGTAGCAGCCAATTTCCAGATTAATTCCATAAAATAAATCATGACGAACCGATCAACTAGATTAAGCATGTTTAATAAACTAGCATGATTCAAACTCATGTCACGAGATCAAAGCAACGGGTGTAAGCACAACTAGCACACCGGATAGATTTGATCTTGGGAATACCGTTGACGTTGAGGACAACGTAATGGAGAGGTTCCCGAGAGCGAAGCTGAGGTACTCAGTCATTTATCATCGCCGTCGACGGCTGCTGAAGAAGTCGAAGAAGTTGTCGATGAAGACGGTATTTGGGGACGATCCTCCGTGTGTCCTTCAGGAAGACGAGCCGTGGCGAAGATTGGGCTTGTTTTAAAAAGCGCTTCCCAAAACCTTATTCGCCTTCTCCCGCTGCGGGATCGCAAAGAGACGACAGTTCCGGAGACACGCCGCCGGCCGCTAGTGCACGCAAAGCGATCGGGCCGGGAGACTTGGCGACGGCGCAAAGACGAGAAGAAGAGGAAAATACTATTTTACTACTTTAGGATTTTCTAATTGAAACTCCCAATTGTAGTTGTTATATTGTGTCTATTCGGTGAGGCTTGGTACAATTATATAGGGAGGAAAACTTCCTACCTCCACATCAATTAGCAATATGGTACTAATTGATATTGTACCTCCCACCTTTACTCATGGGCTAAAACAATAAAGCCCATTAGGGAACACAAATATTGGGCCTTTGAGATTTATCGAATTTTTTTCATATGAATTTTAGGGAACTATTCATATATAAATTCTAACAATCCCCACCGGATCTCAAGCGCCCATTATAGATATTTTCCTTATCTCACTCTTTGTTTTATATACTAGTGTTTTGGGAGAGAGATGTTAAGTTGAACATCCGCCTAGAGCTTCAAGTTACACTTATCCACAACTTGAACAATGGACTACGCCTTGAATTGCAAGTTTTGTGCGAACAACCTTTGCTTAAAGCTAAACTAGTACTTGGCTGCCAGTAGCCTTTCCCCGTGGGTGGAGCACATACGTCATACTCCTTAGTCTCTTCATGAGCTTACTAGAGATCACCCAAATCTCATAGACTGCGACGTTTAACAGTCGAACTCATATAGGTATGCCCTTTCAAGAATGCTCGTAGGATAGCATCTTCGCTTGTTAAAGCCAATAGAACATATTAAGGCATTAGCCAACTTTGCCATCTGATTGCCTGGCGCATTTGAGAGTTATTGCATCTTCACTTAGAGAGGGTTATAAATATACTCTCCTCGGTTTACCAATAGCTTGTTCTTCCCGGATCCTTAGTCACGGGATCTCATGATGAAAAAGGTTGGGTTACTACTACTGTAAACTCATATGGGTCTCATACCCATCTCCTCGATGCAATTTCTATCACATTACGTGATAGCCCTTTAGTAAAGGGATTCGCCCGGGTTTTTATCTGTTTGGACATAAGCCACGCGATTATTACTCGAGTTTCTCAACTTCCCGGTCTTCAAACGTCTTTTAACGTGTCTTGTTGACTTCGCATTATCCTTAGCACTATTCACTTTAGTGATCACTTTGTTTTGATTATCGAGTTCATAAGGATAGCGGTCAGATGGTTTCTCTACCACCGGCAAGTCGGACAAGAGCTCACGCAGCCACTGCCTCTGCAGATCTTCGTATCCAAAGCGATAAGTTTACGCTTTCATGGTTGATTTAGTCAAAATAGTGCATTTACAAGACCTCCATGACACTACGCCACCTCCAAGGGTAAATACATACCCGGCCAGGCGTAGATTTGAGCAATATCGGATATCCGATTCGCATCACTATATCCCTCTAGCACAATTTGGGTGCCGGAATAGTGTATGCCATAACTCATTGTACCTTTAAAATAGCACAAGACCCTCTCTAGTACATTCCAATGATCATCACCCGGGTTGGACATGTACCTACTCAACTTGCTCACAAAGAAAAGAGATATATGGTCTAGTTGCATTTGCTAGATACATGAGTGAACCAACAACTGAGTATCTCAATTAATCTCTAGCAATTCTTTTTATTCTTTCTCAATGTCACACTAGGATCATAAGGTGTTGGAGAAGGCTTACGGTCCATAAAGCCAAAACGGCTCAAAAGCTTCTCAACATAGTGAGATTGCAACAATGTAATCCCACTCTCTTCCTTAATTAGCTTGATGTTTAGAATTACATCAGCCACTCCTAGATCTTTCATGTCAAAACTCTTAGACAAGAAAGACTTGACTTCATTGATCACATCAATGTTGGAACCAAAAATTAAGATATCATCAACATATAAGCAAAATATAGATTTGCCCCCACCATGTCGATAATACACACACCTATAAACTTCATTGACAACATAACCGGCACTAGTTAACGTAGTGTCAAACTTCTCATGCCATTGTTTAGATGGTTGTTTCAAACCATACAAAGATTTCAATAGCTTGCACACCTTTTGCTCTGCACCTTTTACTACAAATCCATCAGCCGATCCATGTAAATCTCCTCATCCAACTCTCCATACTGAAAAAGTCGGTCTTTACATCCATTTGATGAATGATCGTCGGACCATATGAGGCAGCCAAGGATAGTAGTGTTCGAATAGTGGTCATTCTAGCAACAGGTGAGTAAGTATCAAAGAAATCCTCGCCCTCCTTTTGAGTATAACCCTTTGCCACAAGCCGAGCCTTGTACTTGTCAATAGTACCATCAGGTCTAAGCTTCTTCTTGAACACCCACTTACATACAATTGGTTTACAACCGAATGGTAGATCAGATAGCTCTCAAGTTCCATTAGAAAGAATCGAGTCCATCTCACTACGAACGACTTCTTTCCAATCATCTACATCCGGAGATGCATATGCCTCTCGATATAGAGGTGGGAGTATCATCCACAAGGTACACAATGAAATCATCACCAAAAGATTTTACAATCCTTTGTCTCTTGTTCCTCACAGGAACTTCATTGTCATCCTTCTCAAGTGGTTGTTCAAATGACTCAATCCTTCTCAAGTGGTTGTTCAAATGACTTAACGAGGGGTATTCGATAGGTATAGTATCATTCAATAGGTATAGTATCATCAGGAGCTAATTTAGTAGAAAATCTAACATTGCTACGCATATATTTCAAAGGAAATATATTCTCAAAAATGTAGCATCACGAGATTCAAAGATAATATCTACAAGCATCTCAAAAAACTTGGATCTTACTACTAAAAATCGATAGGCAATCTTTATTTGTGAGCATATCCAAGAAAGATACAATCTACCATCTTTAGTCCAAGCTTACGCTTCTTATTAATTGGAATATTGACTTTTCGCCAAGCATCCCCACGTGCATTAAGTATGAAAGTGATGGTTTTCTACCAACCCACATCTCATATGGCGTTGTCTCTTTATTTTGTTTTGGAACTATATTCAGGACATGACTCGCGATCAATATAGTTTCCCCACCATGCCTTAGATAAACCCGGCGGTGTCTAACATGGCGTTCACCAAGTCGGTCGTCGCGATTTTTTCCTCTCGGCAATCCCGTTAGATTCGGGCGAATACGGGCGTCCTCTCATTAATAATACAATGTTCGCACAAAACTCATCAAATGTTGTAGGAAAATATTCACCACCACGATCGACCTTAGGCGTTTAATCTTTCTCTCTAGTTGATTTTCAACTTCAGCCTTAAAGATTTTAAAGTAGTCTAATGCCTCATCTTTAGTTTTTCAACAAGTAAATATAGCAATATCTAGAAGCATCATCAATCAATGTCATGAAATATCTCTTTCCACCTTTAGTCAACACACCATTCATCTCGCATAGATCGAATGTATGAGCTCTAGAGGTGCCAAGTGTCTCTCCTCCTCCACGCCTTGTGAGGCTTTCGAGGTTGCTTAGATTGCACACAACTATGGCACTTAGAACCTTTGGCAATAGTGAAATGCGGAATTAACTTCAAGCTAGATAAATGTGACATCAAACCAAAGTTCACATGACATAAACGAGAATGCCAAACACTTGAACTATCGTTTATTGTGCCACAAATATGATTCATCGACTTATTATGTTCTTCTAAAGATAGTGTTGTCTCCATGGAATCTTCTCTTTTCTCTAGAGATATTTCCCCGAGGCGATCCAACAATAACCAGAAACATCTTAGCCTCTAGTCGAGCATGGCCTTAACTCGCCACCTCTTTATATGTGCACTAGAAAACTTTTCTAGTCAAAAAGACGTCGAAAAAGCACCATAGTTAAATCAAGAAAAAGCCTATAAATTGTTGGAATTTAGATGGGCTTGGCCCAATAACTAATTCAGAAATTCCTAGAGAGATCTCAAAGGCCCATTCTATATTTGGTAATCTTGGCCTTCAAGTTGTAGAGTCTGAACCGACTCGACGAGTAGAGAGTCCTAAACCGATCGTGATCGCGACATGATGTTAGGGATATATAAGCAACCTACCGGTCACGCCAAAATCAGATCAGATATCTCATATTGGTTTAGAGAGGTGTACCTTGAATAGACAATCTCTCTACACTAGAGAATTGAGATAGAGTTTTCGCCTCTTCTTGTTGTTGCGCCGTCATAGCTACTCCGGCCCGATTACTTGCGTGCACTAGCAACCGGGCGGCGGGTCTCCGAAACCCTCGTCTTTGCGATCCTGCACCGGGAGAAGGCGAATAAGGTTTTGGGAAGCGCTCTTGGCGCGGCGCTCTCAATCTTTGTCACGCGGCTCGTCTTCCGGGGAAGGACACGCGGAGGACCGTCCCAGCGCCGTCTTCATCAACGGCTTCTTCGACTTCTTCAAAGAAGACTGCCGATCGACGACAGCTCACAGCGACACTGAGGACCCGGCGTCGCTTTAAAGGCGAAATAAGTAGCGATCGTCGATCGGCGAAATGGCGGCGGCGACTGGAGGACCTCGGCATCGTTTTTGGGAACCTCTTCATTACATTGTCCTCAACGTCGGCCCGGGTATTCTCGAGATCCAATCCATCCGGTGTGCTAGTTGGGTTTACACTGTTGCTATGATCATGCTACGTGATATCATGATCTCGTCCCGCTAGTATATGCGATATACTGATCTGTCTTGCTTGTATGCTTGACATGCTTTATCTAGTAGGTCTATTTGTCATGATTTATATTTTGAAATTAATCTGAAATTGCCTAATATCCCAACAATCCAAAAATCTTATTACGGGCTTTTTCTTGATTTAACTATGGCTGTTTTTTCACTGGCGTTTGAGACTAGAAAAGTTTTCTAGTGCACATATAAAGAGGTGGCGAGTTAAGGCCATGCTGCGGCTAGAGGCTAAGATGTTACGGGTTCTTGTTGGATCGCCTCGGGGAAATATCTCTAGAGAAAAGAGAAGATTCCGGGGAGACAACACTATCTTTAGAAGAACAATCCTAAACAGTCTTGCTAGTCATCTAGAAGATGCAAACTTGCACTTCAAGATGAGAGGGAATTGTGGGATCAATCGAATGCAACTATTGGTACATCCGAAGTTGTACATTATGGAGAGCTTTCATGACTACAAGATGGTTGCTAACCGATCTATAGTCAAGCAAGCGCATGAGGTTCAACACATGGCAAGAGAACTTGAACTCCTTAAGTATGTCATACCCGATGAATTTGTAGCCGGATGCATTATTGCTAGGTTGCCTTCTTCATGGAAGAGCTTCGGCACAATAAATGATAGTTCAAGTGTTTGACATTCTCGTTTATGTCATGTGAACTTTGGTTTGATGTCACATTTATCTAGCTTGAAGTTAATTCCGATTTCACTATTGCCAAAGGTTCTAAGTGCCATAGTTGTGTGCAATCTAAGCAACCTCGAAAGCCTCACAAGGCGGTGGAGGAGAGACACTTGGCACCTCTAGAACTCATACATTCGATCTATGCGAGATGAATGGTGTGTTGACTAAAGGTGGGAAGAGATATTTTATGACGTTAATTGATGATGCTTCTAGATATTGCTATATTTACTTGTGAAAACTAAAGATGAGGCATTAGACTACTTTAAAATCTTTAAGGCTGAAGTTAAAAATCAACTAGAGAGAAAGATTAAACGTCTAAGGTCGGATCGTGGTGGTGAATATTTTCCTATAATATTTGATGAGTTTTGTGCGGAACATGGTATTATTCACGAGAGGACGCTCCCTATTCGCCCGAATCCAAATGTAATTCTTTGAGAGGAAAACCGCACGCCGACCGACTTGGTTAACGCCTTGTTAGACACCGCCGGTTTATCTAAGGCATGGTGGGGAAGCTATATTGATGCGCGAGTCATGTGTTAGAATAGAGTTCTAAACAGAAATAAAGAGACAACGCCATATGAGATGTGGGATGCCACATGAGATGTGGGTTGGTAGAAAACCATCACTTTCATACTTAAGACGTGGGGATGCTTGACTAAAAGTCAATATTCAAATTAATAAGAAGCGTAAGCTTGGACCAAAGACGGATTGTATCTTTCTTGGATATGCTCACAAATAAAGATTGCCTATCGATTTCTAGTAGTAAGATCGAAGTTTTTGAGATGTTTGTAGATACTATTTTTGAATCTAGTGATGCTACATTTTTGAGAATATATTTTCTTTGAAATATATTTGTAGCAATGTTAGATTTTCTACTTGAATTAGCTCCCGATGATACTATACCTATCAAATACCCCTGTTGAGTCATTTGAACAACCACTTGAGAAGGATGACAATGAAGTTCCTGTGAGGAACAAGAGACAAAGGATTGCAAAAATTTTTTGGTGATGATTTCATTGTGTACCTTGTGGATGATACTCCCACCTCTATATCGGAGGCATATGCATCTCTAGATGTAGATGATTGGAAAGAAGTTGTTCATAGTGAGATGGACTCGATTCTTTCTAATGGAACTTGGGAGCTATCTGATCTACCATTGGGTTGTAAATCAATTGGATGTAAGTGGATGTTCAAGAAGAAGCTTAGACCCGATGGTACTATTGATAAGTACAAGGCTCGGCTTGTGGCAAAGGGTTATACTCAAAAGGAGGGCGAGGATTTCTTTGATACTTACTCACCTGTTGCTAGAATGACCACTATTCGAACACTACTATCCTTGGCTACCTCATATGGTCTGATCATTCATCAAATGGATGTAAAGACAGCTTTTCTGTATGGAGAGTTGGATGAGGAGATTTACATGGATCGGCTGATGGATTTGTAGTAAAGGTGAAGAGCAAAAGGTGTGCATGCTATTGAAATCTTTGTATGGCTTGAAACAAGCACCTAAACAATGGCATGAGAAGTTTGACACTACGTTAACTAGTGCCGGCTATATTGTTAATGAAGCCGATAGGTGTGTGTATTATCGACATGGTGGGGGCGAATCTGTTATATTATGCTTATATGTTGATGATATTCTAATCTTTGGAACAAACATGAATGTCATAAATGAGGTCAAGTCTTTCTTGTCAAAGAATTTTGATATGAAAGATCTAGGAGAGGCTGATGTAATTCTAAACATTAAGCTTATTAAGGAAGAGAGTGGGATTACTTTATCGCAATCTCACTATGTTGAGAAGGTCCCGAGCTGTTTTGGCTTTATGGATAGAAAGCCTTCTTCAACACCTTATGATCCTAGTGTGACATTGCGAAAAGAATAAGAAGCGTACTAGAGATCAACTCAAGTACTCAGATTGTTGGTTCACTCATGTATTTAGCGAATGCAACCAGACCAGATATCTCTTTTGCTGTGAGCAAGTTGAGTAGGTATATGTCCAACCCGGGTGATGATCATTGGCATGTACTAGAAAGGGTCTTGTGCTATCTTAAAGGTACAATGAGCTATGGAATTCACTATTCGGGCACCCACCGTGTGCTAGAGGGATATAGTGATGCTTAACCGGATTTCGATATTGCTCAAATCTACGCCACAAGTGCCACAAGTGGGTATGTATTTACTCTTGGAGGAGGCGCAGTGTCATGGAGGTCTTGTAAACAGACTATTTTGACTAAGTCAACCATGGAAGCGAGAACTTCATCGCTTTAGATACAAAGATCGTAGAGAGGCAGAGTGGCCGCGTGAGCTCTTGTGCGACTTGCTTAGGTGGTTGAAAAACCGATACCGGCTATCCTTATGAATTGTGATAATCAAACTATGATCACTAAGGTGAATAGTGCTAAGGATAATTCAAAGTCAACAAGACACGTTAAAAGACATTTGAAATCTGTCGGGGAAATTGAGAAACTCCGGAGTAATAACTGCGGTCTTATATACGCAGAGATAAAAACCCGCGCATCCCTTTACAAAAGGGCTATCACGTAATGTGATAGAAATTGCATCTAGGGAGATGGGTATGAGACCCATATGAGTTTTTCAGTAGTAGTAACCCAACCTTTTTGATCGGAGATCCCGTGACTAAGGACCCGGGAAGAACAAACTATTGGTAAATTGAGGAGAGTAAAATGATAACCCTCTCTAAGTGAAGATGTAATACTCTCAAGAGCAAAGAGGCTCTGTATGGTAGGTTGGTAAGAATGTCTTAATATGACCTATTGACTTTATAAGTAAAGATCTTTGCCCTACTGAGCATTCTTGAAAGAGCATACCTATATGAGTTCGACTGTTAAACGTCGCAGTCTATGAGATTTGGGTGATCTCTAGTAAGCTCATGAAGAGACTAAGGAGTATGACGTATATGCTCCACCCACGGAGAAAGGCTACTAGCAGTCAAGTACTAGTTTGACTTTGAGCAAAACTTATTCACACAAAACTTGCAATTCAAGGCGTAGTCCATTGTTCAAGTTGTGAATCAAGAGAACTTGAAGCTCTAGGCGGATGTTCAACTTAACAAATCTCTGCTGAAACACTAGAATATAAAACAAAGAGTGAGACAAGAAAAATATTTGTACTTGGGCGAGTTGAGATCCGGTGGGGGATTGTTAGAATTTATATATGAATAAGTTCCCCTAAAATTCATATGAAGAAATTCTGATAAATCTCAAAGGCCCAATATTTGTGTTCCCTAATGGGCTTTATTGTTTTAGCCCATGAGCAAAGGTGGGAGGTGCAATATCAATTAGTACCATATTGCTAGTTGATGTGGAGGTAGGGAGTTTTCCTCCCTATATATTGAGCCTCCCGAAATAGACACAACATAATAACTACAATTGGGAGTTTCTATTAGAAAATCCTAAAGTAGTAAAATAGTGTTTTCCTCTTCTCTCACCGCCGCCGCCGCTGCCAATCTCCACCCGATAAACTGCGTGCACCGGCCCGGCAAGGCGAGGGTGTCTCCGAATCGTCGTCTTTGCGATCCCAAGAGGAGAAAGCGAATAAGGTTTTGGGAAGCGTTTATTTGCGCTGACTGCCCCTATTTCGTCACGGCTCGTCTTCCGGGAAGGAAACGTGGAGGATCCGTCCCCAGCGTCGTCTTCATCGACAACTTCTTCGACTTCTTCTTCAGCCAGCCCACCGATCGACGACGGACAAATGTGAATTGGAGGACCTTGGCATCACTTTCGGGAACCTCTCCATTACGTTGTCCTCAACGTCGCCCATGTATTCTCAAGATCTAATATTTATGTTAATCGTGGTTCAATCTATCCAATCTATCCGGTGTACTAGTTATGTTTTACACTTGCCGCCATGATCTATGATACGCGCGTTTATGCTATGCTATGATCGGTGTTATGTGTTCATGCTATGCTAGTATGCTTAACATGTTTTATCTAGTAGATTTATTAATCATGATTTATTTTATGAAATTAATCTGAAAATTGCTTAATACTTTAACAATATATACGTACACGTACACGTACACGGTATTACACAAACGAATTCAAGTTGCACAATCTCGTACGTGCTTGGGGAGATAGATCGATCGATAGATTGCGCGCGTGTTACAAGCAACTTACAACATGTACGAGACAACTAACAGCTAGCTGTCGGTAGTGCGATCGCGATCGAGTTGGCACGCTATATCACTGATGATCTTAACTAACATACATAGAGTAGCGAGGACTAGCAGGACTAGCTCATATAAGGCAGTACGTACCGTACGTAGTGTAGTATCTTGGCAATGAATCGTCGACACCGGCCGTATGTACCTACATACCTACCTAGTGCTACACGAAAGAGACACTACAGTGCCAAAGGACAACAACGATATATACGTGCCGCTGGTACGGTGCTACGACCGATGTATATATGTATGTACAGCATACAGTACGTAAATATGTATGTACAGCTCTGATAGATGTGCACGGGCGTTAGTTAACACTTGGCACCCATGGCAGCTTCGTAGAGGTGAGAAGGGCAGATTGTGTAGGCACTAGGCACTGCGCACTGCAGGCCGCAGAGCATGAGCAGTTCATCGACGACCTTGGCTGGATGGATGGGGATGGGTGGGTCACGTGCCGCGTCGCAGGTCTCCATGCATAAACAGCGGTCACCTTCCTCCATGCTCCATCCTTTTTTTTTTTGCGAAGGGGGAATTCATTAAAAAGCAGTAACAGTGCAGTCCCCAGTTACATAACGCACCCGCAAAGAAAAGAAAATTACAACTAAGTACCCGAAGGACCAAATTGCAAAGTTGCTTTTCTTCCAGGCTCTTCCCCAAACGACCCGACGCGTCCGCTGTCGCCGACGCCGTACGCCGGAGAGCCTGCCTGCCAACCGCGCCGAGGAAGCGAAGCATTTTCGAAGCCGCATCAGCCAACTGCCCGGATCCACCAAGCAGCATCTGTGTCGTTGAAAGAGAATCGGCGACCTCCACGAGCAGAAGAGCAGAGCGGGCGTTTACTACTCCGGCCGGCCTCCTCCGACGTGCACGCCGACAATTAATGAACAAAGCCGTGTGGTCGCCGCCCTAGCTAGAACTAGAACCCCCGCCCTCGTACGGTCCCCGCCAGCAGGCCATGCCGGCCGGCCAACCTTGTCCGGCGACCACAACCTACTCGACACGAGTATATATCACCGCTTAATTCCTTTCAGAACAGACGATCCTCTAAATGAAAATACTTGTATATATTTGGTATGACCATATCATGTGGTTTCTTAACAAACACTCTTTAACCCGTCGAAATTAATTAACCATTTTTTCTTCAATATATTATTGCCTGCAATTGTAAAAATGCATGCCGTCATGCATTACAATCATCAGAGCTAAATTGGTAGCAGCGACAGTGAAAACTTAATTTACAGCCGCGTCCATCACCCGCAAGCGACCGTAATCCGTTGACCCGGCGGTAATTTAGCTGTGATGATGATAAGTTAATTAACCAGCCACGGCGCATAAACTTTTTTTTCACTTACCACGGTGCCACATGGAACAATCTCTGAAACGGTGCATTCCCAAATTAACCAACCCAAATTCCCACAAGCAATTAAGAGCCAGCCAGCCAGCCAGCCCCGTAAATAAAAACTAGATAATCCCACGCTAATTACAGCTTCCGAGGCTCCCGAGCGTGCAGGTTTCAGCTGATGCATCCATCGGAGCCCGGAGAAGAAGCCACGACGTGCGGTACCAAAAAAAAAAAAAAAAAAAAAAAAAAAAACTGCACGCGACGACGCAAGTACGAGACAGAGCCGGTAATCTTGTTTTTCTACTACTAGGCGCCGTGAGATCTGTGGCGATCCACGCCCACCAAGGTTAATTAGATTAATTAACCTCGTTCATCTGACCAGGTCGTCGCTGCCGTTGACATTGGCCCTCTGCTTCTCTTCTTGAGATTCACCTGCAGCAGAGGCAGGCAGATCAGATCAGGGGGCGGTAAAAAGAAATATTCCTACCACTGCGCGCCTTCGGAATTGGAGCGCCGTGAGATCTATGGAGTCTCACCTCAGATTAGTTTATCCTTTATTTATTTACCCGGAGCTGTAAAAAAAAATTTGTCGCAAGCCCAGGCCCAAGAGCGTAAATAAATCTTGTGAAATCGTGCAGTTGAATAATACGGTATATAGGCTTATCAAATTTCTGTGGCATATTGGCATCTTGTAACTTTTTATAGGTGAAACTGAAAAAGCTCTTACTTGCCATGTGGCCAAGTCCAGCTGCCGTTGACTTGGTCAGGCTCCAGCACGCTTTTTCGTGCTCTGTTCTATGCATAGACTAGCATACACATAGGAAAAAAAAAAAAGAGAGATCTTCGGGCAAAGGCTTTGGGGAAAAGAATCCTCGTTCAAATAAATTTTTGTGCAAACTCGTCTATGATTTTTTTTTATTCAGACAAAAGGGTGATGTATGAAACAGAGATCTTCACGATAATCAGTGGTAGAGCAATTGCGGGGGGTTATTTGGACTTGTGGGTGCATATAATTTTATTCTGTGGGTGCAAATAGATTAAAAATTTGATCATAATCACCGATTTTTTTGATTTTTCGTGGGTGCGGCCCCACCCTTTGCTCGTAATGCATGCCATAAGTTTTTTCAATAGCGTATATTCGGTTCTTGCTATTTTTTTTTTAAAAAAAAAAGATGTCACCGGAAGGGTGAGATCCCCACCTGAATATATTCCATTCCATTTATGTTTATGTCGGGTTGCTTGAAGGCAAAGAGTTGACAACCTAAGTCGAGGGCTAATAAGGATGTGAGAACAATCTCAATCCATAAACTATAAGAGCATTATAATCGGCGAGATGCCGGAGAGATCCGACATGTGTGAGAGAGAGAAAGAAATCGAGAGAGAACGAAGCCGATGAAATGTGAAACGCCGCAAAGCGGTGGGCTTAAATGACACACCGAGCTGCCCTCATCCAATCCGATTCTTCCACATGATAGTAAAGTATTACGGTCGGTGGGGTCCACCACTAGCTTGGATGATCCGGAGAGTCTTGAAGCCGGTGAGCCGGGCGATCCATAATACTTGCTCTAAAATGATTTCTATGTTAATTAATTAATTAACTATGCGAACTGAACAGAATAATAATGTGACATGACCTTTCAAAAAAGTGACAAATGGAGATGCATTTTCTTAGAAGAAATACATATCTACATGACAAGATACAAAGAGATATGATATGATAGATTGATCGATAGAATGTAGGTGGACTGGACTATTCTCTATCATCTAGATGACATAAAAAGTTTATAGTAGTCCAGCCACACAAAAAAAAAAAAAAAAAAAAAAAAAAAAAAAAACCCCATCTACCGTATCTCCTGCATCCAGTCTTGCACGATGTGTATGTACGGCCACAGTCCACAGGGCACAGGCACACCGTAGAACAGGAAACGGAAACGGAAACGGCATAGTAACTGAAGATGTCCTACATACAGAAACACAGACTTGTCCTACTGAAAGACACGCAGTTTACTTTCAGCTGGGAGACCATGCCTTTGGTACCACTGCTTGGTGGCCCAAAATTCTCCTTTTCTTCCATGCCAAAATGTTGATTTGTTACCCAAAACCGGTATCCTCCTGTACAGATTTTGGGGCCACTAGTAAACTAAACTGGTCCTAAGATATACTACAATCATGGCCAATCAATCAACTCTCTGACCAAACTAAACCCTAATCTCAGATATTTCAGTGATGTGTTTGCACTTGTACACAACCACGCACGCACGAGCTGGCTTGCACTTTCAGAGTTCTCTGCAGTGAAGGCAATGCATCCTCCTCTCATCCAGGTTCTGCTGCCACCATGCTCGCTCTTGTTCGAAGCTACTCCTACTGGCAGCAGCTTTATACAGCCTTCAAGCCTTGCCCTCCCTCCCTCTCTTGAAAGCAAAATAAAGGGAGAGCTGGCTGGCTCTCCATGAATTCATCAGCCCGGTACTGCAGAGTACTGTTGGCAGAAAGGTAGTAGTAGTAGTAGCAGTGAATGGGGAGCTTGCACATACTAATCTCAAAGTGCAAGTACTCCATTATGGCATTAACATCATCTCTACCTCACCAATTAAGCCTATAGATAGAGTAGCTTGCTATAGAGGCCAAGCCTCCTCCTCCCTTGGGGTTGGGGGACTTTGGCTTCCATTCTAATCTACTTGGAGGGAGATTAAAGGGAGCCACCACTATACACTTTGAATAATTAAGTAGCATCCAAATCACACTTTTTGCATGCTAAGTTATAGTTGCAATAATAAGACCTCAGTTAGATCCTGTTGTATGAACTGGTCGGTGCATGAAACTCAACTCGATGTTAATGATCCTTCTTCACCTTTTTTTCTCAAGCATCGTCATCATCAGATCAGACATATATAAGTTATACGTTAAAACATCATCATATAAATTACTTTCACCACATTTCGGCTCATTCTTGGACCCACCTGTCAACGGCTGGCTCATGGCCAACGACATGTTTGTTGGGAGAGAGGAAAAAAAAAAAAAAAAGAGAGGTGCAGCAGGAGGACCCAACACATGCAATCCGTTCCTCTGTCCACGGCGGCGCGACGGCGGGCGGCATGTACAAAACTTAGAGTGGACGACGGCGTCCGGCCGGCGGGTGGCGTGGCGGACGGCTAGTGCTGGTACGAGTCCTGCGACGCCGGGGACGGCATGGTGGAGGTGGTCCGGCCAGTGGCTGTGGTGGTGGCGGACGACGGCCGCGGCGTGGCCGTGGCCGTGGGCGCCTGCTTGATCACCACGGTGGTCAGCATCCCCGGGCTGCGCCGAGCTCGCCGCTCCTGCTCCTTCACCAGCTCCGCCGCGAACGCGTCCAGCTTCTCCCGGTTCGACTTCTCCGACAGACGACGGCCTCGGAACAGCTCCGCCTCCACGTTCCGCTGCGTCAGCATCCCGTCCGCCGCCGCCACCGCCTTCTTCGCGTCCAGTGACCTCAGCGCCTTCCCCGAACACGCCGCCGGCGACGCCGCCTGCATGGATGGATGGATCATCCGAGTGAGTTGCAGGCTTGCAGCAGCAGTGATCGATGTCGTGGCGGTAAAAAGTGAAAAACAGCAGGGTAATTCACGCCGACCACCCACCTGGATGCGAACGTAGTTGCGCCCGCACGTGTGCCCGAACGCCATGGCCACTGCTTGGTCGACCTGCACACACAGAGCCCGCCGGGCGGCGCGGCGCGGTTAAAATTCGTGTTTTTGTTACCACGGTTAATAAAAACAAGATAAATTTCGACGGAAGCGGTGGTTTGATTACTGAGAAGTAACGAATCAGGGAGGTGGTTTGGTTATTACTGTACCATGTCGGCGACGCCTTCGGCGGTGAGGCGGACCATCTCGGCGGGCGACGGCGAGCGCGGCGGATGGGGTCCGCCATCCGCCGGAGGAAGGTGTGGCGGTGGCGGCGGTGCCGGTGGAGGATCCCGAGCCGATGGAGACGACGAGGAGGTCGTCGACGCCGGTGGCGAGAGGAACTCGTGCTTGTTGTGGAGCACGTGCGTGATGGCGGCGGCGGTGGGGTTGCCCATGGCGGCGACGCCTCCCTGACGCGGCGGCGATGGCCGTGCGCCCGTCCACGGACCGCACCGCGGCCGGCGCGGTCCCGCCCGCGCAGGTGGCCGCGCACACGTCGCGGAGGCGGAAGTCGAAGCTGTCGCTCTCGACGGCGTCGGCGCGGGAGAAGAGGAACGGTGCCGCCGTCGCCAGGTCGTAGAAGGGCACCAGCAACGGCGCCACCGTGTCCCGCAGCGTCGCGTCCCCGAACACCCGCCGCAGCTGCGCCGACGATGACGACGACCTCGACGACCTCCCCCGCGCCGGAACAGCGCGGCCCACCTGTTCCGCAGCCTTTCGCCAACCCCAGCACCCGCACCGCCGGAACCGGAGCCGGACCCACCCCACCCGCCGGGTCTCCCGAGGCTGGCGGCCACGAACGCCAGCGCGTCCGCCGCAGTGTACCTCGCCCGCCCATCATCGCCCTTGAGGAACAGCATCGCGGCAAGGACGCCACCGGCGCCGGCCCCGCCGCGGCGTCGAAGAAGTCGGCGACGCGCGTCAGGGTCCCCCGCGCGCGCACGGAGAGCCGCTTCCAGCCTCGCGAGCGCGGCCGCCGCTAGCAGCGCGTCGCCGGGGCCTGACCGCACCCGTCGATCGCCAGCACACGCACCCTGCCCCTGTCCCGGGTGTCAGGCTCCCCGGGGCCCGGCGTGCCAGGGAGCCAACAGACCCGCCCGCCCTGGTGTGCCTGGCACGGAGCCCACGCCGCCGCCGAAGAGGAACTTGCTCTCGAGTAAGGAGAAGATCTCGTAGCTGTGCTTGCCCAGGTCCACGTCGGGCGGTGGTGGCGACGCCATAGCTGCCTGCCGCGAGCGGCGAGCGCGCAGCAGATGGCGTGGCGGGCTCAGCGCAGGTCGGTCTTGGGTGATGGATGGATGGGTGGACGGACGGGAGAGAGGTGCGGGGAGTAGGAGGAGTGTGGCGAGCTGTCGGTTGCGGTGGTGGTGATGGTGAGGGTGGACTGCTCACCGCGCGCTCACAGCACGGCCTGCTGCTTATAAGTGGCCGGACCGGACGGACGCCACCGGCCAGTGAGCCTTTTCTGCTCGGCTCGGCTGGGCTGCCTGCGCCAGTAGGAGGAGGCGGATTCTATAGAATGCGTCTCTTGAGGAGGGTGGCGTATAAAGACGTGTAGAGCGGCGCATCGGGTGACGATGGGCCGAGCCGACCGACCGCGCGCCGACGGGCCGGCGTGTCGCACTCGCCGTTGGTTTGCTAGCAGGCCTGGCACGTGGCCTGGTTCGCTAACTGCCATGTGGGCCATTCGTCCCGGGCCCGCTGTGTCAGTGAGAGTAGCGGTGGAGCGCACGTGTGGGCGGCGTGACCGACGGGATGCCAAGGCGGTGGGGCCGTGCGGCTCGAGTTGGAGTACGTGGGTCCGGCGTGTCAGAGTCTATTCCTCCACAGCACTGGGCTGGGTGCTGCCAGCATCAGCATGCCATTGTACTCTGCTCCATTTTCAACACATCTGAAACAAATTATGTATTCGTTCAAAGGAATGAATCTGGGCTGTTTGAATGTTGTTATGAATAAATAGTGAGCAATTTACCTACCGAGTTTTTAATTTTGGCCTGTTCATGGAAATTGAAACGAATTAATGTGACGTCCATGGAATGGATGGAAGGACGATCGACGATCGGACCTGAGGAGGTGAGGTCAAGCTTCGGCTGATGCTAATGTCTGTGCCGTGTGATCAGTGAAGGCCAACTAACCAGTGTGATTTCGATCACACACTCGGTGATGGATAACTGATGATGGGATGATTCATGCTTACAACCAATTAATTTGTAGTATTACTTTATATACATGCATGCCTTGTAGTGCCTTGTATATAAATAAATAGATATTTTGTGTAAAGATTTCATTTCCTATTTTTAGTACAAAACTAGCTCATTCTATTAATTATTAGTAATGACTATGAGCCAGTCATTTAATGAGATCAAATGGTTAGGAAGGATGTAATATGTAGATTATTTATATATTTTTTGTTTTATATGATAGGATAAACTAGGAATTTTTTAGATATAAAGATCTTACATGGTCTACTCAATTAATGTGTTAGTTGTTGGTAATATATTTTTTAAAACTGATCATGATAGGTTCAAATAATTTGGATGGTATTATAGAAATGAATATAGATATAGATATTCTTGTTATATGGTAACAAACTAGAAATGAAATACTTCGAATTTGCATTCGAGTAAATGATTTAACATAACCAAAGCAATCATCCGTCACTTAAAATGTTCGAAGAACCAAACTTTGAAAAAAAAAAATAGATTCAAGCACGGAGTATAGTTAAACCATTTTAAAAAGTTTATTTAAAAGGTCCTATTTAAAATTAGAACTTGAACACACATGACAAAATAGGAAAAGGAAGGATGCATGCCTACGGCCCTACGGGAAAAGAAGGGATTTGGCATATTTCTTTTTTTATTTATTTCAAGATTAATTAATCAATTAATTACTTTAAAAACATAAAATTCAATGGCTCAGATTTGTTGTTTGAGGTATTATTAACTCCTATATAGTAAATAAATGAGGTACTGTAGCATTGCCCACTAGTATTAGGTAATGTGTCCGTAGTCTGTTGATAAAAATGTGTTCAAATTCACTTGGTTGATCTCGAGATATGCAGACTCAGTCTTTCCAAGATGGGTAGGATGTGCTTGATAGTGACCTCACTTTGCTACACTTCTTTGTGAAACTTTGCTCAATGTGTGACTCATAAGGGTAGTCTAACCATGAGACCATGACATAGTTTTCATTCGTACTAATTACTCATGTTGATAGTACCCACAAAAACTGTATTTGTAATGGATGGTTTCTTTAACTTATTTTTTTTTTTATGAAATTTTATATCATGTTTCTCCTATCATGAATCTGTGGTAGCTTTTCAGTCTCAGTGTTCCTATGTAGTTATAGTTTCTCCCTCTCCCCTATTTAATTTTAGTGCCACGTAAATATTTTACCAACATGACACCCCATTTCATATCCCTCTGAATCCAAAGTTTATTAGAGGTGGCTGAGTTTGGAAAAAGCTTTCAAGATTTGGCCAAGTTGTTACATGTCAGGAGTTAGGGTCCGTTTGGTTCACGACCTCCCAAGCACTTAACCCCACCTAGCTGGGAGCGGTTGCTGCTAGGTAACTCCCACTCAAGAGGGAACCAAACAGACCATTACTACATTGTCCGATTCACGGAGAAAATGCATGTGCCTAAAGCGGAGAAAATAAAAACTCTTTGCACTCAAATAGTCAAATGAGAGCTTTCTTCTGTCGTCCATCAACCCGTACATAATGTTCCACCACATGAACCATCCCTAACTAGCCGATTGCTCGTTAATTTGTAGCTAAGTTTTCATTTTGCGCATCAAATCAACCTCACATGAGTTTTAACTCGAGGGAAATCATAGGGGAAGGAGACGATGGAACAATCTGAATAGAATTTTGATATGAGTTTTAAGCTGCCGTTAATCAAATTTATTAACCAATAGTACTGATGGAATTGCTCTTCCCGGTTGGTGCGTGAAAACAAGCGCCACCTTTCTGCCGTCTGATTCACATTTTACTGGTCCTTCCACACACCGTTGCAGCTGCATGCTGCTGCCGGTCATCACTGCCGGCTGCCGCCATGGCTTCCGATGTTTGCCGTGCGTGTTTGCATGCTGTCAAGTGTCAGGTGATCCAGCTAGGCAGCAGCAGCAGCGACGATCGGAGCAGCACGCACACGGCCATATATAGTTATTGGCTGCCCCTCATTCGTGTACTATCGTCTGTTTGGACATTGAACCATTTAAATTAGTCCCACTTTGGGGAAGCGGTTTTTTTACACCTAGGTGCACATGCACCCACACTGTGAACCACATGATACGCATTGTGATCCGTGCTAGGCAAGACACTTCTGAGCAGTGTGCATTGAGAGTGTGCTAGCACGGATCACAATGCGCATCATGTGGTCCACGGGCCGGGGTGCGTGTGCACCCAGGTGTAAATTTAACTTTCCCCTCTTTGGCAAAGGAGCACCGGCTCCGGCTCCTCCTCTTGCCGTTACTGCTCATCTGACAACAGCACTGTAGCAGCACTGTTCATCAGAGCCGTTTTTATCTCCCCACTCCCGCTTCTCTCACTTTGAGCGGTTCATCGTTCATCGGAGCGAGAAACCACGATTTCGTTGCTTCTCCGGCTCCTCCCGCCGCTGGCGCTGCCGCTTCGTTGATCTACGGCGGAGCCGGAGCCTCAGCTTCTTTTGCCAAAGAGGGCCTTATACACCCTCCGTCCAAAAGTCCAAAAAGAATGACGTTTTAGGTTTTGGTGCCACGAGTTCGGTTTGATTTGTATAAAATACGTGCAACATTTAACTCTAAATAAATTTATTAAAAAAAACTAGACTTAAAGATCTTTCCGATGATGCTAATTACTTAGCATAATTATTTATATATTTTAATATATAATTGCCGGAAGTTGGTTTTTGCGAAAAAAGTCTTTCTTTTTGGGAACGGAGGGAGTAGAGTGAACGTGATATCGCAAGTCTTCCCCTCGCGGGCTCCGTGGCTTCCCGACCAAGTACCTAGGGGCGTCGTTATATCGTGACTAGGCTCTCTAGGTCGCAAGAGCAATCCGTCGTGGATGCCGTCGCCGCGAGGATCCCCACTTGGAAGTCGGGGCTGCTCAACTCGGGCCGGGAGGGAGGACGTTGGCACAATCCACCCTCCTGACGATTCCGGTGCACGTTTCAATCTACTGCGCCCTCTCTCCATTGGCGATCAGGAAGATTGACAGGCATCGTCGGGTGTTCCTGCGGGCTGGAACCGAAAGCGATCGCAAGTGGCAAGTGCAAGATCGCGTGGCCCATCGTCTGCTCACCGCGGGAGCGGGGCCGGCACTCTGGCCTTCCAGACCTGACCATCCTTGGCTTCACGCTAAGGCTACGTTGGGAGTGGACCTGCCCAGACGCGCCGTCCTCCCTTCTACCCGCGAGTCAAGGATGCGCCGTCGACAGGATGTTTGCAGCCTCGGTGTCGGTGGTCGTGGGGGACGGTGCAGCGCCGGGGTTCGGGCCGGATGTGTGGCTCCCTGATGGAGCCATCTGCAGAACGGCGCCGAACTTGTTCCGAGCAGTAGGCTCCCGGAGGACGTGGCACTCTGTGCGCGATGCGCTACACGGTGGTCAATGGATCCTCGACATCACCGCATCGCCCTCCATGGCCGGACTTGTGGAGTACGCCGAGCTTTGGTACAAGGTTCAGCTGCAGCCTGGGACGCCGGACCGCTTCATCTGGAAGTGGACCACCTCGGGTGTGTACTCCTCGGCGTCCGCCTATCGAGCTTTCTTTCTCGGATCGATGAAGCTCCTGGGTTCTAGGGAGCTGTGGCGTGCCTCTACTCCGCCGAAGGTGAAGTTTATCTTCTGGCTTGGTCTTCACGGTCGCCTGTGGACAGCGGAGAGGCGTATGCGCCATGGCCTTCAGTTGTACACCGAGTGTGCGTTGTGCTCGTAGTTGCCGGAGACGTCCGACCACCTACTTGCCGCTTGTGTGTATACTACAGAGGTGTGGCACCGTCTACTACACCTTGCCGGCCTGGATCACCTTTGTCCGGTCCTCGGGCGACACTTTGGTGTTGTGGTGGTTTGCCTCAAGGTCGTGCGGTACCTACTCTCTTCAAAAAAGGCTACAACTACCTAGTGCTATTGGTGTCCTGTGAGGTCTGGAAGGAGAGGAACCGGAGGACCATGGACAACATCTCACGAACTCTGGCGCAATTGGTGAACGCCATCAGAGACGAAGCCGACGAGTGGACAGCTGTAGGCTACGGCGGTCGTGCATCAGCAGGTGTAGCGTGGTCGGAGCTCTTCCTCATCTCTTCCTCGAGCACAATAGTTTCCCTTTTTAAGTACAACCTAGTTTGCTCCATCGTTCCAGCCGGTGACTTGTGTAAGTGTGTCTTAAGTGCACGCCGGCCAATTCGTTTTGGCTAATGTGCACTTCGTGTTTGAACTCCACTTCCTCTTAATGCAATACGTGCCACGCTTTCGAAAAAAAATATTTAAATTATTATTAATGGATTGTGGTGAGGGTAGGACGCACCTAGTCATTTTTTATGGGACAGAATCTAAGTACTAAACATAGAAGATAAAGTCTTTTGTTATTACACACATCTAAAAAGATTAAATTGTTGAAATCACTTTGATGAAGCTGATAGGACTAGATAGGAACATCTCTCCGAGAGTGGTCTTTTTTAAACTCACTCTTTACATCTTCGTTTTCTAAAGCTATTTGAATAAAAATCACTCCCTATATCCTCTCATCCTCCAACAAAGTTTTCTATATCTTTTGTACGCACTTTAAAGAGCCGGTCCCTTTCGATCACATATGAAACACTTAAGTCGTAGGGCATGTCTAAGTTCTTATCCCTGCTATATATAGTGCTATGCCACGCCCGGCCTTTGCCAATATAAGGTCTGACTAAATAGCTTGTAAGCTACTTCCTCCGTCCACAAATAAGTATACATCTTTAGGTAAAATTAAATGTATGGGCGCGAACCTGCATACAAAAATATATATAGCATTTAATTTCTTCGCCATCATGTATATGTTTTGCACTTTTGTGAAAATGGAGAAAAAAAACTGTGTTGACAATTTGCCTGCACACGTGCACCGGAATGTAAGCCATATGCAACCTTAAGCGACCTCGCCGCCGGCCACACGCACGCACGGCCAGCTCGTTTCCAACTCGCCTTATCGTCGACGTAAAGTGCCGGCGGCCGGCCGGCCACCGGTACCGGCCCCTCTATCTTATTTCTTTCTCTATAGAAATAAAGCTTCTTGGCTTCTCCATGCATCAATCTTATCTGATCCCCAATATATATTGATCATATAGTTAATTTATATTAGTCTTAATTATAAATAACCCATCAATTAGATATATATATATTAGGGTAGATATATAGTGTAGCAGGGGACCTAGTATAGTAGGATATCTGAAAAGTGGTAACCACTCTTCCGTTTCAGATAAGCCTTGGACGACTACGGTGGTTGACGCGTACAACAATCCCAAAAGCATGATTGGACCAACTAAATAAAATTCCATCAAAAGTAGTAAGTAGCTTTCGCCACTCATGCACCATACACAAATACAAATTTGTAATTTGATTAGTCAACTCGTCAGTCGCATTCCCGGGATTCGTGAAATCAAACTGAATTGTACGCTAAACTGACATGCACAACATAATGTGGGTACATTTCACCCATTATCTTTTTCTTTGCTCCACAACCAAATGTGTGTGTGTGTGTGGTGTGCTAAACTGATCATCGCCGGCCACAAATTAAGTGTCCAGGGAAGTCTGTAAGAAACTATGACTGGACCGGTGGCGTGTGGGCATGTGGCACATTGAAGAATTGTGTTGAGAAATTCTACTCGTGATGATGCAGCAAGGCAGGCAACATGAAAAGAGTCGTCCTGGGTTCTAGTAAATGTGTAGCTCCCACGGCACTAGTGGAGCCAACATTCAAATTAACCTCGGACTTGGGTACCCCCAATCTATTGTTCTCATCTTTTCGCAAAAAAAAAAAAAAAAAAAAAAACTTTTGTTCTCATCATTTTTCTGTGAGGTCCTTCTATGCCCTCGATCACAACCAAGCATAAGTTTTTTTTTTTTTTTTTTTGAAACGAACCGGCAGGAGAGCTGCCCGCTATATTAAAAGAAGGAGTAGCCAAGAAGGCGAAGTACAAAACGGCAAAAACACAAGAAAACACAAAAGAAAAGGAAAACAAAGCTCGCCCGATTGGATTGGGTCGCCAACGCTGGAAACCACTCAACTATACTCACATGCCGGTTGGATTGAGACATCAACACGGCCAACACACTACACGCGACGGCGAATAGAGGAGGCGGCACAACCGCAGATTACCACCCACCAACCGCACTTTTGCGAACATCTAAAACCTCCGAAATGATCCTGCGCTGATAGGGGAACATAGGGGCAGACATCACCACACCGAGAAGGCCACCGCTCCTCGGGGACCTTTCAAGCAGAGTTGTTGCACCAAATCAAATTACCCGACGGAGTGAAAACACAAAGCCCGAGCAAACCAAACGCTGGGGACTCTCCTCATCCGCCGACAACCAAGCATACGTTGGTGACTTTAATATCACAAAACGGTCATTATATTCTAAAATATTTAAGCGCAGATGAAAAATCCTTAATTACGATGCATTCTAGTTGATCTCCTTCCTATCTCCGCCACTAGTTGTAGTCCCACGTACAAAGTTAATGGACCCATCTCATGGTTTTACCCTAATTTGAAGGGTTTCACATGTTAAAATCTATTGTCGTTTTGGTTTTCGTACCTTCTTGGTGCCAACATCTCCATATATACGTGTGTGATACATATTTATATTTCTTTTCTTAGATGGGTTAGGACTATGGCTTCATTTTTGTCGCGTCCGCCGTCCGTAATATGTTGAGTTAGCGTGGAGATGATGGTCCTAACAAAGTGTGGTAGGAAATGCAACATGGACATGGAGAGTCCAATATAATGCGTCTAAGCAAGCTGTGCCCAAGCGTGACAAAACGAGCCAAACAAACCGTGACTGAAGAGAATGTCGTTATTAGGACATTGATCCGGCGGTTAACCTGGAGGTTTTGGACTCTAATCATGTGCACTACGTGTGCCCTAGCTAAACTACAGTGCTAGCTACGGAGGATAGATCATTAATTACCCCTAATGAGTGATTTATTAGCTGACAGCTAGCTGATCAAGTTTTTTTTTCCAGTTTAGTCATTAATTTCAGCGATCAAGACGACAATGGTGTGAGACAGTGAGAGTAGGTACCGTGTGTACAGCAAAGGGGTGTGCCGTGTGCGTGGTACAAAACTATAACCTGTAGTACGTACTGCAAACACATGTTGGCGTGCAACGCAACAACAACAACCGCATGGTGGTGCCTAACCTTCAATTTGTGTCGTGCACGTTGTATTGTTCCTGTTGTTCCTCTCCTTTGGCTAATCGATCTCCGGTCATTAATAAATTGGATTAGTCTTCTGATGAACCTTAAAGATATGATGATATGCTGAACAGTTGGGGAATGGAGGAACACGAGACACTGACATTTGACGGTGTATTATACAATAATAATAGTACAATTGTACATGTCCTTGAAAAAAAAAAAAAATCAACCCGAAGGGATTAAGACCAGCCCCGGCATTTTGCTTAAGAAGATCTATGTAGATTGAGAAAAGCCCCGAACCTGTCCTTGCAGAAAAAAATAAGTTCATTATAATTAATCTGTCAGAATTCATACATCAAAGACCGTACGTCTCTGTCAGTAAAATTGAGTCATTTTTATATTTTTAAGTTTATTATTGTTGCGTACAATATGCTACACGAGTTGTATAACATGTACTGCATACCATTTGGCTGCAGATGCGTCCAACGCTACTTCATACATACACGCCATGCATTCCTCTTGCATTGATGCTATCGAATTCTCAACTTGTAAACGTGCGTGCAAGCATAAAAAAAGTGGTTGACGTGTGATGATTATTGAGAGCTTTTGCGTATTGGTTGCCGATTATATGCCGTCCAATGATTATTGAGACCTTTTCGTATAGTGCTCAACTGCAGTATTTTTTTTCTGGAGTACATATAGAATATATTATACAAACCGTTTTAGTGTCAGACCAGCAGCTCAATAATTCAGACGACGGTTCAGATCCGATCCTTGTATAGTATGGTTTTCTTTCTACGTACAAGCTTTATAAATTAGTTCTAAGCAGACTTGATTTCGGTGATTTTCTTAATACACAACACATATGCTGATGATATACCTCATTTTCTGTCAACATCATGCAGGATGTCTGTGCCATCCCCATCACACTATTTATTCGCTGATGGCATTTTTCTTCAGATTTTCAGTGGGGGTGATCCTGACATGCATCTCCATGACCATGATGTGTCCATATAGAAACATACAGGTGACTCCAGTTCTCTCCTCATGAGTCATGGCTAACAAACTACAACCCTCTTCTCTAATTGTGGTCATCATCCTCATCATTTCGTCACCAAATGTGTGTGCCTTGTAAACAAAAAATTTTTGGGGTCTTTTAGTAATGACATGATATTATTAATTGAGAGATTTCATTTATCACCATCTTTTTTTTTATTAGGTGCAGCTTGATGAGCTAGCAATGCTGAATGTTCTCCATGTCCCCTCCCAAGTTCCACCAATTGAGGGGAAGAGGATATATGCCTTTGTTTGGTAGGATGTCCCTGGGTTTTCCAATCATTAATATGGACCTCCAAGTTTGATATGGAGTTTGTCTTTTTGAAAAAATACAAAGAGCTAGAAGATACTGAATGCATGTGAATGGACACTGAGGTGTAAGGCACCACAAAATGCAGAAAGGGGGGAAGACCACACCAATCATGGATGCAAATACAGACACCATCTCAGAATCTAGCATCTGGTTGTTACCCCCCTCCAATCTCTATCTAGAATGGTGACCATGTTATAAGTCTGCATGATTGCTTAAATTTCTAGCTGATGATCTCCCTGTTGTGTTTCTGCTTGACCTTGACCTTTTCTGGTGGTTAGGGTGTCATGGTGCTAGAGAAAACAGCATGTCATCCATGCATGTCAATGCAAGCTCCTGTCTGGGGAAATGAGGTGACAGGGAAACTTGAGCAGACAGGGAGGATAAATATGTGTATCCACATGGATTGATGGCACTGCCATTGGGAGCAATGCTGAACTTCATCTGCATATGCTGGTTGCTGTTTCTAACAGGGTTTCAGGTATTTGATTTCACCTGAATTTGAAGCCACATTTTTTTTACATGTCTAAGTCTTGCCGCACATATCATCATATATATGCCTGCAAATATCTGATGCTTGTTCAAGATGGTCTAGGTGAAAGGAAATTGCAGAGTTAATGTATCTTTTTTTTTTTTTT
Organism: Hyparrhenia diplandra; assembly: GCA_015847255.1. Taxonomy (NCBI): domain Eukaryota; kingdom Viridiplantae; phylum Streptophyta; class Magnoliopsida; order Poales; family Poaceae; genus Hyparrhenia; species Hyparrhenia diplandra. The sequence continues at coordinate 824,545 of JADLZK010008364.1, forward strand.
GCATTTTTCTACTAGCTCAACTTTTATTTCCTCTATAGAATTAATTCATGAGTTTTCAATTGAAAGCAGCTTCCAATGAAACCACTTTACTTCCACAACTGTTAGTTATTTTGGTAGTGCAATTGTGCAAGTTCGTTTTGCTTGGTAAATTGAAGAGGTTCAACAGAGCAGTACTACTGATAGGCAGGTGTTGCAGGAAGGTTCAACGGGCCAGGCTCGACTCCTCGCTTTTTAGGGAATCTGGGCCAGCCCTTTGCGTACTTAACATGTGAAGAAGTGAAGGCCCAGTATATACTAATCACTAAAGCCCATCGAAGCGACGCAACGAGTCAAAATGGGTTGGTCCGGAAGCGGGCTGGGTTGTTCTTTGGTTTTCAAAAAGATCCGCGTTCTTCTAAAAAAAAGAGAATTTCCGTGTTTTTCCCCACCCTTTTGAGATCAAGATTTAACCGTATAGGACAATTGATTGATCATTGTATACCTTTAAGCTGGCTAATATAAATTATTAAATCCTGACAAACATATTAATCTCTGTATTATTAAACTATATGACATTTTGTTTTTAATACATTTTTTACTATAGATCTAGACATTTGTTGAAAATCTATATATCTAGAAAAGTCAAACATCCTATAAGAAATAATGGAATATATGTTAGTTAACTATTTAAATTTATTTCTATTCTGCTTTATCTCTGTGCATTTTCGATGTCTAAAAAAAAATCCACATTCACTTTCCATTCCAATTAAATTCGGTAAAAAATAATTCCCTATATGAACTAATCTATATTCATCCCTAAATGATTGTAGTGCATGATATGCTAATCATAGGTTTTGAGCCTGATCACAAGCTAAATATGAGAAGTTGGTGCGACCGAAATTTTTCATGCTAAGAATTGGTCGGGCTAGTAAAACTTACCAACTTCTCATATTTAGCTTGTCAAATCCTTGATTTTTTTTTTGCCTAACTTTTGGCTTGTCAAATTCATAGCATTGCAGATTTTGGTTTTGTCAACCAACCAGCCTTTTCATTCTCGGATAGAGCTCAATATCCCTACATACGCGATAACATGCCTCTTCTCCAAGCCATAACCCCTTTACAAAAAGCATAGATGCCATGTGTATCTCCTTATCAACTCGTGGTGTTTCACTAGCTTCGACTTCTAGTAACATAGCAAATATCCCTACGTTACGGTTTTAAGTGTTAAACAAACTAGCAAATGTGCCTGTATGATACAATCGAACAATCATTCTAATTGTTGCCTGCGGCATATAACTGTCATGCCATCTTTTCTAACAAGTACTCTCTCATCCCGGAAGACCGTCGCACAAAAAAATTGTCGTTTTAGACCCTAGTACCACTGAGGAAGGTTGTAGGCCTACGGCCTTATCTTTTTGCTTCGTCCTCATCCTCCCATCTGTCCCCAAGGCTAACACATCCCCTGTCCCTCCCGTTCTCCGTCCCACACGGAGGCGCCCCACCCTCATCTTTTTCGCGGGTGGCACCAAGGTGGATGTCGAAGGCATTGAGGTGGAGCAGTCAAGGTCGGTGCGGACTAGAGCATGGAGGTCGAGGCGGTGTGGCGGCTTCCGGGCTTGGATCGACCGGGCGCGGAGGTGGAGCGTCCGAGGCGCACCAAGCATTGCACGACTAAACACCTTCCCACGGCACCTATCTTCTCCGCCAATGCCTCCTCTTCTTCTCGCCGGAGCCACACACACCACCACCCCTCCGCTACCTAGTTTCAAGGTGGATTCGCTTTGACTCGGACAAGCTCGCCTCCCTCAGGTGTGGTTTTGCTCGGCTCCTATTCACCTCCACCAGCAGTCGCCATCACTGGATCCACTATCGGACCGTCCGCTCCGCCCCTACGGCATAGATCCGCCATCCTGGCTCCTCTTCTCCTCCATCGGGGTAGAGGTCGTCGCCTTTCTCTTCACCTCCACTGACATAGAGGTCGCGTCCATCATCCCTTCTCTACGAGCAAGTAACAATGTGGAACAGATCTTGTAAAAAAAGTGGGAATAAGGAAGAGAGAGGAGACATGGCGTGGGGACACGTAGGTCTCTATGAGTGGCCTATTGGTGTTTTTGCCTCTTCCTATAACGACAATCTTTGTGGGATGGAGAAAATTTTTGGAATGTATTATTAAATATAGTCTTGCCATCTTTTTTATAGATATTTGGAATCAAACTCTGGTTCAATAAGTGAAATGCACGATGTCTAACTCTGGGACGCAAGACTCTTGTCTTTTCGGTCAAACCAGCTCCTCGTGGGAGCATCATTTCTGTGATGCTATACGGCGGAGGACACGAGATCCTACACCCAACATCCACGCAGAGAATCCCACCACACGCCCCCAAAAGCTTGCCGACGCGACGCCGAGCAAGCAGCCGAGCATGGCACAGCCACAGCCAGCGGTGTGGCAAATGACAAAGGAAAAGCACTCCAATCGAATATCCCAGAAGATCAAATGCACCCAGTTCATCACTTTCTCTCCTGTACGAGATCCTGTACCTACTGTAAAAGCCAAAAACCCTGATTTTTAAACCCAAAAAACAAACCCCACAGGTGTCCAGCGGGGGGCTGCTCCTAAATTTAGCAGCAGCAGCAGCTCCGCCTCCGCCACGGGGAGGGAGGGAGGAGCAGGAACAGAAATAGGCGGACGGCTGGAGAGAGATTGGCGGAGGAGTCAAGGAGGGGCGTGCAGCACGAGCCAAGAGGAGGCGGAGGAGGCGAGGAGCGGAGGTGAGGGTTAAATGAGACAGGATTTGAGGGAGGAGGGAGCGGAGCGTGCGGCAGGTCGTCCAGAGATGGGAGGAGGAGCTCCCCGTCGTCGTCCCCGCCTTCCACTCCTCTCGCCTCGTCGTCGTCTTCCCTGAGGTGAGACCGTCTCTCCGTCCGCCCGCCCCTTGTTCTTGTCAGCTGTCTGTCACCCCACCCAATCTGGGTGGGTGATCTCGTGCATCTTGCGCTGTAAAGTTGGGGCCTTTTCTTTAGGAGGAGGAGTAAGAAGCCATTAGAAGCAAGCTTGGTTTCTCTAGATTTGGTCTTCATTAGATTTCTCCACCTTTTTGCATTGCCCATGTGTCCCTGAATCGTGCGTGCAGCAATGCTTATTTAGCGTTCCGATTGTTCAGCTCAAGAGAAGAATGGGAAATCTGTTCTTCAGTGGGGAGATATCCATTCACCAGTGATGACAAATGCCCTGTTTCGATTTAATGTGATTTGATTTGAGCTGCACATAATTGCCTGCTTGCTTGTCCTGCTGGAATGGACATGCGTTTATCGTAGTGGTCCATTGATCATTCACAAATGTACAAGTACATCCCATCTCGCTAGGTCTGATTGCTGATTTCCCTTTTTGTTTATGCTGTTGGAACTTGGGATAACTCAGATGTAAGAACACAGTTAAATGGCTAAGTCGTGCTTCATGTAAGGGATTTTTCTTGTCAGCTGTCACCCCACCTCACCCGCTGGGGATGATCTCGTTCCCTTCACAAGTATCATCTGTCTTGGGGGCGTCTCAGCTCCGTGAAGTCGTGGCCTTTTATTCAGGAGGAGCCGTTAGAAGCAAGAATTGTTTTGTCTAGGTTTGTTCTTAATTACATTTCTCCACCACATTGCCCTTGAGTCCCTGACGTGTGCAGTAATGCTTACTTAGCCTTCTAATCGCTCTGCTCAAGGGAAGAATGAGAAATCCGTTCATTGGGGAGATACCATTCACCAATATGCTTTCCATAATACGGCAGATTGGTGAAGAAAAAAAATGCCCTGTTTTGATTTAATGACGATTTGATTTGAGCAGCAGAGAATTGCCTGCTTGCTTGTCCTGCTGGAATGGAAATGTTTTTCGTAGTGGGTCATTGATCTTTCACCAATGTGCAAGTACAGCCCCTAGGCCTGATTGCTGATTTCCCTTTTATGTTTATTTATCCTGTTGGAACTTGGGATAACTCAGATGTAAGAACACATATGTAAAAGCATTGAAAAATTGTTGAGACATGCACATTTATCACAGTTATGAGTCTCATCATGTCTCTAATCAAAGTTGCTGGTTCAGCCACTGAGTGTAAATCAATCCATGTCTTCGTGTTGTAATACCTTTTAGATGTTTAAAGAACATGCCATTTGTATTGCGAACTTACATGTGGGCACGAACCTGTTTGTAACTCATGCCTTTATTCCTGTATATGCATTTTTTTTCCAATATGTTACTTTTCTGTAGTTTAATAATCTGCATAGTTCAGTTCTTATGTCACTACTATTTTTTTTCTTCTTATTTTCTGTCTTCTCTTGCAAAATGCAGGTTACATTCAGATTTGGATTTTTGCCACACCCCTGGCAAGATAGAGTATCTGGAGCACTCTCGAATGCTGATCAGACACCCTGCCCATTTCTTTCTCTGTCTTAGACACAAGGTCTTCTCATGGCCAGAGACTCGCCTCATCCGCCCGTAACTAGACGGAAAATTCTGCGTTTCAAGTTCTTGATATCATTTGTTCTGGTTCTTTCTGTGTCTGTTATTGCTGTCACCCAGTACTTCCAAAGTATCTCCTACCTTCTAAGGCCACTTTGTGGGACTCACCACCTAAACCATTCACCCGCATCCCACACTACTATGCCCCCCAATATCTCCATGGCCCAGCTGTGCCAACTCCATGGCTGGGGCATCCTCCCCACCCCCGCCGTGTCTTTGATGCCGCCCCTCTTCAGCAATGAGCTTGATATTCGGAAATCCGCTACCGTGAGCTCCTTCCATATGTTGACAGGTTTGTCCTCCTTGAGGCCAATTCCACCTTCACCGGTATCCCCAAGTCACTCTCCTTTCAGGAAAACTTAAGCCGTTTTGGGTTTGTTGAATCAAAGCTTGTCTACGACATGCTTTCTATTGGAGTGCTGGATACTTGGTTCTCCTCAGCAACCGTTCCATGTTGAGGCCTATCACCGTCGTTCACTTAATATGCTGATACAAAGATCAGGTATTGTTGTAGGTGATATCCTGATCATGGTTGATGCTGATGAGATCCCTACTCCTGAGACTGTGCAGTTGCTCAAGTGGTGTGATGGAATACCACCAGTGATGCACCTTGAGATGAAGAACTACATGTACTCCTTTGAATTTCCTGTGGATGACAACAGCTGGAGAGCGACGGCACATGTATACAATGAGCGCACATCGTATCGCCACTCCCGTCAGAGCAACTTAATCCTGGCTGATGCTGGCTGGCACTGCAGCTTCTGCTTCAGGAACATTAAGGAGTTTGTTTTCAAGATGAAGGCATACAGCCATGCGGACCGAGTGAAGCAGAAAAGCTTCCTAAACCCAGACAGAATCCAGAAGATCATATGCAATGGAGACGACCTGTTTGACATGCTACCAGAAGAGTATACATTCACTGACCTCTTCAAGAAGATGGGGCCGATACCCAAGTCAGCATCTGCCGTGCATCTGCCTTCCTATTTGATCAAGAACGCAGACAAGTTCAAATACTTGCTTCCTGGTGGATGCTTGAGATCAGAGTAGATCAGAGATTGGCTTTTGTTTTATTAGCCAACAGTATTTCTTTTAGCTGCAATACTGTTGTTCATGGGTAAAAATAGTTTTGTTTTTTGTTTGATATGAAATAGTATTACTTTTAGATAGGGTGCTAGGAGCTGGTTCGGTGTGCACTTGAGGAGCTAAGGGAGTTTTCATGTTGTATCTGTAGCAGTGGGCTTATCAGCCCCTGAATTTACAGAAAGTAACATACATATAAAATGGCTATAGTAAACTGGTACCTTTTGGCTTCATCCTGATCTTTCTTTTCCAAACATTGCCTGTTATCACTGCTTAAACATTTCTAGCATCGGGGAAATGCCGTAGATGAACTTTGTCCTGATGATTTGACTCCAAATTACTTAGTGCAAGATTGTGTCTAATCTGTAAGGCCAGCCATTTCTATATTCTGATTGAAGGTGAACTCTGTCCCTTTGTCCAGTTTCACTCTGCTGCAGAACAGCATCAGAGCATTGCATGATCCCTATCTGTCAAGAAGATATTGATGGTCTTGTCTGGAAAAAAACACCATATTTATCAAGCTAGCTTGCTGAGCATATGCTGTTGGTGTCAGGGAAATTGTTGTACAGCAGTTAATAATAAAGTACTAGTAAAAATCTAATTCTAACATTGGCTGTCACTAGTCACTACACTCGGTACCTTTTTTGCGGCTGCACATGAATAATGTCAAGCACAGGCGGCCACCGAGTTTCAGTCTTTCAGTTTAGACTTTCAGAGTGTCTCAAGCATTGATGCAATTTGCAGAAAGCTGTGGTGAACTGGTGATGTCGCGGCCAGAAAGCCACTGATTTGGACGGCAATTAGTAACTGCTATCTATCGGCAATCCGGGGCCGACTGGGCTAAGACCAAAGGTACACTGGGCTGGCCTGGTTGGGGCCCTTGGGGGCCCAGTCAGCCCAATAGGTTCCTGTCGGCCCAATAGGCTCCTGTTGGCCATCGAGCTGCCGCTAGGCCTGTCGGCTGTCAGCGGACAACTGCTCCATCTCCGCCGCCGCCGACTCCGGCAATGCCCGCGCCCACTGCCACCCACGCCTCCCAGCAAAGGCACGGCCACCGCCATCCCCACTCCCATCGCGCCATCAAAACCGCCGCCGGATCTCTCTCCCCTCCCCTTCGGCCCTTCGCTCTCCCTCCTATTTCGTCGAGGGCTTGGAGAGCCGGGTTGTGGCCACTGCTCGTAACTGGCGAGCCGTGAGCTGCTGCGAGGACGAGGAGGTCCGCTTCGGCTTTGGTCATGCCCCCGCACGTCGTCCCTGAGGTGATTCCACTGTTCTTGTCATCTCGTCCTTGCGCCTTCATTCAGTGCTTCCTTTGTGTGTGTCATCTTGCTCTGAAAAGATGGAAGGAGCGGCGAGAGAAGAGTGAGCCGAGAGATTAGGGGACCCAATCTTTCACCCAGAATGCAGATTAGTGGCGATAAACGCCCTTCTATTCGAATTGGGACACATGTGAATGCAGATTATTTTGACATTTTTGTGGGTCTGTTTCTCTATCAGAATCTGAACTTTTGTTGGATAAATACTTAAGCAATTCATACCACATCCATTACATAAAACACAATTTTCTCTGAATTTACATTACCACTTTCCACCGGCCTGTTTATTTTGCCAAATTTACATTACCAGTTTCCTGTTTATTTTGCCAAATTTTTTTCGCTGGTCTGTAAACAGCGGGACTACAAGAGGACTGACTACTAATACTGATTACCTGCTACAACATGCACTAATTTCAAACGCTTTTTTTTTTCAAAATATAATTAACATCGAGAATTATCATATGATGAAGAAATGTCTAGGTGGGTTCAAAACGATGACTAATTGACAGCTCCATGCATATATTAAATTTTAAGAGTAGGACTAATCCCTTGGAGCTGCTGCCAACCAAAGACAAAATGGTTGGAAAACTGAACCACCCAACGAAATGGTTGGAAAACCGAAGCTGCCGGACAATAAGGCAAGTTGACCACCTCAACACTGCTCAGTATGTTGACCACCGCCTCCACCAGAATCTCAAGTTCTTCAAGATTGTGTCTGCTCTGCGGTGCCTTCTGAAGCTCAAGTTCTCCAAGATTGTGTCTGCTCTGCGGTGCCGTCTCAAGCTCAAGTTCTCCAAGATTGTGTCTGCTCTGCGGTGCCGTCTCACCTTGTGGTTCCTTTCTTGCTTGCAGACTGTAAGCATCATAGGAATTTCCTAGCTTCTTGGTGAGTAAGCATGTATTTAGTTTCCTCCTCTAGAAACAGCAGCATCAATGTTGCTTGTTGGCATTTGCTAATGGTGGTTTCATCTCCCTGCATGTAGACACATCAAACTTAGAGATCTTCCCATCCAGTGGTACCATACCACGCATAGGCGTGAGGATGGCTTCTGCCATGGTCAGTGCAGCGTTTTTGGTGCTGGGCAAGGCGCTGGCTCCCTTCACGGACAGCTTGCTCAAGGACTGGGCAGCAAGTGTCGAGCTAGGCAACAACGTCAGCGCCCTTGAGCTAGAGCTGCTGTCTGTCAAGGCGCTGCTGGAGCCCACCCTTGGCAAGGAGATAGACAACTCGGCTCTGAAGGACATTCTGGTGATGCTTCAGGACCTTGGGTACGATGCTGAGGACGTGTTGGACGAGCTGGACTACTTCCCGCATCCAGGACGATTTGAAGGTACCTTCGATGCTGCCGACAAAGCTTGCCAAGGGCTGCGCCCACAACCTGGTCCTTAATTTAAAGCTGTTGGCAAACAGATTATTTGTTTGCCTGCATGTTTGTCTGCTACTACTCCTGGCGCCAAGGCTAATCAAGGGGTCAACGGATGCAAGGCAAAGCTCACTTCCAGATCTTGTTGCAAGCCTATCCATACTGTCAGTAAGAATATCCCTTGCTTGTCTCTGCCATATGTTCATGGTGATGACAGTAGCACACATGATTCAAGACAGAGGAACCTTGCAGATGAACCATCAAAGTTAAGATTTAATAGGGTCGATGCCTTCATAGAGCAACTGCAGCTTGTTCAACAAAAGGTTTCTGGCATTATTACAACATTAGGTTCTAACTGGAGCACAGTCCCAAATGTTGCACAGAGTCGCCCCTGACACCACCTCTGAAAGTATAGAGCCAAAATTGTATGGGAGGGATCTTATGATGAGTAGCATCATACATGATATTACACACGGTAAACATTCTGGTGAGGCCCTCACAGTCATCCCAGTTGTTGGTCCAGGGGGCATAGGAAAGACAACTCTTGCACAGCATATATATCACAATGGAGAGGTTCAAGACCATTTTAATGTGAGGGTTTGGACATGTGTATCACTCAACTTTTAAGGTGAATAGGTTGATAGAAGAGATTGAAAAATATATCCCTAAAGTTGATGGTGAAAGTATCGGTACTGCAGGAGAGTTGATAGGGGAAAGATTAAAAACAAAAGATTTTTGCTTGTATTGGATGATATGTGGGACTGTAGTAATGAGGATGAATGGAAACAGCTATTGTTACCATTCAAAAAATCACAAGTAAAGGGTAATATAATTATAGTCACAACTAGATTTCCAGCACAAGCACAAATAGTTAAAACAATTGATGATCCAATATATTTGCATGGTTTAGATCATAAAGATTTTGGGGAGTTATTCCTACGGATTGTCTTTGGTAACAATAAATCTATAAAGGACCACAAAGTCTTACTTGAAACTGGGGATAAGATAGTTTGCGAGACTAAAGGGCTCCCCCTCTTGCTGCAAAAACGGTTGGTAGATTATTGAAAACCCAACTTGACTTGGTTCATTGGACTATAGTGCTAGAAAATAAGGAATGGGAGCAAAGTGACGGCAAGAATGACATTATGCCTGCATTGAAGTTGAGCTATGATTACTTACCTTCTCAGCTCCAGAAATGTTTTTTCTACTTTTCTTTGTTTCCTCAAGGCTACAAATTCAAAAGACAAGAGCTAATTAACTTCTGGATAGGACTAGATGCTTTGCATTCATCGTTTGGTGAAAATAAAAGGATTGAAGATATAGGGCTAAGCTACTTGACACAGTTGGTTAATCATGGATTTTTTTCGAAAAGGAAAGGAGGTAAGATGAAAGTGCTTGTTACATTATTCATGATCTCTTACATGAAGTAGCACGGAGAGTTTAAGTCACATGAATGCCTTATGATAGACAGTTGTCAATCTCAAGTTATCTCCTTACAAGTCCGGCCATCAATCCGCCATTTGTCTATAAACATAGATGACACCAGTGTCAAGGATAGATTCACCCTCAGAAATTATGTGGAGTGTTTCCATACATTGGTTAAGAGACTAAAAGTTGAAAAATTACGATCTTTGATGTTATTTGGGGAACACCATGGTTGCTTTGTGAAGGCTTTTGGTGATTTATTTAGGGAGGCAAGGGCCCTTCGTGTTGTTTTTTTCCTCTCTGAAGCATCCTATGATGTGGAAGCTTTGTTGCACAACTTTTATGATCTCTTACATCTTCGCTACCTTGATTCAAAAGTTCATCTCTTGTTCAAACAAAATTTCCCAACAAAATTTCTAGATTTTATCATATGACGGCCGTAGATGCAAAACACTGTTATATTGTTGATTTACCAAGAGATATGAGCAACCTTGTAAAATTGCGTCATTTTTCTTGTCCAAGATGATATAGCACACTCCCGTATTCTTGAGGTTGGGAAATTAAAATCATTACAAGAGTTACGAAGATTCATGGTCAAACTGGAAGGTCAAGTCTTTGAATTAGGGCAGATAGGACATTTGGAAGAGCTTTGTGGGTCATTGTTCATTGCTAATCTTGAAAATGTTCGAGAAATAAAAGAAGCAGATGCAGCAAAATTGGAGCAAAAAAGCCGCCTATATGAGTTGATATTATATTGGAATGTTCACCCATCTACCAGCAATTCTGCACTTGCTGAATCTGTTCTTGAAAGGCTTAAGCCAAGTAAGGGCATGGTGGAGCTACTTGCCCTTCGTGGCTTGGTATGAACCTCTGTGTCAAAAAGTTTGGAATCTCTTTGTTTAGATGGTGTAGCTTGGAAAACATTTCCGCCTATAGGAGATCTGTCGCTAGTTAATGTCCCTGGTGAGGAAATTTCTGGCAGTATCCCAAATAAAATGTTTGAAAATCTGAGAAGGTTACAGCTTGTAAACTTACGGTGGTTGAAAAAGTGGGCTGTATATGCCCCTTGTCAATTGTTTCCTTTTTCTGGAAGAGCTTGTCATTAGGGGTTGCTCTGAACTTGTGGAGTTGTTATTTTCACATGCTGCTTGCTGTCAACATGAGAAAGAAGCATGTGCAAATTTGTTTCCTAGACTCACACAACTTGTGATTGGATCCTGTCCACATCTATTGTCATTTCCTCCTGTCCCCTGGACTGAATCTCCCTGTTCCATTGAGATAGAAGGAACTGGCAGTTCATGTGTTCATAAATTGGTTTGTGCAAAAATCCCAATTCTGAGTATAGTTTGATAATTGAGGGAAAGGATACTCCAAGCAACACATTTTGGAATGTGCTGGCTTTTCATAATCTAACTAAGCTAAAAGCATTGAAGATGTTCAGCTGCCAACCTCTGCCACTGCATCACTTGCAAATGCTATCGTCCCTAAGGTCCCTATGGATGTGTTGTTCCAGTAATGCCTTTCCATTTGTTGTAGGTGACAGGAATGTACACTACCAATTCCCTGTTGAATCTATGCTCATCCAAAGATGCAGTGTTAGTGGGAAGGAGCTAACGCAGATGCTCACCTACTTCCTCGAAGCTCTCAGATTTGGAGTTGTGGAAATGTGACAAGATAACAGGGCTGGGTGTGTTGGGGCAGCAGGCAACGGGAACACCCGAACCATCATCGACAGCTAACAGAGTGGACAATGCCAAGATCGAGCAGGACATCAGAGCAGAGGAGGAAATAGTTGAATCAGCTGAAGAAGGGCTGTTGCTTTTGCCTCCCCAGCTGCAGGAATTGTGGATCTGGTTCTGCCCAGGGCTGCGCCTCCTGTCCAATCCAAGTAACGACAGCAAAGAAGATGGACGAACAAGGGGAGGAGGAGGGCTCCAAGGTCTGAGATCCCTCAGAAGGCTGAACATCGTCAAGTGCCCCAAGCTCCTGTCCTCCTACTCGTCTTCATCCTTCTCGTCTTCTTTCCCCTTCCCCAATTCCCTGGAAAGCCTCAATCTTACAGGCACGGTGGGCGTGGTGACGCTGGAGCCCCTAACAAATCTTAGTTCTCTCACAAATTTATCCATAGCTGAATGTGGGGATTTAAGAGGCGTGGGATTGCTGTCTCTCCTCACCCAAGGTCAGCTCACAACATTACATGTCAGACAAACTCCCAATTTCTTTGTTGGTTTGGAGACTGCACGGGTGGATGAACAAGCACTTCCTTGTTCTTCTAAACTGCAGGCGCTCAGCATACATGATATAGCTGGAGCAACTGCTATGCCCATGAATACCTTGCTCTTTTCATCGCTCACCATGTTGGAATTTAATGGGGATAAAAAGGTGGAATGTTTCATAGAGGATCAAGAGGCCCTTCAGTTCGCCAATTCCCTTGAGGAGATCAAATTTTTTGTCCTGCAGCAGCCTGCAGTCGCTTCCTGCACGGCTGCATAGACTTCCAAGCCTCAAGAGACTACAGATCTGGGGGTGCGAAGCAATCCACATGCTGCCCAAGGATGGCTTCCCAAGTTCACTGGAAGAGTTGGATATCACCAATTGTCCTGAAATCCGGTCACTACCCAAGGACTGCCTCCCAAGTTCACTGCAAATATTACTCATCAGAAGCTGTCCAGCCATCCGTCGCTGCCCAAGTTGGATGACCTTCCAAGTTCACTGAGAGAATTGATGTCTCTAATAGCAAAAAGCGAGGAGCTAAGGAGGCAGAGCCGCATGTTGATAGGAATCATTCCGATTGTCAAAGCCTGACTAACCCAATGTAACAAAGATTCCCACTCACCAATTTCCCTTGCTTCCCTTACTACATGAACATCACTTATTCTAGTTTTGTTTATTTGACCTCAATTACTGTTTTCTTATGGACAACTGACTTATTTTTTCGAATATAGTGTGCCAGGCAGCCAAGGCTCTTCTTCAAATTGTATATTCTTCTATCATCTGGGGTCTCTCTATATCTATGCATGGTTTTGAGTTGTCAAGCATGGACATCTCAGCTTATTCCTTGTACTCTGTACATCAAAAAGGGTCAGTATATGTAAAATCTCCCTCCTTAGTCTTGTACATTATTTTCAAAATTCAGCCTGTTGCTCTTTTGTTGCCTATTGTTTTATTATCTATGCAATTTTCATCCATTGATGCTTTTTTAGGTCATGTGTAAGAATAAATCTATATGGTTTTTGATCAGCTGAATATCTTTTAATGTGTGTTGTTCACTTGTACTGCATCTCGTATGGGTTACTGAAATATGGATGCCACTGTATGTTTTTTCCCTAGAGAAAGACAGACATGCTCTTTTTAGGAATTCCAGTTCAGTAAATTTCAGCGTTCCCATGTCTCTTGGATCAGATAAAATACATGATTGCCTCTAATTCTAGACAACGTGAGGATCACATGTTGAAAAAGTATGCTGTGTTTATGTCTCTGAATATGTTAACTGCTTTTGCAATTTGCACCTGGTTGTGTAAACATATTTAAATTTTGAAAAGACTATAATCTATATATGAATCTTCATTTGCTCACTTTTTCTCATACGGTGCATGATTGTCTTGCATGCAACTCATTTTCCTGCTGCATTTCAAAACTCATTTTCCTGCAACCCAAGAACACAGTAAAACATGTAGGCAGAGGTTTGTTTTAATATCAACAGTTCTAAAATGCTCTCTAGCAAAACCTGCTTCAACTACTAAGCTGCCTTAAGGTACTGCTACAAAAAAAAAAAAAACATCCTTATGCTTTTTACTCTGAAACTTCTTATTAGTTCTGAACTCTATTGTTCTCATTTCTCCTTTTTCGGGACATAGGACCAATCTGTTGCTCCAACACAGTGATTTATATTATGCTTAGTTACACTTCTCAATTTGCTTAACTGATTGTGTGTAATGGACCCTATGTCGGTGTGTGTTCGTCACTACCTGCAAGCATTCCAAGTTTGATTAAATAGAAAGGAGGTTTAACTGACAGTGTCTTTTTTCTCGAAACCGGACACTTGCCCGTATTGCTTTAACTGACAGTGTCAAGCTACTATATGTTTATTTGCAGAAAACCTTCCTTGGAGCCACTTATTGACCAAAATAAATTATATCAGTGGCTGTGCTGCTGTTTGTTCCGGTCATGAGCTCTTATGACATGTTAGGGTATTGCTTTGGTAGCTGCTCCTGAAAGTGTGAAGAATCATCAGCGTTCTGCTCCCCTGCTGCTCATGGCACTCCTCTTGGCTCCAAGGTCGAAGCCAGATTGAAGATGTGGGCCACATTGTAAGTATATGAATCGATATATGGAGACATGGGTTTGAACTGCACTTTTGAGTGATTAGTATGGTGAACAATCGTGTACATACATATAGAGGGTATATCTTGCGTAGTGGGTTGCATATACCTGGTTTTTTTTGCCCCTGCTTGGCTCCAAGTAAAGTCCATCTGCAGACACAGAGAGCTTAATTACGCTGCACATGGAATGTTCTACATGACAATGTTGAAGAACAATAATAATTGCTTGCAAGCTATCTAATTTTTTTACGGTAGCAAATGAAACTAATTTGCATCTACTGATGGGAACTTTCATTTCAAGGCTGTGGGAGGAAGGAGGCATGTGACAAGTGGCTCAAGAGTGCTGTTGAATCTGATAATCTCAGCTGCAGTGTTGAATAACTGATGGATGAGAGGTTGTGATCTGAGGTGGCTCCTCTGAGCTCCAATTCAAGCAATAGAACTTTGCGTGGATGAACTATTCAAAAAAAAAAAAAAAAAAAAAAAAAAAGAGAGATCCTGAGAGACACTAGCAAATACCAATGGGTGCTATATATACATTTTCATAAGGAAAAAGTCCAAATCACTACCTTGTGTTTTCACTCAAGTCTAGATAACCCCTAAGGAATTGTTTAGTTTATTTTACTCCAGTGGTTTTGTAAACCCGTGCACTTAACACCTTTTGACACTAATCCAATCCGGTTTTTGGTGATGTGGAGCTGGTTTTGCAATTAGTCATGCCACATAGGCTGGCCGACATGGCTGCGGGTTATTTTCCCTAGTTTTTCGGGCGGCTCGTACATAACCCTCGCGACTCATACGTAACTCCCGACTTCGTAGCCGTTCAGCGGCGTTCGGCAGTTGGCCTCGCTACCCTCAGCGTCGACGGTAGGCCTCGCGTGACCCTCGGCGTCGACAGTAGGCCTCGCGACTCGGCAGCGTTCTCGGGCATTTTGGCCCGTCGCGGCGTTCGGCAGGCTTCTCCTCGCGACATATGAAGGATTTGTACAACGTTGACTTGAATTTGTAATCTGTATTGTCGTTGAAATTTCAGCAGGTATCTGTATGTGAGTTCGCAGCTATTTGACATATTACGGCGCTAAAAAAATTTCTCTACCAGCATCTATTTCAAACAAGAATAATCGTTTCGTTTATTTCAGACCTGTCCTTCCTTGAGTCTTGAAAAAATCAAGAGCATGATGCATCTGAAATAAATTTACACATTACGTTCAGTGTATAAGTCAGACGTGCGTACGCAAGCATCGATTTGTTACTGTTTTCGTACACGGGCATCGATATTGTTATTATTGACACTTTACGTTCGCTGGCAAAACATGCTGAACATTCATGTCAGCCCTAAAACTTGCAGCTACAACAACAACTTATGTGGCATGACTAATTGCAAAACCACCTCCATGTCACCAAAACTGGATTAGATTAGTAAAGGTGTTAAGTGCGCCGGTTTACAAAACCACCGGAGTAAAATAAACTAAACAATTCCTTAGGGGTTATCTAGACTTGAGTGAAAATACAGGGTAGTAATTTGGACTTTTTCCTTTTCATAATGGCATTCATGTCAGGAACATAAGCTTACTGATCAGTACGGCGTTTTTCCTCGACAGATCAGTCCGGATGTTTCCAGTGTCCGAAACTGCTGTTTGCAGACAAAAATGCGCAGGCAACAAATCCATGAAGTTTTTGAATTGCGAGGTAATGGCTATTGGGTACGTACAGCACGTACTCACTCCGTACTTTCGTAGCCGTTTTGGACAAGGTTTGAGTCAAATATTATTAGAAATATAAATATCAATAACTTTTAAGTTGTATGTGTTTTCAAATGTAAAAATTATACAAATAGATTTATCTTGAAAAATACTTTCCTAAAAATATACGTATCACTTTTTTATAAATATTTTCTTATAATAACAAGCTAAAGTTGTGTTTTAGGGGTACACAGATGAGTGTTTTGCGTTTGAGCTCAGAGTCGACGCGCGTGAATTGAATGCATGCAATGTATTCCGATCCAACTCTGATACGCGTGAATCCAAAATTCCAAATCCACCGCCTCCACACGCGGCTTTTTCTTCAATCCCTTCTCTTCCCGTCTATAAATTGATCGTCGATCGCCACGCCAATCACATCCATCGATCGGTAGTTTTGGCGGCACACCTATAGCTACACCATGGCGTTCTCGCCGTCGCACAGCTGCCTCTACGACGTGGAGGCGCAGATGCTGATCACGTCACTGAAGAACAAGAACCTACTGGTGGAGAACGCCGCCGCCGACAATGAAGTCCTGGAGGTGAACAAGAACCTACGGGAGGAGTTGGCAGCGCTGCAGGACGAGGACAACGTCCTTACTCCCGAATGGTGGGACTGGGCGGTGGGCGTGGAGGTCGATACCCGGTAGGGGGCGGAGGAGATGGCGGAGGAAGAGGAGATGGAGTTTAACGAAAAAAACATGATATATATATAGTATAGCACATTTTGGACACTCACTACTGTAACACATTTTGCATTGTCTTGTCTGGTGTTCAGAAATTTCCAAAGCGTGATTTTTTATAATATTTAGTACCCTTCTGTGTCATTTCTCGACGAAGCAAAAACTCGCTATAATTTGCACCTAAGTCAAAATGAAAAGGCAGAGAGAAACATCACTCGAGAGCAAAAACAACTCTGATGCCCCAAATTGTCGTGCCCCGCTTGACACCGGCTCCACCTCACTACTGAAATCGTTTTTTTAAGGCTTTGGCTCCATGAACAATACTATTAGCGGAGCGCTGGAGCCAAAATAGCTTCACAATTTTTAAAACATGCTTTCACATATTACGATGTAAGATGAGGTGGAGCTGGAGGAAGCTCTATTTTTACTCAATCATACATCAAACCTATGTGAGAGCACGATTTTTAAGGAGCTTCTTAATGAAGTCATTTCGTTTTATCCCATTTGACGCAAAAACTCCTGAAGCCATAGGAGGAGCCGTGCCAAACGGGACCTTATAGAAGACGTCAAAAACGTGTTTCCTAGGGCACTGATATACATAGAATTGTGTGATAAATTTTGTTGTCCTAATTTATCAAAACTTCACGCGCATTTGATTCAAAAATGATGTCCATGTGCATTTTGATTATGGAAGAAAGAAATCCACGCGCATAATGGGCATAATAAGTCGATTAGTAAGTCCAAACAATATGGGCTTAGCCAATTAGTTGATTAGTTTTTTAGCATTAATAAGTTGTTTAGTAAGTTCAGATAATATGGGATTAGCCTATTTTGAGGCTTAATAATTTTAAGCTTGGCCAAGCCCATTTGGGCACCCATTGATTTTGGCCCCTAGCATTTGGGCCATGTCGGAGTCGGACACACGTGAATTGAACGTATTCGACTAGGAGGACGCGTGAATCCAAATCCACCGCCTCCACGCATTGGCGGCTCTTGGATCTCCCCCCTTCCCGTCCCGTCTATAAATTGAATCGTCGGTCGCCACGCCGAGAGCATCGTCTAACGCAAAACCACACACATCATCCATCGATCGTTGGTACTTCGTCGGAACACCTCGTCACCACCTACAGCACACAGCACCATGGCCATCGCGCCGCCGCACAGCTCCCTCCACGACGCGCAGGAACAGATGCAGACCATGTCACTGACGAACCTCCAGATGGTGGAGAACGACGTCGACGACGACGCAGGCCTGGAGGAGGACTTGAAGGCCTTACGTGCCAGGGTGGCGGCGCTGCAGGACGAGGACGACGTCCTTGCAGCCGAGTCATGGGACTGGGCGGAGGGCGTCGAGGCCGTCACCCGGCACGCGGTGGAGAGGATGGCACAAGAAGAGGCGGCCATCCATCGTGCCCCTGTCGCAAAGGCCACGCGAGGAAGAGGCGGCGGCGGCTTCGCTGCGGGCGGAGGCCGCGCGCGTGGCCGTGCTCCGCGGGTACGCCGAGGATGTCGCCGCCGCCGCGCGCCGTCTGAGGGAGGACGACCTGAGGAAGCTGGCGGCGGACGCGGAGACGGGCTGCTACAACTACGTCCTGACGCTGACGCACCAGGAGCTGGTCGCGGCCGCCAAGATCGAGTTCTTTGCCGTGGCCATGGAGGAGTGGATGGCCAGTCTCGCCACCAGGCTCAACCGCGGCGTGGCGGAGTTCGCGGCGGCGCCTGGGGAGGGAGGCGTTCGTGGCCGCCATGAGCATGGAGGCCGCCAAAGCCGAGGACGCTCGATCGGCGATCGCACGGTACCGCGCCGCCGCTGGCAGCTCCTCGCTGTCCCATGCTGGAGACCAGATGATGGAGCAGGACTAGCTGCCTGCCGCAAGCTATTGATCCGTCGATCTTTATTAGCTTTCATCATTAGCTGCTGTCGCAGCTAGATTAATCTGCATCGATGTAGTTTTGATGTCATTCGTGCCATGTTAGAGGACAACTTTGGATGGTGTTCTTGGGGCAATACATTTATTAATCCACATGGTTCATATTTTTTTTTTTTTTTGCAATCTGCAGTGCATCTTATTGGAGTACGTAGAACTTATATTGTTTAGAATTTTCAGTATATACACTACTAAGTTATCCTTTGTTCTGATCATGGGAGCAGCATGGCAATCTGAATGAAGCTGTGAAGCCTTTGTCCTGATTATCCAACATTTAGGAAAAGACGTATATAGAAGACAGCCAAAAAAACTATTGTTTTAAGAAAAAAAAAGAATAAACGATCATCATTTTATCTCACGAAAATGGAAAATATAGAGAAGTAAAACATGAAAAAAAAAAAGAGAAAACGATGCTTGGAGGATACTTGATATTGAAATTTGCGTGGAGGGAACAGTGCTTTAATATTTAACATCGTTCTATATAGTAATTAATAGAGTGGAACCTCATCATATGAATAATTCTAAAAAAAGTGTAATAAACACAAGATTTTGAACTTAATATGCGGACAAAAGCTTATAGCAACTATCTAGGATGAAAAAAAAAAAAAAAGTCAAAGTGACTTACAATTTGGAATTGATGGAGTACTACTTAAGCTAAAGTTAAGCTAAAGTTAGGACTTGCAGTTTAGCAAAAAGGGAATCGCTACATTATAGGCTCCTAGATGCATTCTCTCGTTACACGAATCTCATATATGCAATCTTCATCCAACGACCATGACATCTTCTGCCCCCCTCCCTCCAAGCTCTATCTTTCCAAAGTGCACGACCCTTTTCTTGCCGCTTGTGTGGTAGGGTCTTGTTGGAGCTCCACCACCGCGACTACGGAGCTCCGGTGAGACCCTACACCTACGGCGACCTCCCTCTTCCCCTCTCCCCTCCCGCGCTGCCTCTATCTTCTTCAACTACGGCGAGAACAACCACAATGCCCCTTCTCCGACCTAGCTTAGCCACCTCAGCCACCACTAGGACCCAAAGCCGCCTGCCCTCGGTACCAACCGCCCTGTCGACCTACCTCCCCAGGATCCCTTCTACGACTATTGGATTTGAAAAGGAAAGAGGGAGAGGCCGCTGAGGGAGGCTACTTTCACCGTCATCCAACTCCTTCTTCTTCGACTCATCTAGTGGGGATGCGGGTGTGGTAGTCACAGGCGCTTGGGAGCAGATATGGAGGCAGTGGCCTGAGAACGCATCATATTTCAGATGACTGAAATGACATGTAAAAAGAATTTTAATTTGCATAGAATGGGAATGACATTCTGTTTTCGTTTCTAGAACAAGATAATAGTACCATGTAAATACAAGTATCACTCGAATATGTTTAATTGATATTTCAACCGGTAACCTAGTACAGTTAATTATAAACGTGCCACGTCATCAGGACAGAGAGTCGACATCTTGATACAAAACAATCATCACACTAACCAATGCAACAAGCTCGTGTGCATCTTTTATACACTTCGTGATGCACGTAACGACGACGTCAGTAGCAATGCCCGCGCCGGACCGCCCAGGCGTACATCGCCAAGCTGCATTGCGTACTGTACATCATTCGCCCAGCCAAGGCCGTGCTCCAACACGTCGGTCTCGAACATTTGCAGACACTGCATGTCTCACATACACACACGACGCTGCCATCACGCTCCAGATCGACGCTTCTGTGTGAAGAAAAAGAAAAGGGCCCGCCACCTTCGTTGTCCTCACCGCTACCTCCCGCGCAGTTCACCATGTACGTGCGCGCCCTGCAGCCAGAACACGCCCATGGCCGGGGTCGCCGTTGGGGTCCTCGAACCAGAAGTCGTCGCCGGCGCGGCCCATGGCCACCTGCCGTGTGCCGAGGAAGAAGAAAGCGTTGTACTGCTGCTAGATTTGCAAACGAGCCCGCCGTGGCTGCCGCCGTCACGGGCAATTCAGCTGTCGCCCGTTCGTGGAGCTGCAAGCGCTGTCTCCCGCTCGTGAAGCTGAAGGCGCTGGTGCGCGGCTACCTCGTGCGCAGGCAGGCGGCGGCAACGCTGCAGAGCATGCAGGCGCTTGTCCGTGCAAAGGCCGCCGTGCGCGCCAGACGCGCCGGCGTCGTCGCCGCGCTCCCGCTCCCGCACCTCCACGCGGAGCGAGCACGGCGTGGCGGCCTACAGTAGCAGTCGGCGGCGGTCGGCGAGCGTCGAGTCCTCGTCGTACGGTTACGACCGGAGCCCCAAGATCGTGAAGGTGGACCCGGGCCGCCCCAAGTCGCGCTTGTCGTCCTCGCGCCGCGCCAGCTGTATCCCCGCTGCTCGACGGCGAGGAGTGGTGTGCCGCCAATCCCGCTTCGTCGTCGCCGCTGCCGTGCTACCTGTCCGCCGGCGGGGGCCCGCCGCCGCGCATCGCCGTGCCGACCTCGCGCCAGTTCCCGGACTACGACTGGTGTGCGCTGGAGAAGGCCCGGCCGGCTACGGCGCAGAGAGCACGCCGCGGTACCTGCAGCTGCAGCCTGCAGGGGGCACGCACCGGCCACCCCGACCAAGTCCGTGGCGGGCTACTACTCGCCGTCGCTCCACGGTGGCTGCCCGAACTACATGTCGAGCACGCAGGCGTCGGAGGCCAAGGTGCGGCCTGAGCTCGCCTGCTGCGGCGTCGGCGGCGGAGCGCGGAAGCGGGTGCCGCTCAGCGAGGTGGTCGTCGTGGAGTCCGTGCGCAGCTTATGAGGGCTTGGGGCTTGTCGTGCAGGAGCGTGCGGGAGGGCGGCAAGTAGCGATTCCTGCTCCGCGCCGGGGAGATCGAGGAAGAGGAATGCGAGGAGCCTGATGGCGATTGGTTCTTGTGTGCTGTCGACAGCGGCGCCATGGCCGAGACGAGATGCAGCGCCACACACACGTGGAATCTGTTGGTAGCGGACATTGGCGGGCTGCCGCAAAAGTGAGGCGGCGCTATACTGGCCGCCGCATGTGCCCGCAATTTCGCTTGCGGCTCGTGCGGTAACGGACGGGCTGCCCGCTGCCGCGCCGTTTGCAAGAGTGACTGCTGCATGCTGGCGATGATGCCCGTGCCGGCGAAGTTCTTGGAGACGACGGACTTGGAGAAGCCGGCCGTTGCAGTAGTCCTTGGCGAGCTCCACGGCCCCGCCATGCTCCTCGCACATGTGCGTGTGCACGACGTCGACTTTGACGCTCGCGCCGGCGAGGTACTAGTGCATGGACTCGTAGAGATCGACGGCCTGGTTTGGGCGCACGCGAACCAGGTCGATTCCCGCCATCGCCATCGATGATGCGGTCCACGGAGAGTTCCTCCAGTGTGCCGGTATGAAGCGCGCGTCCAGGTGCGTCGCGCCGAGGTGCACCCCGCCCTAGCCGCCGCACAGCGCCACGTCGTCCAGCCCCGAGAACCTGCGCCCCATCTCCATGTCCTTCAGGAACGCCTTCAATCCCCACCTGGCCATCGCTGGTGGTCCCGTCGTTGCCGCCGAGCTTCGCCAGCATCAGCATGGCGTCTCTCTGCACGAGCAGCTGGTCAAGTTCTCGCCGCAACTGCGCGATCTTGGCGTCAAAGCTCGAAACATCAGTGGCTCGCCCTACAGCGCCTTCTTCGTTGCCTTCCCGGCGTTCTCGATCTCCGCTGCCTTGCGCACGAGTGCACGACGGCCTTAGCCATGCTCGTGTCGTAGAACAACTCCGGCGGCCGGGCAGCGGATCACGGCCGGGCAAGCACCCTCCCTGTACCCGCGCCGTCATCTGGTCGCCCGACTGACCTGTCAAGGCACCACGGCGGCACGGCCTGCCGGCGACGGTAACATGAAGTCGAGGAGTTGCAAGCTGGGCGCTGCACGCGTACTCCGTTGGCTGGCACCATCTGATGCTCTTCCGCGGCGCACCGTAATCCGAATCATTCCGTCCGTTGGATGAGGAACGGACGGGACAGATTAAAGTGTAACCGCTTCCTTGCCGCTCCCGCCCGCCGCCTCTGCGCTCCGGCCTTCTTCTCCCTCCCCTCGCGGCCGAGGCTTATAAATCCCGCTGCAGGCCGGAGGTTCAGGGTCCAAAACCATCTCGTCTTGGTGGCTTCGACCGCAAGAGCGCCAGAGCAGGAAGAAGGCAAGGCAAGCAGAAGCAGCCGCGGCAAAAACCATCTCGTCTTGGTGGCTTTGACCGCAAGAGCGCCAAAGCAGGAAGAAGGCAAGGCAAGCAGAAGCAGCCGCGGCAACGAGAGGTGAGCTCTCGAATCACCCCGCATCCTCTCGCTCGATTTCGATCGCATCATCCCCCGTTCTTGGCTCGATTGGAACCCTCCTCCGTGTTGCGTTCATCCAGAGTCCCAATTTCGATCGCATCATCCCCGTGCTTGGCTCGATTGGAACCCTCTCCTCCGTGTTGAGTTCATCCAGAGTCCCAATTTGGTTCCCATCCCCGTCGGTTGCTGTTAAAATTTATATATGAATAGTTCCCTAAAATAAATTCATATGAAGAAATTGGCGATAAATCTCAAAGGCCCAATATTTGTGTTCTCTAATGGGCTTTATTGTTTTTATTTCATGAGTAAAAGGTGGGAGGTGCAATATCAATTAGTACCATATTACTAATTGATGTGGAGGTAGAGAGTTTTCCTCCCTATATATTGTACCAAGCCTCCTTGGAATAGACACAACATAATAACTACAATTGGGAGTTTCAATTAGAAAATCCTAAAGTAGTAAAATAATATTTTTTCCTCTTCTCACTGCGGCGCCACCGCCAATCTCCAGCCCGATGCGCTGCGTGCACCAGCCGGCGATCGGGCGAAAGCAGGTCTCCCGGAGAGAAGGCGAATAAGGTTTTTGAGAAGCGGCTCCAAGGCGATTGCTCCCAAATCTTTACGACTACTTCATCAACAAGTCATCTCGTCGGCTAAACTCGTGTGATTGCTGAGTGCTTCTTCACCACCAAGTACTTCTACCTCGGCAGGTATACATCTGTGATCTAATTCTATTGTTTTATCATGCTCAATCTATCCGATCTCTATATGGTGTCTAGTTGTGCTTACACCTATTACTATGATCATGCTATGCTTGCTATCTTTATATGATGTTGAATCATGCTATGATCTGTGATATGAGTTTCTATCATGCTAGTTTGTTAAACATACTTCATCTAGTCTTTCAATTTGTCATGATTTATATTATGAAATTAATCTAGAAATTGCCTAATATTCCAACAGTTGCCGTGTTCCTGCTGCCGGTTTCGTCGCTAATTCCCGCCGCCGCGTTTGCATTTCGCAGGGGAGAATCGAGCCGCTCGTTGGTGCTGTTGGAGATCGAAGAGCAGTCGCCACCCACCCACCACCACCCGCCGCGGCGCGCCGAAAGTCCCCGAGGCGCAGCGAAGGCGAGAATGGCGGAACCTTCAGGCGACGCTCTGGTGGCCTTCATCCGCAAGGCCCCCATCGAGGCTGTCAAGGCGCTCCTTGGCCGGCTGTCGCCTAAGGACATCTTCCTCATGCGCTGCATCTGCAAGGCGTGGCGCGACGAGCTGTGCGCGCTCCTCACGCGCCTCTACCACGAGGAGCCGCTCCTCTGCTTCAACCGCGATGCGTGCCCCGGCGAGCACTGCGTCAGCAGCGACTACGGCGTCGTCGAGTGCCTCGACCTCCGCTCCGGCAAGATCCGCACCGTCATGAGGTTGAGCGACAACGACTACTACTTCGTCGACGAGGACTACGACTTCCTTTTCGACGGGTCGCCAAAGGAGCTCGGGAAGGCGGCGGCGCGGTCCGGAGAGCAGAGGGCAGAGGCGACGCTATCGTCCTCGCCAAAGGAGCTCGGGAAGGCGGCGGCGCGGTCCGGAGAGCAGAGGGCAGAGGCGACGCTATCGTCCTCGCCAAAGGAGCTCGGGAAGGCGGCGGCGCGGTCCGGAGAGCAGAGGGCAGAGGCGACGCTATCATCCTCGCCAAAGGAGCTCGGGAAGGCAGCGGCCCGGTCCGCAGAGCAGAGGGGGCAGAGGCGGCGCCGGCGTCCTCGCAGAAGGCAGCCAACCCCAACAAACGGGGCCCAGAAAGGTTCGTTCACGTTTTCCCTCTCGTTCTTCTTCCTCTGCTTCTTCTTCACGTTCTTGTTCTCTGCTTCTTCTTCTTCCCTTCCCTTTCTTCACGTTCTTGGTTGCTTTTCAACAGCGTTTTCGGATGATAATGCCGCTGCCGCCGCCGCCGCCCTGATGCCGTATGACTCCACGGGCAAAAGGAAGAAATACAAGGCGTGGCAGACCGAGCTTCGTTCTGCCATTGCCGGGTACTTTCCTGAGGGCGTGCCAATGAAGATCTGCCATGACTCGACATTCCGACAGATCGCTGGTGTGATTAAGGACATTCGGGGTACAACGGTGGAGGTCACTCATCTTCCGGGTGAAGAAGCACTCCGACAAGTACTCCCGCCGGGCACCGCCATAGGTAGAGGGGACACTGCGGTGTACTGTGCAGCTTTAAAGTTCTTGAGTTCTTGATCTGGTTTCTCAGTAATTGTACTATGGATTGATGGATATGATCTTGGATTCGGTTAAGGGATATGATGTGTTATTTTGATTGGTTTCTAGGCAACTACTCTGTTCCCTTGTTCTGCTCTCGGTGTTAACTAATTGGAATTTCTAAATTTAGAGTCCATCCTAGTTTTTGCACTTATTGGCTCATTTATTGTAGTAGCAAAAAGTTAGTCCTTTTTAATCTACTAGAAATCTGATAAATCTTTGTTAGTTTCTTGAAGTTAATTAGTAATTGGATCCAACTAGTAGAAATATGAGAAGGGCGTCTTGCATACAGAGATTCAACAAGAACAAAGATTTTGTAGGTTATTGAATGTCTTGCCTCTAGACTAGCAAAGATGGTCCTATCTCATTTTCATTGACAGAAGATAGGATTTTTCAGTTTAATCCCAACTCTTGTCCAATGCACTGTTCAGTTTAATCTCAACTCTTGTCCAATGCACCTGATTTGTTGCTTTGTGGGTACCGAGCGGGCATAAGCCATTAGCTGCACCTAGGGACACAGATTCGAGTGTTTGAAGTATTGAGCTGGCAATGTCATGCTAATGGGGAATAATCTGACCATGTCCTTTGATGACATGGAGGTGAGCTTTTGTAAGTCCTGCACTCCTTGTAGTCATGTAATTTTGTCAGATCACCAACTGCTACCATTGGATGCCACTTGATTTAAAGCAGTTTGTTTGCATAGTTTGTGTGTGTGTGATCAGTTTAGGTGTTGTATTTGGCCTTATTATTGGTTACACTATATGCCCGGTGATCAGTTTTGGATTTAAACATACCTTTCCGATTGGGTTGCAGCTCCAGGGGTGAATGGGCCTGGAAACAGTGGTGTAATTTATGCTTCTCAACCTCTGGATTCCTACAGCCCATTAACAACCATAGTGTCCAATGATATTTGAACACCTCCCTATGTTTACCTTTAGATCTATGCAAGATTTAACACCTCTCCATGGTTGTCTTTTTTTTTTTGAACCGATTAGCAGGGGCTCTACCTTTCAATTAAGATAGGAAAAGAGGTTTATGTACAAAGCAAAGGGAGGTGTTATTATGTGATATGTCCCCCTCCCCAAGTTATTGCCCTTTTCCTTTGCTTGATGTCCTCTTTTTACCTTGAAGGCTACCTGCATTGCCGTCTCATGGCGGTTGGTAAAAAATTCTCCTGCTTTTTTTCCTTCCATAAGTTCCATAGCGTGTAGATCACCAGTCCGTTGAAGCATCGCTGTTCTTGTTCCAAAAATTCTGTCAATTCCAGTGAGTGTTGGGTTTGTCTGTTCGTTGTTCCACGTGAAGCGGCGATCGTTTAACTTGATCTCTTTGATCTGCAAGTCATCTAAGGTTGCCTTGAAGGAGTTCATGAGATATCGGTTGAGGTTGAAGTTATTTTTGTCCTCTGCTTGGGTAGATAAGCTTGAAATCTCCCAAAATGAGCCATCTGTCATGAGTGGGAGGGGGGATGTTTTTCAGTTCTTGTAGGAACTGAATTTTCTCCTCATCCCTTTGTGGCCCATATACCACAGTAATTTGCCACTGGATCCTGTCCGCCTTCATGGTAATTGTCGCAGTGATAGCATTTGTAGATGATTGGATATCTGATAGCTCGAAGAAATCCTCATTTACAGCAAGCAGGATACCACCGGTTTGTGCAGCTGGTAATATGGTGAATGGGTTGGCGAATTATGGAACTGCTGTTCGACTTACCACACCCTGGTCCATGCTTTGAAGCTTTGTGTCCTGGAGACAAACAATGGTGGCACCTGTGTCTCTTACCAGCTCGTTGACAGTGTCTTGTCTGGCACCATCATTTAGCCCTCTTACGTTCCAGTTTAGCAATCAACAATTGTGTTGGGCCCTTCAGAACAATATGATAACCCCTTGAAACAGCAGAATGTGCAGCATGGAGGAGCAAACATTCTGAAGGAGGAAGGCAGCATGGTTCATAACAGTTAACAGCAGCATACATTCATAATTTTTCAGTGCTGGTGTCGATGCCCATTGCCGGCTAAACTGAAGGCCAAAGGCTGCCAGCATGGTGACCATTTTAAGGGATGCAAAGGACCTAGACTGACGAAGAAGAACAGGTAGGAATTCTGGTTCACAGGACAATTGGGACGATGACTTGAGGCCCCTGGCTGTCATTCCACACATCCAGGAGACCGGAGATGCGTGTAGGATAACATTTGGTCAGGAGTCCTCTCCATGGTTGTCACAGAACCAGGGCTCTTCATGGCAGGAAGTGATATCCTTCGTAAGGTAACAAAGTTGCACTTAGGCTACTGGTCAGTTATGGAAAAACTCTTTACTCAAAAAAAAAAAAAAGTTATGGAAAAACTCTCCATGTTCCCCCTGTAAATACTTTATTTTTCTGTTTATTCATCTAATAAAATCCCGGTAAAGCTCTTCTACCTTTCTTAAAAAAAACTACTGATCGGTTATGGCTGTTTGATATCCTTCATGAGTAATGACAACCATAGCACTTATAATTACTTCTCATATATGTTCTTCCTGACTCATCTGGTGCCCAGTTGTAGAAAAGAGAATTTGTTAGCTTGTAATTTTCTGGAAATAGATTATATCAAATGTGAATTTTGGGAATGTCTGTACTCTTCTTGAGTTGACATACTCAGGAAGTAGAATGTTTCCTATTTAAACAAGCTCTTGATTTGTCAAAAAAAAAAGAAAAGAAGATCTTGGTCTTATTGAAATAAAATTTTTCCACCATTCTTTGTCTCGTGTCTGTGCTTTTCTATGTTTCTACTACACAGTAGATGCATTCTCCAAATGAACAATTTTTTTTTTTTTCGTTAGCATAACTACAGAGGCTGGTCTGCGACTACGTACCCAATGCATGGTGCATTTTTATATTTAGATAATGTTTCTATTATTCCTACTATTGGTCATGACCCTTAGGCATTCTGATTTCCTATTCAATTATGAAGCTGCTTTAACAGTTCACGTTTTGCAGCATTACATCTTAGAGGAATGATCTGAAGATAGCTAAGGGGAAGATTGCTGCACAGTGCAGCTGAGACCTTTGCTTCACTAAGCCATGATATAAATATCTTATTCTTCTGTAACTAGACCAATAGTTCCTGCAGTTAACTATGTTGGTAATAGAGTACTGTCTTCTCTGGTGACTGAACTTACAATCTTCTGATGTGATGTGAGAACCAGAAACTTGATTCGGAAGAAACTTACAATCTTCGAATCAGTAGGGAATCCCCTACCTATTTTTTTTTTATTTCAACTAAATGAAAGAATGTTATGTACAAAAAGAAGGAAGCAAAGTTACAAGGAAACCAGGCCCAAAAGCGAAAAACAAAGCCCTATAAGTGTCTGTCTGGCCATGATACTAGAAGAGCTCTTCTCACAGGCTTGGCTTTGGTGCAAACCATACCATGTTCTGACAGGAAAGATCTTTTTCAATCATCAAAATCCACTCTGCCATTGTCAAAGATGACCCTGTTCCTCAATGTCCAGATAGTCCAGCACACAGTTATAAAGATCTCCCTAAAGATGTCATTCTGAAATTCTGCTCTTGCCCTCAAGACCATGTCCAGGGGCGGTAGGTTAGTGTCAACTGATGCCACTGTAAACCCAGCACAGGACACTGAACTGACACTTAAAAAATAAATGAAAGCTAGTTTCTTCAATGTTCAGATTGCATAAGACACAGCTGTAGCTGTCCAGCAGCATATTTTTTCTTCGGAGCAGGTTTCTAGTGTTTATTCTGTCCCTCAACAGTAACCAAAAAAGAATTTTTGATTGCCAAGACCGCTTGACTTCCACATCCATCTGAAAAGGGGAGGGAGGGACTCTGACCAATAAGCAGTTGATATGCTTTTTGCTGCTGTGATTTGAGTTACCCCAACTGTACTTCCATGCATCATTCAAGGAGTCATCCCAGACTCTACTATCAATGATCTGCAAGACCTCTTCCAATTGGCCAGCTGCTATCTGAGTGAGAGGCAATCTGAATGTTCTGTCCATTTCCTGATCTGGGAAGAGTCTGACAGAGCATTTTGGCTTTGTAGCAAAAGAGAAGAGCTGAGGGTATTTGTCCTTCAATTTTTGGTCAACCCACATATCTGCCCAGAAAAGAACTGAGCTCCTTGCAGCTCATATGACTGTAGCAGTGTTGTTTCCCAAAACTATATAAGGTTTTGATATATCACTATTTGTTTTTCTATTGGCAGCTCATACTTGCCAAATCCTGCCATTCAGTTTACCCAAGTATGCACCAATGCAGGGATTTATCTCTATATTCCTAACCAAAAAAAAAAAAAAAAATGCAGGGATTTGACACAGGAAGCATTGTTTTGAGTTAGTTTCCTTTCCTTTAAGAAATTATTAGTTACATGCCTGCAGCTTATCTTCTTAGTTCAAGTAGCAAGTAGTTCAAGTAGAAATTATTAGTTACACGCGTCTGTGATATGTACTGATACGGACATGGGTTTACGCTTCTGGGGTAAGCAGTAATCATAGACAATTTGGAACTTATTTTACACAGTTAATCTCTTCTATTAATGTTCCAAAATAAACCAGATGATTGGCTGCCGTAGTTGGATTCGCTGATGCTGCTCACCGCGTGGACTCTGTGGAACGAAAGGGATGCTCAGATCGTTCCAAGGACCGCATCAGACGTAGGTGCGGGTGATCTTCAAAGAGGTACTCAGGGTCAGGGAGGCGGAGCTTTGGCCGGCGAACTATCGATATATTTCCAAATCTTATAATCTGGAATCTAGCTAGGGAGATGTTTTCTAATTTTATAGAAGGGTAGAATATAAATATATAGGTATGTATTGTTCTTTTGATCTCTTGTTGCAAGCATGTTTGCAAGTATGAATAGCAATGTATTCTTCTTTTCTCTTGTTGCAAGCCTGTTGGCAAATATGATAGCACTAACACTATGAATAGAACACTTTAGTACCAGTACTAGTCTATAGATGTAAATTGAAAATTAACTTGCACCAAACAATCTCAATGTACTTTACTACCTCAATAAGATGCATGTTCAGATTCAAAAAAAAAAAAAAAAAAAACCGAACCATGGGGTTTAATAAATGTATTGCGGCCCCAACAACACGGTCCACAGTTTTCGTCTCTAAACATGGCACAAATGACATTGAAACTACATCTAGGGTGAAGCAGATTGGCGACGGCAGCTAGTCCTGCTCCATCTGGTCTCCAGCAGGGGGCAGCGAGGAGCTGCCGGCGGCGGCGCGGTACCATGCGATCGCAGACCGGGCCTCGTCGGCTTTGGCGGCCTCCATCCGCATGGCGGTCACGAACGCCTCCTCCCCAGGCCTGGCCGCGAACTCCGCCGCGCCGTGGTTGAGCCTGGTGGCCAGGCTTGCCATCCACTCCTCCATGGCCACGGCGAGGAACTCTATCTTGGCGGCCGCGACCAGCTCCTGGTGCGTCAGCGTCAGGATGTAGCTGTAGCAGCCTGTCTCCGCGTCCGCCGCCAGCTTCCTCAGGTCGGCCTCCCTCAGGCGGCGCGCGGCGGTGGCGACGTCCTCGGCGTAGCCGCGGAGCACGCCCACGCGCGCGGCCTCCGCGTGCAGCGAAGCCGCCGCCTCTTCCTCGCCTGGCCTTTGCGACGACAGGGCACGATGGATTGCCGCCTCTTCTTGTGCCATCCTCTCCACCGCATGCCGGGCGACGCCCTCGACGCCCACCGCCCAGTCCCACAACTCGGCTGCAAGGACGTCGTCCTCGTCCTGCAGCGCCGCCACCCTGGCACGTAAGGCCTTCAAGTCCTCCTCCAGGCCTGCGTCATCGTCGTCGTCGTCGACGTCGTTCTCCACCATGTGGAGGTTCGTCAGCGACATGTTCTGCATCTGCTCCTGCGCGTCGTGGATATGCGGCGGCGCGATCGCCATGGTGCCGTGCAGTAGGTAGGTGATGACTAGGTGTACCGATCGATGGATGTTGCGTTTTGCGTAGATGCCCTGCCGTGGCGAGGCGACTGACGATTCAATTTATAGACGGGAAGGGGAGAAGGAGGCGGTGGATTTGGATTCACGCGCGCGTATCGAAATCGGATCGGAAATCCAATTTATAGACGGTGAATTTCTTCGTTTTGTGGTAAATTATGAGAGTTTATTCCTACAATCTCTTACATACGGAATCTGCAACAAAAGCAGGCCAGGGAGAGTGGCCACGTCGCCGGCCATCCTCGGCCGTCTGATCGGCCAGATGGACGGCCAAGATCGGGCGACCATCGGCATTTTTGCAAAAAGCCCTTCAGTTATAGTAAAATAGAACCCGCGGTCCAAACCCCTCTCTCAGACTTTCTTTTAAAAAGGCCCTCGAGCTTTGCCAAAATAAAACAAACAGTACAGCCCATTCTATGGGCCGGCCTGGCAGCAACTTCATGGGCCGGCCTG
The DNA here is from genome assembly GCA_015847255.1 of Hyparrhenia diplandra. Taxonomy (NCBI): domain Eukaryota; kingdom Viridiplantae; phylum Streptophyta; class Magnoliopsida; order Poales; family Poaceae; genus Hyparrhenia; species Hyparrhenia diplandra. The sequence goes on from JADLZK010008364.1 coordinate 855,807, forward strand.
CATACCACTTGGGCCACGCATTCAGCGCCTGTTCTGTAATGGGCCAAAAAAGGTCCTCAAACCCATTTCTTTTTTCTACGTTTTCCTCTTTTCTTTTTTAAATCAGGGATCTTCCAAAAAAACGTATAAAATCATAGAAAAAATGGAAAAACAATTTTGTTGAGTTCCTTATAACTATATTTACGCATTAAACTCAAAATATCATATAATTCAGTGTATTATATCTGACAGAGCTATGCATCTATATTTTAATGTCAATAATTAATTTTTTGCTCAAAACACATATGAACTACAAATATCTCCCCCACCATAACTCTAAATCAATTCATACCTTTTTCATAATATTCGTTTCCTAATTCTCCACACCTTAACTCTAAATCAATTCATACCCTCTTTCATAATATTCGTTTTTCGATTCTTTAATTTAATACTAACTTGCAGTCCAAATAACTACAAATATCTCCCCCACCTTAACTCTAAATCAATTCATACCCTTTTTCATAATATATGTTTCCTAATTCTCCCCACCTTAACTCTAAATAAATTCATACCCTTTTTCATAATCTTCGTTTCATCATCCTTTAATTTAATACTAACTTGAAAATGGATGGTAAAACCAAATCTCGGAAAGTCAAAAAATATCATTCTAAACAAAACAAATACACTTAAAATATACGTCATAGAAAAAAAAAAACACATAGACACACATACAATGCTTAGCTAACCACTGGGCCATAAGCGGCAACGCCGCGGCCATTTCTAGTCTCTCTTATACGATTTACGCACCAAAAGATGGCCAACCATTGGGCCACCTCGCCTGCTTATGTATCAGCCATCCGATCTGAAATATCTGAAATCAACGGCATAGCCTAAACGTGGCGATACTAACGCCTGGTTCCGATGCAGCCCCGAAGCCTCGCGAAGACCCGGGCAGAAGATAAAGCGTCGTCCTTTTCTCCCGGTCCCTCCTCTCTTCCCTGGCATCATGTTTGTTCCCGTCCCTATCGTGGCCGCCATCACAAGTGCCCATGTCAACCTGAACTTCGTGAACCTTCTCGGGCCATCGAGCGAACGGCACCGACACCAGCGACAGCCGCGACAGGGCCACGGTGCTGCCATGGCCGGCGTCAGGGCCATCACCCCACCACGCTGAGTTCCGCCCCGCCATGGCCACGGGCAACACGCCGGGGCCTCGCAAAGCGCTTGGATTGGCAGCGCCGCTTTGCGCCCACAGAGCCCTCACGTACCGTGGCCCATGCCGCTTCTGGATAAAGGAGATAGAGAGAGAGAGAGAGAGAGCGCAAATTGCTAACCTGTGCATGCGCGGCGTGCGTGGTTGCTGCAACAGCGGGCAGAGCTGTGCATGCGTGTTTGCTAACCTGTGCATGCGCTGGTGCCGCTGACTGATATCTACGCCATGATCAAGACGTGCCTATGCTCGGAAGTTGTTTGATGAAATGCTGGAACGAGCCAAGGGCACATCGCTTGGCAAAGTAACATCAACGAGAACCTACTGCACTATGCCTAGCAACTTCAGGTATCAAACACATAATTATCCCGTTCTTATCTCTCTCTCTCTCGCGTATATGTCCATCTGTTCTGCTACTTTGACAAACACATGTGTCAGATAGTCAGTGGTCGAATATATTTTCCTTTCGATGTGTTTAAGTCTAGCCTTTAATTAACTTCTGATGTGTTTAGTGCCATAATAGTGACAAACGAGCCAAAAACTCAAACGACTAATTATTCATTAATAGGGTCATGAAAAAGGCAGATTATTATCTTTTTATATGCAAATTTACTATTTAAAGAATATAACAGCTTGAATGCCAAAGATCATAATTTTTGCAACTTGGGCAACTGTATTTACAAATTTATTTATCTATCAATGCATGTTTCTATGATGCTATGGTGTATTATTTTTAGACACAAAATCATGAGGAGCACTGAATCCAAACATAGGTACAACACTCACTAAGAAGTCTACTGGAGGCTGGAGTAACTAAGTTGTTAGCTGATCCATATATTTGTATCTTGTTCCAATTTCATAGTGTTTACTTTTTTTCTACATATAGTTTGGATATCATGTAACATCTTGGGTCAAATGGCGCTCTATTTGTGCTAGACCACTAATAGACCTGCTCAAACATGATTAACTTCCATTTTTTCTCATTATACCGATGCTTCCTATTATGTTTACTTTCATCATTTAAGTGTCCTAAACTTTATGACATTTCACTATACTCGTTTGAACTTTCCAGAGCACCATAGGAATTTCTATTACAAGAAATGCAACTACTGCTTGTACCTCTGTACAATGCCAGGAATTTCAACACTACTTATTCTAACAGGAATTTATCATGTATTTTCAGAAACCATCACAAAAGAGCTGATCCCAAAAAAAAAAGGTAAACACTAAGAAGTCAAGAAACTACTAACAATATTGCCAATAGTTATCTTCAATGATACTTGTTTGTGTATCTAAGCATTGTCTTCTTGGCAACCATCAGTGGGTATCTTCGTGCTCTACACCTTTGCGCGACTTGTTGCCCATGCTTGCTAGGTGGATAAGAGATGGATGCAACATGATTTTTCGTCTTCAATATATACTTACTTAGGTTTAATTTGCTCGATCAATTTTATTACTCGAAACAAATATGTATTACTAGAAAAGAATACTCAACGCAATCAACAACCCACACACTGGCCTGGCAGCAACGCCAAGCACATTTCTAGTTATAAATGAAACAGGGAATTTGCAATACAAATACTTTGCTTGATATGGTAAAATCAATTGGTGTCAAGATTGGGCTTGGCCCATCTTAAATATTATTGGGCCTCAAAATAAGCTAAGCCCATTTTATTTGGACATAGTAATCAACTTATTGGGCCCATCCAAAACTTTATTTTTAATGAAAAATGCAAACTTTTTTTTTTGAGTCAAATGCGCTTGAACTTTTGATAAATTACAAGCCATCAAAACCCCCTACAGAAGATGCGACGGCCACCGTTTAAACCCAAAATCGGGTTAGGGCCTGATCACTCTTAATTAAATTCCTATTTGGGAGGTTGTTTTGTCCACGTGCAGGCCTTGGTGATTAGGCCCTATAAGGACCATAACTCAACTTGTGAGCTCCATCATTTACATTTAAAACCGAGTTTGAGAGGTTGTTTTGTCTAGCCTGGATTGCCATATTATTCTGGTGGACCCAATCTTACCAACTTAGACTTGAGCAAATTTGCAAAAAGGCCCCTACGTGTGCATCGTTTCATTTGGTGGGCCTGCTTCACCTGCAGTAGGCAGAGGCAATGGGAGTGGCAACGCGTGGGACGGAGCGCTACGTCGACGACGAGAGGGCGTGATCCCCGCAGGCAGCTGGTGCTGCTACAACGGCCTTGGGGGGATGGTGTAACACGTGTTTTTGCACCATGTTAAAAATCACTAAAATTTTGAACTTTTTAAAATGTTACAACAAATGAAAACTTGACTAGTTTATTTCTGTGCAAAACCACTTTCAAAAATAAAATGTTATCCGTAAACCTACATTAAAATCCACCATATAGAAGCTAGGACTTGTTTGAATGATTGCATACATGTTTGCAGGTTCTAGAATTTATGTTGACATCAAATAATACATTCCTTGTTATCTCCACCAAATACCCTCCCTTGACCTCCCCTTTGAGTTATGAACCCCCACGTATCCAAATCCCATCACATGTACTTAGTTTATTTTTGTGGAATTAAAGGAACCATTCTATGCGTATATATGAATGCATGCATAGCTATATATCTATCTATAACTCTTATAAAGATAAACCCCCACTAGATGAGTTCTCTCTACATGCAAAGTGTCCACATCATTCTCCACTAAGTGAACCCTACATATTCTATCTTTTAATGCAAAGTGTACACATCATTACCCACTATGTCCATGTCATCCCTTATTAATTACAAAAAAATCCATGTCATCTCTATCATATAAAATGATTTAAATCTGATCAAATATTCTATACTATTTTTTTACGAGAGCTGATTAGTTAAAATAACTTTCGGACAAATTCTTATATATGATACATAATATTCTATATAAAAAAGTATTATTAAGAGAATCCGCGACAACGCAAGGGGTATATACTTCTAGTATATATATATGAATGGGTGCATATGTGAATGCATAGCTATATATATATGAATGGGTGCATATATCCGCATACCGGTATCGCTATGTATAAATGTATACAGGAGCGATAGTGCCCAGGCGTCCGGACGCGCCAGTATGACGGACCACGCCTGCTGCGCCTTCCCGGCCCACGCATGCCTGCACTCCGGGCCCCGCTGCTTGCCCCCCCGCCCCCGCCCCTGCCCCACCGACCCGATCCAACCATGAGGGAGTTCGAGCTCGACCTCGGCTCTACCATGGAAGAGCATGTAGCATATGGGTGGAAGAAGAAGAAGAAGAAGCAATACCCAATCTAACTTTTGAAACAGGCGCAGGAACCAACAGGCGAAACATACCCATAAAGATAGTTGAAATACTTGAAACATCATTACGAAACACTAAAAACACACTTGATCTACTGTTGAAACATCCAGGAAACAACGGTTGAAACACTTTAAACATCACCGCTGAAACATCAATAAAACATGTGAAACACTCAATCTACTTTTGTATCATACATATGGTTCACTAACATACCTTTGAAACAACTAAAACAACTGAAACAAACAAATGAAACATTGGGGGATTGATCGAGCGCTCCCACTAGCCGCCGGAACTGGCCAACCTGAGTTCATCGAGTTCCAGCACTCGAGGCGCTTGCGCTTGGCCTCGAGGCGTCACTGCCTCTACATAGCGCGGCAACAGAGCCGGTCTTCCATGTAGTCTGTGGGGAGAGAGGAGGTGTGGAGCAACTGCTGGTCCGGCGGCGGGGGCGGCAGCGGCATCCTGTGCCCCGCCATAGCTAGTGGCAGATGGCAAGGAGCAGAATGAAGAGATGGGAGTTGAGCACTGGAGCTGCAACCTCTTCTCGTCCTGTGCGTATTGGCTGCTTCGCTAGAGCCGCAGCCTCTTCTCGTCCTACGACGAGCACTAGAGCAGATCGAAACGATGGAGGACGAGAACTAGACCCGCGCTCACGGTGGCGGCGTGCGACACAGGGAGATGGGAGCGGCGCGAGAAGGGGAGCGGTAGCGTGTGACACTGGCAGATGGGAGCTGCGCGAGAGAAGGGGATCGAGGGAATTTTTTTGGAAGAAGCAGTTACGGTGTATAGACGGGCCGGTGTATAACGCGAGGCCTGGAAACGGTCGACCGGATTTGTTACAGTCGTCCGGACGCCCAAGCCTAGCGAGCCTAACAATTACCAAAATATATATGTGGGATATATGTGTGTATACATGGGAAGTGGAAATAGAAAAAAAAAAAGAAATGGGAAAACAGGAAGAGCGACACGGCCCCAATCCTCCTCTTTCTTTCCCTTCCTCCCTCCTAGCTGGCCCGACCAAGCAGCCCAGTAGGCGCCTATTCTCCTCCTTCTTGCCTGGGCCACCGAAGACCCAGCGAAGCTCGGCACAGGCCGCAAGCCAGTGGCACACAGCAGCAAACACGCACCCTTTCCCTCCCTCTTGCTCTCACCGACGGGTGGGCCCAGGTTGTCATATCCACCCCTTTCCACTGTCTTCTCTTCCCACCGGAGAGCGCACTCAGGAGCTGCTGCACCTCTTGCAGCACTCGCCGCTACCAAGTCGCCTTGCTCCGCGCGTACAGCCACGTCGCCACCGGCCGCATTTCCCAGTACTCTGCACTTGTGAGCTCCACGCCGAGGATGAGTCCGTCCACCCACTGCGCACCTGAGTCACAGCCCTGCCCCTGCCGTCCAACCGCTCGCCGTCCTCGCGTTGTTCCTCTTGTTCCGCCTGCGCCTCCACTTCACCCACCTCTTTTGCCTGCTCTCCCTTCCCCGCCTTGCTGCCGAGATGCCGGCGACAGGAGCTCCTCCCCCATCGGCCATCTCTCTCTTCCCCTTCTCCTCTCCCCCCTCTGTTGTTCGCGGCATGGTGAACAAGGATGACCGACGGGATGAGGACGTGGGGCCCGTGTGTCAATGGCCCATCCCATTTTCCCTATGAGGACGTGGGACTCGTGTGCCAATGACCCATCCATTTTCCCTTTCTCTATGGACATGGCTCTCGTAGGCCAGAACAGAGGCAGCACATGGTCCACAATGTGGTGCACAACATAGGGGGTGTTTTTAGTTGGTGAAAATTATTAGATTCGTTTACTTTACTGTAGTACTTTTTGTTTGTATTTGGTAATTATTGTCCTACCATGGACTAAGTAGGCTCAAAAGATTCATCTTGTACTTTTCAGCCAAACCGTGTAATTAGTTGTTTTATTTACCTACGTTTAATACTCTATATATGTGTTAAGAGATTTAATGTGACGGAAAAACGGTAGCACTTTTTGAGTTATGCATGGCAACTAAACAAGGCCCTACACCAGGGAACTGCTGCCACTCGGACCCGTGCGTCAGCGCAAAGTGAATAGCTAAGTACACCCGAGTGCGGCATGAGGAGTAAAACTACATTTTCCATGCTTCATAAAATTCTTAGAAAATTCATAAAATAAACAAGGTACGCTCAAGATCCTTCCCATATATTTACATATCATTTTTCATCATCTTAATTCCAGAATTAATTCCCAACATTATATTCCATAATAGCTTTTCATATTAAACCTTTAGAATTTCATAGCTTCGCCATCCTAACTCCAAATTCTAGTTATGTTTGGAGCCGAACAGTGCGGTAGTGAGTCCTTGGAGCCGAACAACCCCTTATTCTAACATTCGTAACTGAAACAAGTGCCCTGTGCTCTCTAATCATCGTTGTCTAAACAAACCATCCAAAAGAGGTACTCATATGTGCTGACCAAACATACCATTACAATTATAACATTCCATTTCAACAGATTGATTCTAAACCCACTCTTCTGAATAATTGTTATCCTTTCAGGAAGAGAGGGAAGCAGATTTATCTAATGGCGAAAGCAGCTAATTAATTATGAAAACTAATAGAGATCGATGGATCAATAGCTTGCGCAGGCAGCTAGTCCTGTTCCATGTGGTCTTCAGCAGGGGCCAGCGAGGAGCTGCTGGCGGCGGCGCGGTACCGTGCGATCGCAGACCGGGCCTCGTCGGCTTTGGCGGCCTCCATCCGCATGGCGGTTACGAACGCCTCCCTCCCCAGGCCTGGCCGCGAACTCCGCCGCGCCGTGGTTGAGCCTGGTGGCCAGGCTTGCCATCCACTCCTCCATGGCCACGGCGAGGAACTCTATCTTGGCGGCCGCGACCAGCTCCTCGTGCGTCAGCGTCAGGACGTAGCTGTAGCAGCCCGTCTCCGCGTCCGCCGCCAGCTTCCTCAGGTCGGCCTCCCTCAGGCGGCGCGCGGCGGTGGCGACATCCTCGGCGTACCCGCGGAGCACGCCCACGCGCGCGGCCTCCGCCCGCAGCGAAGCCGTCTCTTCGTCGCCGTCGCCTGGCCTTTGCGATGACGACGACAGGGCACGATGGATGGACTCCTCTTCTTGTGCCATCCTCTCCACCGCCTGCCGGGCGACGCCCTCGACGCCCACCGCCCAGTCCCACGACTCGGCTGCAAGAACGTCGTCCTCGTCCTGCAGCGCCGCCACCCTGGCTCGTAAGGCCTTCAAGTCCTGCTCCAGGCCTGCGTCGTCGTCGTCGTCGACGTCGTTCTCCACCATCTGGAGGTTCGTCAGCGACATGTTCTGCATCTGCTCCTGCGCGTCGTGGATATGCGGCGGCGCGATCGCCATGGTGCCGTGCAGTAGGTAGGTGATGACTAGGTGTACCGATCGATGGATGTCGCGTTTTGCGTTAGATGCCCTGCCGTGGCGAGGCGACGGACGATTCAATTTATAGACGGGAAGGGAGAAGGAGGCGGTGGATTTGGATTCACGCGCGCGTATCGAAATCGGATCGGAAATCCAATGCGTTCAATTCACGCGCGTCCAACTCCGGACCTGAAACGCAAACACTGATATTTTTTTTTTTTTATTTCCAAAGTTGCCTCAGAATTCAAAAAGCTTCAGGGAATTTCTTCGTTTTGTGGTAAATTATGAGAGTTTATTCCTACAATTATAAACAGAGAATTTGCAATACAAATACTTTGCTTCGATATGTGTGCATCGTTTCATTTGGTGGGCCTGCTTCACCTGGAGTAGGCAGCGACAATGGGAGTGGCAATGCGTGGGACCCAGCGCTACGTCGACGATGGGAGAGGGCGTGATCCCCGCAGGCGGCTGGTTGGCTGCTTGGCTGGAGCCGCAGCCACCTGTGCGTGTTGGCTGCTTGGCTGGAGCCGCAGCCTGTTCTCGTCCTGCGACGAGCACTAGAGCAGATCAAAACAATGGAGGACGAGCACTGGACCCGCGCTCACGGTGGCGGCGTGCGACACTGGGAGATAGGAGCGGCACGAGAAGGGGAGCGATAGCGTGCGGCACTGGCAGATGGGAGCTGTGCAAGAGAAGAGGATCGAGGGATTTTTTTTGGAAGAAGCAGTTACGGTGTATAGACGGGCCGGTGTATGACGTGAGGCCTGGAAACGGTCGACGTGATTTGTTAGCGTCGTCCGGACGCCCAAGCCTAACGAGCCTAACAATTACCAAAATATAGAGAGAAAAAAAAAATGGGAAAACAAGAACAGCGACACAATCCCAATCCTCCTCTTTCTTTCCCTTCCTCTCCCTAGCTGGCCCCGACCAAGCAGCCCAGTAGGCGCCTCTTCTCCTCCTTCTTGCCTGGGCCGCCGAAGACCCAGCGAAGCTTGGCACTACTATACCTGAACATTTTTCGGGCTGGGTCGGGTTCGAGTCGGGCCGAAAAATCCAGTTATTTCGGGCCAAAAAAATCCTGCCCATGACGTCCCACCGGGCAAGTCGGGCCTAGCTTTTTCGGGCCAGGCTCGGGCCGGGCCCGGCTTGGGCTGGCTACCCGCGCATTTTACACTACAAAATGACTAAAAATGTATTTTTGGGCCGAAGTTCGGGCCAAGAAAAAATTTTACCGGCTTCAAAATCTCCGCCTAGGCCCCGGTCCGAAGAAGGTTCGTGGGCGGGCTAAAACCCGCCGGGCTCGGCCGGGCTAGTTTTGCTCGTATAGGCACTACCGTCCACCCACTCACGCACTTGAGTCACAACCCGTGCCCTTGCCCCTACCGGTCCAACCGCTCGACCTCCCTCGCATTGTTCCTCTTGTTCGCCGCGCCTCCACCTCACCCACCTCTTCTTCCTACTCTCCCTTCCCCGCCTTCTTTGCCGAGATGCCGACGACCCGAAGCTCCTCCCCCCGGCCATCTCTCTCTTCCCCTTCTCCTCTCCCCTCCGTTGTTTTCGCGGGCGTGGTGAACAAGGATGACCGACGGGATGAGGACGTGGGACCCGTGTGTCAATGGCCCATCCCATTTTCCTTATGAGGACGTGGGACCCGTGTGTCAATGGCCCATCCATTTTCCCCTTTCTCTATGGACATGGCTCGTAGGCCAGAACAGAGGAAGCACATGGTCCACAATGTGGTGCACAACATAGGGGTGTTTAGTTGGTGAAAATTTTTGGATTCATTTATCAGAAAGCACTTTTCGTTTTGTATTTGGTAATTATTGTCCCGTCATGGATTAAGTAGGCTCAAATATTTGTCTCATACATTTCAACCAAACCATGCAATTAGCTATTTTATTTAGCTACATTTAATACTCCATATATATGCGTTAAGAGATTCGATGTGACGGAAAAACTATAACTCTTTTTGGGTTATGCATGACAACTAAACAAGGCCTACACCAGGGAAATGCTGCCACTAGGATGCATCAGCCAAAGTGAATTGCTAAGTACACCCAGAGTGCGGACGCTGAGGAGTAAAACTACATTTTCCATATATTTACATATCATTTTTCATCATCTTAATTCCAAAATTAATTCCCAACATTATATTCCATAATAGCTTTTCATATTAAACCTTTAGAATTTCATAGCTTCACCATTCTAACTCCAAATCACCCCATTCCACTTCAATAATTCTTCTAAGCCCTACAATTCCATACGTTATTATTCCATTATTTGTTGCCCATTTAAATTCTAGTTATGTTTGTGTCTTGCCTTTATATTTTGATCGCGAACCGTAGATTATGTTTACCCTAGCTAGCACCATAGTCACAGGCGTTTGGGAGCTAACACGGACACAATGGACTGAGAGCGCCTCATATTTCAGATGACTAAAATCGCATGTAAAAGGATCATAATTTGCATAGAAAGCAACACTCAGTAAAGCCGTTGATTCCAGTAGTGGCAAGTACCGCTCGAATATGTTTGTTATTTCAATGGGCTACCCATATAGATGGCCATTGGCTGTGCCGGTTCGCCCGACGGCCCGGCGTGCTGTGGACGTGCCCGACGCCGGTGTGCTCGCCAGGCCGCCGTGTCGGACATGCCGTGCCTTGGCCGTGCTCATGCCGGCCTTCGTCCCATGGTATGACCCGTGGTTTGTCGGGCCGCCCTCGGCACGGCATGCCGCCATGCCACCGTGCGAAAAGCAAGGGCCCGCGTGACGCAGGTCCGCCGGCCCAAGCCTCGAGATGGAGAGGAGTCGGGAGGGGAGGGAGCAGAGGTGTAGGGAGCGTCGCCGCTCGCGTGAAGGACACCGTCGATCCGCCGCCGTCGGCGATGAACATGGAGCCATGGAGATGCGCGGTATGGCCGATGGGGCGCGAAGCGCCGTGGGTCGGTCCGCCGCCACCGGTGAGTGCCGAAAGTGGGGAGCGATCCGAGTGGAGGCACGAGTGGCGCGTGGCCGTGCACGCCACCGTGAGTGTGGACTGCGAAAATTGGCACCTCGCTGCGGTGCGATGGCGACGGGGCGGGGGTGGGGGGCGATGGCTACAGGGTCGGGGGTACTCGACCGACTGTGTGAGTGTGGTATGGGGCTTAAAGGTAGGAAAGGAAAGGTTGGGCCAAATTCCAAAATGATGTTAATTGAACTCGCAACCGGAAAGGAAAGGTTGATCCTTTATGCCGCAACTACAAAGCAATCCTCTTATTTACATATCCATCACCATAATGCTTTAGCACATTCATTCATCTATGGGGCAATTGCATATCCAGTAGTCTAGGATGTGTGTAGGCAAGGGGGCGATGTCTTCTCGACATCTAACCGAGTCTCTGTTCTCCATGAAGTAGTTCAGACAGGTCATTAGGTCACTCTTGCATAAGCCAATGCACCCCATCACAGTTGCATAGATCCTGTGTGCCGATTCAGCATGATTGCCTTCACTCAACGCTTTGTTCATTCCCTAGATTGCTTCTTTGAATCCTGTCATTAGAGCTGAGTCCCGTTCAGTCATTCCTCTCTTCCTCTTCTTGCTGTCATATTCATCCTTGCACTTCCCTTTCAACTTCTCTTGTTTGTCCTTGACAGCGGTGGAGCCTCATCCTTGTCCACATACACAACCTCTTGTTCAGTTGGAGGAGTGCCCAGTGGCTCATTGGATCCCATAGAAAACCTCCTTGTTGCTACCCAGCCCCAAAGGTCATGTCAACGTGGAACATGTAGTTGGGGATTGGAACATTCAAGAACTCAGATCCTTTCGATGATCCTGTAATGCAAACAAGGCAACAAGTACTGCAACAAGTTAGGCAAAGTGATAAATTAAGATAGCAAAGGTATTCGAGTTACTACAGTTACCTTGACATGTCCATTGTAGTGCTCAGTGGTCAAGTGTGATCATGCACAAGTCCTCATCCCGCTTTGCTCCATTTTAAGTCCTTCGATGCATACTGTTGGTATTTCTAACGTCACTAACTAGAAACAGATATAAACCTATCACTAGCAATGGCGTTAAAAATAAATATCGATGTTGCTTCGGAAAAAAGAAAATAATTCATTGCAGTTCATAGCATATCCGAAAAGGTTGTCATCCCTATAGTTAAACTACTAATATGCAAGGAATAAAATATTCGTACTATGCCTTGATAAACTTCTTAATAAGTAAATAAACAATTATAATGGGTATCCGCAAGCGCACATATGATATGAATATACCATTGTAGCATTTTAACCGGGAGTAAGAACCGGTATTGAATTTATATTCTACCACGGGGAAAGAAGTCTATTATCAAGAACTACATAGGTGTATCTAAACATCTTAATCATCTCTCGTAGGCAAAGCTTAAGTATTAAATCTATCAATTACATAAACAGGGATCAAAGTTCACAATAAAGATAATGATAAAAGTTTCGATAAATAGATTCAACCAAGTCATATCCGGTGTGCAAGTAGAAAGTGTCAAACAAATTGGACGATAGCAATTCATAGGCTAGCTAGCATTAGAAACTCCAATATGTAACTCTAAACTATAAGTTAGGATCTACTTGATTAGTGCAATACATCTAACAATCATCGAAGAAAGACTAATTAAATCCACACATGAGGACGTAATCCGTGAAGACTAAGGCCGAAACTTAGAACAACCCGAATAATATCATCCGCTAGGCCTACATACGGGGATGGATTGCAAAGGACTCAATGATTTTGTCACCACCACGATCTACCACACGACCCGGCATATAGGGTGCAAAACGCAGGTAAATAAGATCTAATCACCACGATTACATCATCTCTACCACTCACCCTCAGATCTAAAGGATGGCGCTATACGAATCCATGCATGAACATAATTGATAATTCAACTATGCTAAACGTGTAATCAAAGTAAATACTAGAACAAATAATCTCGAATATAAATATGATCAAGATATTCATATTAAGCACGTGCGGAACTTGAAGACTACTTACAATGAAGAACTTACAAGAACGAGGCGATCTTGAGTAGGCCTCAGACGATCGAGGCGGATTTCTCCCTTCCTACTAGATCTAATCTTGATTGCTACTCTTCCTAAAGCGGTGTTTCTAGGCGTGGGATTGATGACTTGGATCTTGAAGCTGTTGATAAATTGAGAACTTGATGATCTGAAAGGGGGTCTAGGGGTCTCCTTATATAGTCCGGAGGAGGTGCGGATGTTGGACTTAGATACATCTCGTACTTCCACCGTCGCCCTCGGATCAAAACCGACATTAAACAAGCGGATTAGATTGCGTCTTAGAGGCGGTTGAGGAAGCTTCCGGGGCGGGGGATGACTTGGAGGGGGAGGCCGTCGGCTGTTATTTGGCTGCGCCGGCCCGCAGTGTGGCCCACTGGGTCCCGGCGCGTCGTTAACCACGGAGTCTTCTAGATGATGTTTTCTTGGGTGCTAAGTCTCGATCACGTCGGGATTAATCCGAAGCCTTCTAGAGTCTTTCTCGGAGTTGGATTGCGTTACGTCGCGTGGAGTCGCACGGCTCATGAATTCTATTTTTTTCTGTTTAGTCCACGCAATTCACAACTTTACCAAAACTGGTGGAAATATATTAGTGACACCCTATTCTAGGTTGTTATTATGATTTATACCCCTTTCTCATGTTTATTTGATTAATAAATTTATATGATAACAAGTGTCAACAAACTCCCCCAAGCTTACCCTTTGCTAGTCCCTAGCAAAGCTATATGCTATAGTAGGATCGGGGAGTTGCTACTACGCTTTCATATCTCGAAATATTTGTATAAACTCTCCTCTTAACCTTGATTGCTCTCTCATACTGTTTACTATGGGGCGTAGCCTTTTCACGAATCATAAGCAAGATAAAACAATCAAGTTAAGTACCATGTCTCAAGCTCTTTGATCAACTATCATCCTGGGGTTTTGCAATATTTTTAAAAGAAACTCAGAGATCCTATGTATGACCCTCTTAAGTGGATGGTATGTAGCGAAGTTACTTATGTAGTAGGACATACATAGTGGGATGATAGTGGTGAAGTGGATGAGGATGAAGGGTAGTAAATAGCCCTTTAGCCTTTTCTAGTTTTTTTTTTCTTCTCAAGCATCTTGGACTATATCTCTCTTTCTAAAAATTGCTAGGACCTGGGCTGTCCATTCTTGGAGAGGTGGGCTTTGCCCCGGACTTGTGTCCATTTTTCTCTCTCCTTAGAGATGTGGGCCCTACTCACCCTCGGACACATGTCCATTATTCATCTCTAAATATATTTTTATTATTAGGGAGGTAGGCCCTTCTCGCCTAGTATGACTTTTTGTCCGTTACTCTCCCTCTCTCGTCTCACTTTTCTCTAGATATTTCTTTTTCTTTTCTCTCTTTTTTTTTCGAATGTAGCCCAGCCTCTATTTGACATAAAAACATTGAGAGAGACATATCAAAGATTGCAAGAGTTTATTTTTATAATTATGGCTAGCGGCTTGATGGAGTATGGGGATGCGTACTTCGAGAGTTAGATGCGGCGTATTTAGTGGAGTGGGATGATCTTGATGCGAATGATAAACTCTTAAGGATCATAGCTAAGGAACTCATCATGTAATGTTTTATAATTTTCAAAGATAAAAACCGGGAATCAAGTATCTCTAGGAATATGATAAACAGTAGCTCAACTTTTCATGTATCTTTATCCTTTAATGCTAAGACTCAGATTAAGCATGTGCTTCCCACGAGTCTTTGGGTTTAGAGCAAGTTAAGCATTTAATGCTTTTGGGAGAATCTAAGTCCAAAGTGTAAGTACTTTTAAGAGGAATTACAGTGAGCAACTATTCATCATTTCCTTAGCATATATCATCAAGATCATAAATAGAAAGGAAGAAAGCAATCTAGTAAAGATCTAGTATTTATTTGACTCTTTAACACTAAGATTTTTAATTAAGACTCATTAACTCTAAGCAAATATATATCTAGCTAATATTTAAGACATAAGATAGTGATACTTATCGTGGTAAACGGGGGTGCTCTCCCCCAAGCTTGATCTTGAAGTAGTCCTTTGTTCATCCCTGGAGTCTGCTCCTCTTTCGGGGTCTCCTTCAATGTTCTCCCCTGTTAATATTAATTTCGCACATACCGAAGGAACAAATTCTAGGATGTTAATGTGAGCCTTCATGTGCTCACGTCTTTTTTGGATTTTTTATTTTTTTAGAAAAAACGTGTGGACCTTCATGTGCCCAAATATTTTTAAGAATTTTTCTATGCAATAGGGATGCTAATGTAAAAAACATATGAGTGCAATATTTTTGTATTTTTATTTTTTTATGCCGCCACGATAAGGAGTGCTTGCATGGGGCTTTAGGAAGCGATGCGAATGCAGCAAAAATATTTTTGAGATTTTCTAAGTGCGAGGGTTTAGAAAAAAAAAATGCTAAAGGAAGTATGCTAATTGAAATATGCTTTGCGAGAAAATTAAATATGCGAGATAAATACCGAAGTTACCTCTCGGCGAGAGTTTAGAGCACTTACTCCCATGGCGTGGTGTCGTCTATGGGCCCTCGTATAAATGTTGTACTGGTAAGGTTCCTTCAATGATCTCAAAGGGCGGCGTAGACGAAGTAGCCGAGGAAGTTGATTGTTCATTTGGTGATGCCGGCGCTAGTCGGGTCTCGAAGGTGTGCACTCGTTGCTCTTCTTAGTGGGCGCGGCTTCTTTCTTCTTCGGGATTGCTTCTTTTAGTGGTGACCTCTCGGGTGTGGCCGGTGCGAGAATTCAAGATGGGTAGGAGGCTGAGTGTACTTTTCCTTGATGTCTTTCTCTATCCTCTCGATGTGCTCCATCTTTGAGTTTAGCTTCTGTTGTAGTCTCAGGAGACGCTTCTGGCCCTTGGTCTTTCTTGGGGGCTGTTCATTATTAGTGTAAGTATTGAAGAAACAACGTATCTTTTTACCTTGAAATTTTGGAAGTGGATCTCGCCCGTCCCGATGTAGATGATGGCTCTTGTAGTGTTCAAGAACGGTCTTCCAAGTACTATGGGGGGGATCTTGTTCTTCTTCTCCCATGTCCATGACTAAAAAAGTCGGTGAGGACATAGCAGTCTTTGATCTTAACGGGGCGTTTCGTGCAATACCTTAGGGAATCGGTGTGATTGATCCGCCATCCGCAAAGCATTACATAGGTGGAACACAAAGGCGGATTACCATATATCAATTGATACGTTACCTTTGACATTAAGTTGATGCGATCCGTGTCGCGAACAACTTGCTTTGGAAGTTCCATTGATTAATGGAGCAGTGGATTGATGGAACTCCAGGGTCGTCTAGCTTCTCTAGTGGTGGTGGGACGCGCCGAGTCTTGCGTTCTGTTGCAACTTGATTGATCATCAAGACTTCGTTCCACGTGTGGTCGAGGTTGACGGTTCTTCTTGTTCTTGCTTCTTCTTTTTGTCCTCTCCTCGACATACGGTGCGTGTATTTCGAGGTGCGGTAGTGATACAGGTGGAGCAGGGGGAGCTAGGGTCTTGTGTTTGCAGTTGAATCTCTCCCTCTATTTATTGGCGGTGAAGGCGATCTTTGCGGTGTCGGCGTAGATGATGGCCTTGGTGGTGGCAAGGAAAGGGCGTCCCAGAATGATCGGGGCGTTCTTACCTTTGCCCGTATCCAGGACCACGAAGTCGGTGGCCACATAGAGCTTACCGATGTAAAGACAAACGTCTTCGGGATGCCCTCGGGGTAGCATAGCGGCCCGATCTCACGCAAGTTGTAGGCACATGGTTGTGTATAATAAATCTGAATCGGGCTCAAGGTTTACCTTAGGCATAATGTTGACACTTGAGCCAAAGTCGCAGAGTGCGTCGTAGGTACGGGCGCCGATGCTAATGGTGATGACTGGTCTCCCTGGATCTCCTTTCTTGGCGGGCATGCCCAGTCGTGCACTTCAGTCCTTCTCGTGCATCCTTGGTCTGAATACCTGCATAGTAGACATCGACAAGATTTGCAGATTCTAATTCTTCCGGCTGGCCCGGAATCTTACCTAGGTTAGGCATAGGAGTAGATAAAGCCAGCTGAGATAACTGAGATTCTATCATTTTATTGAAGCTATGCTGGTTCTTTATTGCAGAAGAAAAGCTTTCCATTTTAGCACTAATAGTTTCTAGCATTTTGTCATTGGAAGCTAACTTCTTAGACAGATTATCCATAAGTCTACCTTGGTTTTGTACTAGCTCTCTTAAAGGTGGGAAATTATTAAAAGAGTTATTACCTTGATAGTTACCTGAGTAGTTACCTTGGTAGTTGGGTCTCTGTTGATTCCATCCTTGATTCGGGGGCGATCTTGGTTGTTGTTGTTGTTGATGTAGTTCACGTCCTCTTCATTTCGGGACATTGGCTGCCCGAGTGTCGGTGTTGCCGCATTCTTCACATGTCATGCGGGAATCGAAGAGTTGCATGACTTCCTTCTTCTCGGGAGCTTTGTCTTCAAGTTTTTTCATAATTAAGTCCATTTTGGCAGACAGCATGTCTACCTCTTTTAGCTGATGCATTCCCCTCTCTTTCTTGCGGGGTTGACGGTCCTCATTCCAAGCTTGGTTTGACGCCATCTTCCCCACAAGGTCGATAGTTTGATTCGGTGTAAGGGGGGGAAAGCACCTCCGGCCGGCGGCGTCCATGGTCTCACGGGTGTTGTTGTTAAGCCCGTGGTAGAAGGTCTGCATGAGCAGCCAGTTCTCCATTCCATGGTGTGGGCATTCAGTGATGTAGTCTTGGAAGCGCTCCCACGCCTCTGGAACGGATTCGTCGTGTTGCTGCTGGAAACTTGAGATTTTCCCCCGTAAGGCGTTGGTTTTGCCTATAGGGAAGAACTTTGCCAGGAAGGCAGTAGAGCAAAGTGTCCAAGTAGTGAGTTTGTCTTTGTTGGCGTAGAACCACTGCTTCGCTCGTCCCAAGAGTGAGAACGGGAATAGGCAAGTAGGATTGCATCACTTGAGACATCTTTGATGGTGAAGGTGCCCTGAGATCTCTAGGAAGTGTTGTAGGTGAGCATTGGCATCTTCATGTGCTTTTCCACGTAATTGGCTAGCTTGTACCATGTTGATGAGTGCAGGCTTGAGCTCAAAAGCTTTGTCTCCACATCATTTGTCGGCCCAAAGTGCGGATGTTAGCCGTAGTCGGTGCGCAGTACCTCGCGGAGGGTTTTGTTCGCCATTACTTGAACACGGGTGCTAAGCTTCGCGCGGTGGAGGAGTCTTCGAGGTAGTGATCTTAGGTTGAGACTTCAACTTGGATCTTGCCTCCTTCAAGAGTTTTCTGGATCGAAAAGGAAGTTTTCGGGAAGATTCCTATTCATACGTTACCACGAAATAGATAGAAAGAATAATAACAAGGGTAAACCTGTTTTTAAGCAATTAGTGATAAATTTAATACTTTACAATGCGTGAGAGATGCATGCAAGTTATTCCTATATTTTCTTGGGTTAAAGACTTTCTTTCCCAAGAACGGCGCCAAAAAATGCTTGTTGGTATTTCTAACGTCACTAACTAGAGAAACAGATATAAACCTATCACTAGCAATGGCGTTAAAAATAAATATCAGATGTTGCTTCAGATAAAAAGAAAATAATTCATTGCAGTTCATAGCATATCTGAAAAGGTTGTCATCCCTATAGTTAAACTACTAATATGCAAGGAATAAAATATTCGTACTATGCCTTGATAAACTTCTTAATAAGTAAATAAACAATTATAGCTGGGTATCCGCAAGTTACGAGATATGAATATACCATTGTAGCATTTTAACCGGGAGTAAGAACCGGTATTGAATTTATATTCTACCACGGGGAAAGAAGTCTATTATCAAGAACTAAGCTGTGCATAGGTGTATCTAAACATCTTAATCATCTCTCGTAGGCAAAGCTTAAGTATTAAATCTATCAATTACATAAACAGGGATCAAAGTTCACAATAAAGATAATGATAAAAGTTCTGATAAATAGATTCAACCAAGTCATATCCAGGTGTGCAAGTAGAAAGTGTCAAACAGTGGACGATAGCAATTCATAGGCTAGCTAGCATTAGAAACTCCAATATGTAACTCTAAACTATAAGTTAGGATCTACTTGATTAGTGCAATACATCTAACAATCATCGAAGAAAGACTAATTAAATCCACACATGAGGACAAGAATCCGTGAAGACTAAGGCGAAACTTAGAACAACCCGAATAATATCATCCGCTAGGCCTACATACGGGGGATGGATTGCAAAGGACTCAATGATCTTTGTCACCACCACGATCTACCACCGCGACCCGGCATATAGGGTGCAAACGCAGGTAAATAAGATCTAATCACCACGATTACATCATCTCTACCACTCACCCTCAGATCTAAAGGATGAGCGCTATACGAATCCATGCATGAACATAACAGTAATTCAACTATGCTAAACGTGTAATCAAAGTAAATACTAGAACAAATAATCTCGAATATAAATATGATCAAGATATTCATATTAAGCACGTGTGCGGAACTTGAAGACTACTTACAATGAAGAACTTACAAGAACGAGGCCCTGATCTTGAGCCGGCCTCCGACGATGATCGAGAGCGGATTTCTCCCTTCCTACTAGATCTAATCTTGATTGCTACTCTTCCTAAAGCGGTGTTTCTAGAGCGTGGGATTGATGACTTGGATCTTGAAGCGCTGTTGATGAATTGAGAACTTGATGATCTGAAAGGGGGGTCTAGGGGTCTCCTTATATAGTCCGGAGGAGGTGCCGGTGTTGGACTTAGATACATCTCGTACTTCCACCGTCGCCCTCGGATCCAAACCGACATTAAACAAGCGGATTAGATTGCGTCTTAGAGGCGGTTGAGGAAGCTTCCTGAGGCGGGGATGACTTGGCGGAGGGGGAGGCCTGGTCGGCTGTTATTTGGGCTCGCCGCCCGAGTGTGGCCCACTCGGGTCCCGCATGGGCGCATCGCGGGCTTCTAGAGTCTTCTAGATGATGTTTTCTTGGGTGCTAAGTCTCGATCACGTCGGGATTAATCCGAAGCCTTCTAGAGTCTTTCTCCGAGTTGGATTGCGTTACGTCGCGTAGTCGCATCGCCCGCATTCTCATTGTTTTCTGTTTAGTCCCCGCAATTCACAACTTTACCAAAAACTGGTGGAAATATATTAGTGACACCCTATTCTAGGTTGTTATTATGATTTATACCCCTTTCTCATGTTTATTTGATTAATAAATTTATATGATAACAAGTGTCAACAATACCTTGACCCACTTGGCGTGCCACTTGCATAGATGGTTGTACGTCTGAGTCCTTGTGACTAGCTGGTTGATGTAGGCCTTGAGTTCCTTGGCCACTTGGTTGTTGTGACAGTCCTTGAACCCTTTGTCAGTCCTCTGCCACTCACTTACTAGGTCAACAAACTTACTCAGAACAAAGGTAGACATCACATGAATCTAGTTGAGCCTTGGAACTGCACCATTCCCCTATGCTGCAGAATCCACCTCTTGTACCTTAGGGTCCTCATGGACTTGTGGGTCAGCACCATTCATCCCAAACACATCATGATTGTCTAGCCCATCCATAGCTAACACCCCAAATATAATACAAGTACGTGCATAGCAAAATATAACAACCATTTCAAAGCATCAGGCTTAGAATAGTGTACTGAAACACCATGAAAACCACATGATAATAGATAAATCAAAGTATAGCAAAGGATCTTAGTATGTTCAACAACACCAAAGTCATATTACAAGACAAAGTACAGAAGCATCATTGCTTTAGGAAAGGTCTCATCACAATTAAACAGTTCTTACATCACAGGACTCAACACATAGTGTTGCTTGTCCTAGTTTCAATTGCCACCTTGCCTAGACTACCACATCAGATTGGCCCACTCATCCCTCTTGGTTTCCCAAGCTCTCATTGTCATTTGGTTCTAGGACAGGATTGGGTTCCCAATCCTCTTCTATTGGGATCACTGAATCTTGGCCAAACCTCAAGATCTAGTTATGGAGGATACAACAAGCTAACACCAAATTCACTTGAGTCTTGTAAGGATGGAAGGGCTTGTTGTATAGAATTCTGAACCTGCCCTTCAGAGCTCCAAATCCCCTCTCTACCACAGTCACTCTCAGGGCAGAGTGCCTAAGGTTGAAGAGCTCCCTAGGGTTCTGTGGCCTCCTAACTCCATACTCCCTTAAATGATATTTTGTTCCTCTATATGGTGGCAAAAACCCAGGCCTCACTGCATATCCACCATCAACTAGGAAGAACTTCCCCAGACAATAGTAAATATGGCCAGTGTTAGAGGTATTGGACTGTACTACAACCTATTGGGCTTAAGAAATGACATGTGACATATGGTAATACCTGCAGGTACTTTGAGACCATCATTCCTCTCCAAGACATCACCTAGAATTCTGGCATCATGAGCTGAACCTTCCCAACCAGATAGGACATAGGTGAACCTAAGGTCAAAATCAACAGCTGTAAGGACATTCTGAGTGGTGGTGTTCTTCCTACCCATGAAAATGAAAGGTGGCCTGAGTCTGTTTGGGACTTTGGAAAGGACATGAGTACCATCAATGGCACCAATACAATCCTAAAAAACAGTATTAGATTAACAAGGACCTCCTCGAGGTAACCACAAGCAATGAAATCTAGGTATAAAATGTCACCTTGAAGAAAGGATACCACTTTCTGCTACGGAGAATTTTGAGGTGTGTAGAGGAAGAGGCTTGTGGAACAATCATTTCACTTCTAAGTTGGCCAACAACATAGAGCACTTCATGAAAGTACCTACTGATAGTTTCTGTAGACCTCTTGAAGATGTATTTGATGACCCTGAATCTGGTGTTGTGGCCAACAACCAACAGAAACATTGCCACCTGTTCCTCAATCTGACTATTCAGGGTATCCCGGCCCCTATCCCGAAACAAGCTGCAGAGCTGAAAGAAAGGAGCTCTCTTCATCCTGAGCAGCTCAATGAAGTTGGTGTCATCGTTCTGGTGAAGGAAGGAGAGGTTGACAACCCTTTCTTCATCTCTCGGGGTCCTTGGGCCATACCTAATCCCTCTCCTACTAGTGGCCAACCTTATGAACCTAAGGAAGACCCAGGCACTCATCACAACCATCATTGCTGCAACCCTCCTAACGAAAGTCCAGCAACACCTAAACGATGTGTCCATGGTGCTACAGAACAACTTTAGTATGCAAGAAACCCTAAATAAAATGCCAAGCAAAAATGAATCTTGAGCCAAACAAATGGGTAATCATGGCATAGGTGTACCAAGTACCAGGATCCAAAGCAGTAGTATGATTGAAACTCTAACTAGTTCATTTGACCGGCTGTGAACCGAAAAGGGCGTCACCCATGTCAAATACATAAATCATCGACCATCGACCCTAAATCTCAGCTAGATCCAGAATCAACTCAAGAACTTTCGAGACCTGAACCAAATCAAACGCAACAACCGCGGAAGAGAGAAGGAGGAGACTGGGCCAAGTACCAGTGGCCACGAGGGTCTTACTGGAAGTGAAGGGGAGGATCACCGCCGCCGGCGGGACCCAACAGAGATGGAGGAGTCGATGAGCGAGAGGGAGGTGAGAGCGAGTGAGCGAGAGCGATAGCGATAGCGAGTGCACTGCCGAGTGAGTGAACAAAGTGGCATGGGAAACCCTAGCCACCCGATGACCCTCGATTTTATACGATGGCCAGGGAGAGCGAGTCGGGCCCAGCTACAGGTCGTCACACGTGGCCGGTCGGAGCCTGGCTCTAGAAAAACGACCGGGTTTTTTTGTGAAGCGAGGCCAAGTCAAGACTGAGCGCCCCTCGGGGCCCGGCTAAGGGCTGGCCAAGCCAACCAAACGACCCGGTGTCGGCCCAACCTGGCTTTGGCCGGCTCCGGGCCAGGGAACCAAACACACCCATCATGTGTGCTTTGGGGCCAATTTTGTTTTAGGGTTTTTGCATTTTTGGTTGTTCCAGCTTGCTTAGATTTTAACAGTTCTATTAGATCTAATACAAATGAAGTGATCCCATCACACAATGCACATTATCCTTACTTATGGTTTGCACAAAAATTTTTTCCTTTCATCACCACCTTCTCTCACCCTAACCACATATGGAGTTATGCAAGCCACTATGACAAATGTAGAGAACCTCCTTTTATCTGATCCTACATAGCATGTGGGGTTACAATTAAAAAAGCGAGGTTGGGGAAGGCCTAAGGGAGGAGGATAGGAGAGATGACGTCGATGATGTGCGGTAACTTGACAGTGATGTGTGGTGTTTAACTACTTGTCTCTTCTAATTGCATCTCATCTATGGTGAACTGTCCCTAGAGGGTGAAGGGATCCCTTATTTATATGGTCACATAACCTATTGCACCATGTGGCACACTCCACACACAATATCTATGCTCTACCTCACCATTATCTATTTTCTATATATTTTTCATACAAAAATATCTAGTTTTAGAATCTTTTAGACTTTATCATAAAGGATGTCAAGTATAATTGTTTGCCATGAAGCTAATTCTAGAATCTTGCTTGGTAAATATTTCCTCTTTTTGTAAAATCTAAATTCTTCAAGTACGCATTATATTTTCAAAGACCACCTTCGATCTCTCGCCCACGTATTTTTTTTATCTGATCCTACATAGCAGTCGGAGCAAAATCTAAATTCTTCAAGTATGCATTATATTTTCAACACCACCTTCGGTCTCTCGCCCATGTACTTTTTTTTTATCTGATCCTACATAGCAGTTGGAGCTACAAGTAAAAAAAGCGGTATTGGGGAAGGACTAAGGGAAGGAGGATAAGAGAGATGGCTTTGATGATGTGTGGTAACCAGATAGTGGTGTGGTGTATAAATACTTGTCTTCTAATTGCTTCTCATCTATGGTGAACTGTCCCTAGAGGGTGAAGGGATGCCTTATTTATATGATCACATTTGCGCCATGTGGCACACTCAACACATAATATCTATGCTCATTATCTCATGGTATTAGAATCTTTCATACTTTGCCATAAAGCATGTCAAGTATAACTTTTGTTTATTATAAAACTAATTCTAGAATCTTGCTAGGTAAATATTTCCTCTTTTGTAAAATCTAAATTCTTCAAGTATGCATTATATTTTCATCACCACCTTCGATCTCTCGCCCATGTGCTTTTTTATCTGATCCTACATAGCAGCTTGGAGCTACAAAAAAAAAAAAAAAAAAAAAGGGTATTGGGGAAGGACTAAGGGAAGGAGGATAAGAGAGATGGCTTTGATGATGTGTGGTAACCAGATAGTGGTGTGGTGTATAAATACTTGTCTTCTAATTGCTTCTCATCTATGGTGAACTATCCCTAGAGGGTGAAGGGATGCCTTATTTATATGATCACATCTCGCGCCATGTGGCACACTCAACACATAATATCTATGCTCATTATCTCATCATTATCTATTTTCAAGATATTTTTCATACAAAAATATATCTGGTTTTAGAATCTTTCATACTTTACCATAAAGCATGTCAAGTATAACTTTTGTTTGTTATAAAGCTAATTCTAGAATCTTGCTAGGTAAATATTTCCTCCTTTATGTGACGTCTCTTGTAGTTCCATGTAGAAAGCCTAACAAAAAGGGACGAAGTCTCGCGTCGCCTAGGGCAGCCGCCGCCGCCGCCACCACTCTCTACCACCGGCACCGCTGGTCCCCCTCCCTTCCCCTTCGGCATCCGGGCCGGAGGCTGAAGGGAGTGGGGATCCATTGTTTTTCCATAAGTTTTCCCTATTAGATCGAGTTCTTGGGGTTAGTGTCTCTCCATGTCGATGGAGTTTAGGGTTCGGGCGGCCGTGCCGTCACCCGGCACGGCAAATAAAGTTTCTGGGTACCGGTGGATGCTGTGTGCTTCGTGCCGAATAACCGGTGTCGTATGTGAGCTCTTCGGTAATCCTCATGGGTTTGTGGTTCTTCCTCGTCGCTGGGTTTCGGGCGGCGGTGGATGTTTTTTCCGGTCGTTGGTCCTCGGGCGGCGGCGGCGGATTTTCTTTTCCTCTTTCCTTTTGCCAAGGGGCTGGCCAATTTTCTTTCAACGAAATCGATTCGCTTGGTGATCTGGGCGATGGATGATGCGGCTTTTCCAATGCTTGGTGTTTCTTGGTGGAAGCAAAGGTGGACATGGATCGTTGTGGTGGTGTCGATGGCGAAATGGAGATCGAGAGACGAAGAAGATGAGATTGGATCTTGAGGACTCAATTGTAATTATCTTTTTCTTTGAGTTCAGTTTGTAATAGGGGAGGATGTCTTGGCTGATGCTTAATATATCTTCCTTTTCGCAAAAAAAAAAAAATATTTCCTCTTTTGTAAAATCTAAATTCTTCAAGTATGCATTATATTTTTAGCACCTCTTAATGCACACATGTCTTTTTGGTGTGTCTCGACCACTATCCTTGATGTTTTGTGTTTTGCTATTCAGGGTTTTTTCCCATGAAAAAAATAGCGCGCTATAGCGCCAAAATAGCGCGCTAATAGCGGCCAGAAAACACTGTCGCGATACCAAATAGCGCGCTATAGCGCGCTATAGCGCCAAATAGCGCGCTAATACGGCGCTATTGCGTTTTGGCCAACCTCCCGCTAAATTCCATAGCCCGCGATTTTTCTCATGGGGTTTTTTTCTTGTGGTCATAGCTTAAGTATGTTCTTTCTTCATCTAATACAACTCTTTTGAAAAGATGCCCATGAGTGGGGGCTTGTGAATTGGGCTAGTCTAAAAATTTCACAAAAAAACCTATTGCTTAGGCAAATTACCTAGTATGCCTAACAAGTCTTTTATGCCTATCATTCAAAGTTTTGCACCCTACACAACGATGTGTTTCTAATGTATGAGAGAGTTGTTAGAGTACCCACATAAAGGTTGAGAGGCGCTACTCAATAGTATGTTTTGTGCCTAGAAATTTACAATTTAGGGTCCCCCGCCATCAAAATATTGGAAGATCTGCTCTTGCCACTAAGGTCATTAGATGATTTCTCTATACTCTATAACTCTTAGAAAGCAAAGACTCACTAGCAATTATCTTGCCATGCAAGTGTCCACATAATCATCCAAGTAGAACACTCCACTATCTAGCAACTATAGCTATCCCTCCATGCAAAGTGCCGACATCAACATCCACTAGCATCCCATTATGTCTTCATTCAAGCTAATCACATTAGCACACCACATCATTTACTAAAATTTATTAAGTTGTCTACATCCGAATGCTAAAAAATCATCCACTAGCATGTATTATGATATTTACTCATTCAAATATTAATAAATATAAATAGTATAATTTTACATGCAATTTCCACAACAACTTGTGGGCTCAATATCCTAGTTTGATATGTTGAAGATCCTTTAATCATCATGGAAGCATGCAACCGTTGCAAAAAAAGACAATTGTTGACCTTGAAAGCCTTGATACACTATTTTGGTGAATCAATAGGATTTTTAAAAGTAATTAAATTACTCAAAATATATGGGTCCCAATCAACACCACAAAGGATAGATTACAACATCTAGCTAGCAAGAACTTTCAATCATAAAAGACAGCCTCGCCGCCCATTCACTTACTTGAGACTCCCTTTAAGTTTAATAACTAATAAGCAAAGGGTCATTACCTTTAGTTTTGCATAGATAAGCTTTGGTTTTACATAGATAAGCTTCGTTTTGCATGCAACAATTGCAACATTCAACGTTGTTAATCATTAGTGTTGACCCAAAAATGAATCTTAACCAACACACCAAGCAGGCTTTGGATGCCCTAGAGGCCGCACATGACCTACAACAACAAAGCAAGACACAAAACGTAATTGGCCAAATCGATCGATCAATAGACCGATAGGGCCAATGTCGAGCTCGTTCTCAAGCGAAAAAGCTCCTGAACCACCTTCGGAAGGACCCATTAGGAGGATGCACGTGGATCATCTCCTAGGACCAGCAAAGCCGCCTAGGGAGCTAACAAATGTTGTGGCGAGAGGTGCTGAACAACATGTAGAGGGGTTGAGATAAGAAAATTAGGGTAAAAGAGGGTATTCGTGTTTGATTTTTGATGATTGATTGGATGGGATCAATCGGCCATGATCCTCTTGTATTTATAGAGGGGGTGGTCTTATCCTAGTACAAAACAACCCTAGGTCGCAATATCCAAGTTTCCTATGCTCAAAACTTGCCAAAACACGATTTAGATCAAATAAGTTTGGACTTGGCCGGACCAACCGCTTAGCCGGGCTGGCTCATGACCTGGCTTAGCCGATTTTTGCTAGCTCCCACGGGATGCTGGCCAGCCTAGTGAGCCGGGGATGGAGCTGGCCTGGCCTGGTTGGCCAAATCGGCCGAAGCCGACCGGGCTGGCTCCCCATGTCTCATTGTCTGCGCATTTTGCTCCTCCGATCTGTTGGCAATGCTACTTGACCTTGTCTAGGGTCAACGTAACTTATTCATGATGCCCTAAATCCTCTTGGACATTTTTGAGTGTCAACAATTAGTTTACTAGTTGTTAGTTCTACGGATTCAAACGGGACCTTAGCGGGTAGCAAGTACACAAGGAACGATCAATCACAAAGCATAGTTATATTACAGTGGAGCGAATGATTTGGGGAGTTCATCAGTTCATAAAGAACACAAAATGACCGCGTATATGGATAGATAAAAACATACTATCACAGAAGCATAACCTAGTACGCATGCATGGAACGGCAAAGCATATAATAATAACTTGATGATCATGGGATGGGAGCTCAATAATTCATCTTGCCGGGTCAGGGGTATTTTGTATCTAGTCTCTCAAGGCTCTCATGGTCCAAATAGCTCCGAGAAAAGAGGGTCAAGCGGGTCTCCCCCATCCGCCCCGACGGCGTAAGAAACATGGACTTGTACTAATCATCATGGGTGAACTTGATCTCCTCGTCATCGCCGAGGGACTCACCCGCCTTCCTTTCTTCGCAAGGAAGATGGTGGCTTCCTCATGGTGTCGCCCGGCGGCCAAGTGTTCCAGTTGTGCATGCGCTTTGCTGAATACTATCTTGAACCGACGGGGTTGTTGTCGCGCTTCTTGTTGAACCACCTTGCACCGGCGCTCGTATAACGCCATGTGGCCTTTTCTCGACACGGCCACCCTAACATCTACCGTCTACCACGATTTTTGCAAATGTTACCAATTCTCAAGCATGCATGCAAGCGGGTGGATGGAAGCGAGAGGGAGGGACTGTTTTAGTCACTACAGAATCGGTCCTCGACAAAAGCTTTACCGAGCATGGCGTTCGGCAAAAGCGCCTTCGTGTGGCTTTTCGGTTGAGGCACACTATCCCCTAATCTAGGGTTTTCTATCCTCCGGGCGGCGACGCCAGAGTCCACCTGAAATCGGCGGCGATCACCTTGATCCCCACCGACCAATCAATTCCCTACACCGCGTTCGTGTGCAGGGACCTGGGGCCATTCGAAGGCGAGAGGAAGCACTCCATCAATGGCGGCGGAGGAGGGTTTTGGCCCGGGTTTGGAGGCACACCTAGCGGGGCTGAAGCTCCAAGGGGAGGAGGAGGAGGATCTTGATTTCTCGAAGAATTTGATGATCCGGTGAAGGATGTTCGGCTTCTTGCTGTTTTTAGGGTTCATACCACAAAACCCTTTAGCGCCATGCGGCGTTGTTCAGCGCTCTAAGGAACGCTTGGGCAGCATCGAAGGACGTGACGTTCAAGGTGATTGATCCAAACCTCTTCATGGTGCAGTTGCACTGCTTGGGGGACTGGACTAGGGTGATGGATGGCAGACCATGGATCTTTAGAGGAGCGCCGGTGGTGTTGGAAGAGCATGACGGTTTCTCCAACGTCAGAGCTTACAAGTTGGACAAAATACCTGTTTGGACTAGGATCCAAGGGCTACCGGATGGGCTGATGAAGAAGAAAGACATTGCTGAAAAGATTGCAAAGAAAGTTGGGGAACTAGTGTGTGTGATGGTTAATGATGGCAAGATTACCTCTACGCCATATCTCAGGGCTAGGGTTGAGCTTCCCCTAAATAAGCCTTTGGTGAGAGTGGTGCAGATTACTCTGAAGGAGAGATTGCAATTTATGGTGCAATATGAAAAATTGCCGATGTTCTGCAATTTTTGTGGCTGTATGGGGCATGAGGTAACCGAGTGTGGAGACGGTGTGCACCCGAAGGAGACCTGTGGCTGGGGTGATTGGCTTAGGGTCACCATCCCACAACAAAATTCGGGACGAGGTGACCGTGGAGGGCGTGGAAGAGGGCGTGGAGGCGGTAGAGGAGGAAGAAGTTCTGGGAGGGGTGAATGGGAAGAGGATGAATTGATGGATATGGAGACGTCCGCTGGGACGGAAGAACTCCAGAATGATAATTCTAGGAAGGTGGCCATGCAGGTCACCATGCTGGAAAATGCAGCACATGGGGCATCGGTTAGTCCTTTGCCGGTGCAGGAGAAGAAAAGGCCGAGGAAGGAGGGGGGTGGCGATGATGAGTCAGATGAACCAAAAGCAAGATCGGCGCTCCTCCTTGAGGGGAGTGTCCGGGCACAATGAAAACCCCCGGCGTGGAACCGCCAAGAAGCTCGCAAGTGCGGGCAAAGGCGTGCTCTTCCGGGACGCCCGAGGAGCACAAACCCGGATGTGTTTTTCCTGTCTGAAACACATTTGAACAAGGCTAAGGCAGAAAATCTGATGAGAAAACTAGGTTGTGATTGTCTTGCCGTTCACGAGAGTGATGGCAGGAGTGGGGGTCTATTGATGTGTTGGCGAAGTGAAGTCAAGATCGTGGTGCTCGGGGCAACGGAGAACTATATTGATTCTGTTGTGCTTTGGGACCGGGAGTGAAGATTGACCGGTCTCTACGGAGAACCAAAGTGGGATCAAAATCGAAAAACATGGGATGTTACGAGAAGCCTTCATGGCGACTCACAGTTACCATGGATTGTGATGGGAGATTTTAATGAAATCCTCTTTAACCACGAAAAAGAGGGTGGCAGGCCAAGGACAGATAGTCAGCTACAGGCCTTTCACTCGGCGTTAGGGGCTTTGTGGACTATCCGACATGGGCTTCCGAGTGGTGATATGTTCACTTGGCGGAGAGGGGATATAAGGGAGAGACTTGATCGGGGTGTATCAAATGCAGCTTGGAATTTGATGTTCCCGAGCGAGCGATGCTGAACCATGAGGGCCACATCAAATCAGACCATCGACCAATACTGGTTAATACAGAGGGAGAGGAAGATGGTGTTCCACACCAGAGCCCCAGACGCTTCGAAGCTCGCTGGTTAAAAGAAGAAACAATAGAGGCAATGGTGCAGGCAGCATGGGCCCGAGCAGCGGCCCGAGGAGAGGGACCGAGCTTTATGTAGAAAACAAGCATGGTTCACGATGAACTTCATGTGTGGGACCGTGAAACACTGAAGGGGCCTGTGAGACGAATGAAAAAACTCAAAAGAGAATTAGAGTGGAAGCGGGAGAGGCCCTATGTCCGAAGCAAATTGGGTCGTGAGTAAAAGAACTCTTGTTGTTCGATAGAGTCGCTTATGGAGCAAGAAGAGTTAATTTGGGTCCAAAGAGCCCGGGCAACCGGCTCAAACATGGAGACCGCGAACACCTCTTTCTTCCATCGATTTGCTTCCATGAGAAGAAAGAAGGGAATACAATTAAATGCCTAGTTGATGATCAAGGCGTGAGACAGAAAATAAAGAGGTAATGTGTGGAATGATCAAGGATTATTTTCAGTAGCTATTCACTAAGGAGAATGGGGAAATTGATAACAATGTGTTGGATGCTTTGTACCATGCAAAGTTACAGAAGAGATGAATGAAGGGCTGCTGTCACCCTTCACGGAACAAGAAGTCAAATCTGCTCTATTTAATATTGGCGACCTGAAGGCTCCAGGGCCGGATGGCTTGCATGCCATTTTCTTTAAAAGATTCCGCATTTGCTTGGTGATGACTTAACATCGAGGTGCTCCGTGCAAGTAAATACTGAGCATAATACCGAATGGTTGGAACAATACCGATATAGTTCTCGATCCCAAAAGTGGAGAACCCGGAGAAGGTAACACAATTCCGCCCAATTAGTTTGTGCAATGTTGTCTATAAGGTTATATCCAAGATGCTATCGAATAGGCTCAGGACGATTCTACCGGATATAATCAGTGAGCAATAGAGTGCCTTTGTTAAAGGTCGACTTATTACTGATAACATTCTGGTGGCCTATGAGTGCATTCACTCAATCAAGAAAAAGAGTGGGAAATGGGGGGGCTATGTGTCAGTAAAAGCTCGATATGCATAAAGCTTATGACAGGTGGAATGGAATTATTTGGAGAAGATTATCTGAAACCGGGCTTTCATAGGCGCCGGGTTGATTTAATTATGGCATGTGTCTCTTCAGATCATATTCGGTCCGATTCAATGATATAGAAACAGAAACCTTTGTGCCTACAAGGGGTTTACGCCAAGGGGATCCATTATCCCCTTATTTATTTCTGATGGTAGCTGAAGGATTGTCATGCATGCCGAGAAGAGCGTAAGAACGTGGGGGAACTTGAGGGTGTCAAAGTCACCGACATAGTCCTCAAGTCTCTCATCTCCTCTTTGCTGATGATTCTTTAATCCCGATGAAAGCGGATAGAAGAAATGCCGATTGCTTGAAAGGGATTTTGACTAAGAAATCGGACAGTTCAGGTCAGAAAAATAAGTGAAGGAAAATCCAGCGTTTTCTTTTCTAGAAATACGATATAGATGAGAAAGTGGAAGTGTGCAATATCCTAAATATTTTGACGGAATCGATTTCTGATAAATATTTAGGCCTCCCCGCGCTGGTTGGAATGGATAGAACTCGATTGTTTTAGGCACTTGGTGGATCGGCACGCGTGCCGGGATATCAGGATGGAAGGAGAAATTGCTTAGCTACGGGGGAAAAGAAACTCGATTAAATCTGTTGCCCAAGCTATCCCGGTTTTTGCGATGATGGTGTTCAAGCTCCCTAACAAAATCTGCAAGGGAGTGACTCGATGCTATCTCCCAATATTGGTGGGGTGATGGGGAGGAGAAGAAACATATCCACCTGGCAAAGCAATGGTGGAAGCTGTGCATGCCGAAGAACAAGGGGGGTATGGGTTTTCGTGATCTACAGAGTTTTAATCTAGCACTATTGGCAAAACAGGTTTGGAGGTTGATGTCTGAACCCGATTCTCTATGTGCTCGGATTCTACGGGCTAAGTACTACCCGGATGGTGATCCGTTGAATGCAAAACCAAAACAAGGAAGTTCCTATACTTGGCAAAGTGTATTAGCAGGTTTAGAGTGTTTTAAACAAGGTAGTATCTGGAGAGTTGGTGATGGGTCCAAAATTAACATCTGGGAAGACAGATGGATTCCAAACAGTCCCGACTTAAAGATTCAAACTATGAGAGGAAGAAGCATTGTTACAAAAGTCCAGGACTCGATAGATCCGGGTACAGGGCAATGGGATGTTGATATCATGAGATCAATCTTCAATTCAGTTGATGCACATCGCATACTACAGATTCCTTTAATAAATGAAAGAGAGGATCTGGTGGCGTGGCACTTCAACAAGAATGGGTTGTTTTCGGTGAAATCGGCATATCACTGTCAATGGACAAGGAAGTTTGATGAGGATGGAGATCGAGCTCAAGATGCAGATAATAGAAGGAGAGTATGGAAGTTTCTATGGAAAGCGGATGTCCCTGGTAAAATTAAAATACATGGGCGTCGTATTTTGCATGACCACATTCCATGTCGTGCAGTCCTGACAGGGAGACACATCGGAGATGATCCATCGTGTCCTATGTGCCCATCGAATCATGAAGATACTAAGCATATGATGTTTACATGTGATCGGGCCAAAGCTGTATGGCATGCTATGGGGGTGTGGAGTGAACTGGAGCTATTGTCGGAAACCTGTCAGTCAGCATCTGAAATCCTATCGGCAGTCATCAGTCAAGGAAGGATGATGCAAGGACTCAGTGTTGGCTTAACTGAATTGGTTCTTACTGGTGGATGGTATATTTGGTGGGAGCGACGACGTGTTGTCCATGGAGAAACGATACAAAATCCATACAGGTCAGCCATGTCAATAGTTGCTCTTGCAATGAACTATAAATTGGCAAACAAGAAGATAGTCAGGATCAGACAGGGCTGGTGCCGTCCAAAAGAAGGTTACTTGTCAGTAAATTCTGACGCTTCGTTTGACCAGCAAACACACAGTGGTAGCACTGGGGTCGTGATCAGAGATCATCGTGGAGCTGTCATGGCTATGTCGAATAAAGTTTTGACCCATGTAGTTGATGCTCATATGGCAGAAGTCTGGGCATTGAGGGATGGGATACTCCTGGCTCAGAATATTGGCGCGAGGAAGATTGAATTTCAAACTGACTGCATTGAGGTAGCAGCAACGATGCAGGATGGAGGTTTCTCGGCCACTGCTGCGGCAGCGATTTATGATGAATGCAGAGATATGTGGCAAGATTTTGCTGATCCTTCTATTATACATATTGACCGGGAAGCAAACATGGTGGCTCATGAACTAGCTAGGCAAGCTTTTATTTCAAATACTTCATGTACCTGGGTTGATGAAACCCCGGTTTTTATTTTGGGTGCAGTTGCACGCGATGTAATTTTATATAATCAATAAAGCTTGCCTTATGGTGTTCCAAAAAAAAAAAGCGCCTTCGTGAAATTTTTTCACGACAGAGGGGCTTTTGCCGAGTGTCGTCGTTGTTGAGAGGATGATCATATCGTCGGCAAGGGGCTTGAGAAGCTCCGCTAGGCAGCAAATACTGGGCCGAGATGGCGTCGTCCGAACCTAACAGAGGCTGAGCGGACAAGCATGCAGGACTGCAGTGGTCGCCTGGGACGTGGGAGGGTAGTTGGATAGATTGGATTGGACTGGATTGCTGCGGTAGTGGACTGGAAGAGTTTCTAACCTATATTGTTTCAAGTTTCACCATTTATTTTGGCAGTTCATCCACATTATTCTCTCCATATGTTGGGCCAGGTTGTCACCAGAACACTTGTTTTAGCGATTGTGTTTGGAACATTTTTTTCTTCAGCTAGTGTGGCTACCTGGAACATTCACTGCAGTACTTTGTTGCCAGAAGCAAAACTGCATTGTGACTTGCTTGGACACTCTTTGGAAGCGTAGATTGGTACACCATTCCTCGTGTGCAATAAAACTGATGCTTTTAATACAAGCCAAACGAGCACACAAACACTTCTTTTGACTCGTCGCTCAGCACCGCTTACCGAGAGTCATTTTTCACAAAAATAATAATCATTCAACGATAGCCCACAATAATAAAAAATAATAAAGAAAGCAATAATTTCACGTAGCTCACAAAAAGATAGAGTGTAACCAAAATATATTAATTTATCAAACAGAGGCATCATTTGCCAAACCATCCGTCGAGTAAGTTCAATTCATGCATGGTAGTGGTAGGCATTGTACACTTTAACATAGGCTTAGTCACCTAAGAGATATGCACTATTGGTTTTTGTGGCTACTACATATTATAATATATTACTAGACAAGCATTCTCTACTAGACAAACATTCTCTACTAAAGAATATTGTATATATGATCATTTTAGCAAACAATTAGAAAACATGTAGAACACATAGTTAAATCCATACATGGAACTCTTTATGCTACATGGCATTGTATGTTCTAGACTTTCTAAAGAAAGAGTAACACATTTCACAAATTCCATCTGGCCCCAACATGACTATGTGACTAAATAGCCGCAAAGCCAAGGTACCATTGTACAAAAAACATTCACCGCACATTGCTTTAGAAACGGTCCATTTGGCCAAGACAATCAATCCGCCATAAAAGTCGAAAGCATTGTTCCTTCTCCTATTTCTCTTCCTAGCTCTCGTTCTCCAATTTCCTTCCCTCGCCTAACTCAAAAGCTCAAGCACCAAGCCCTCGACGGGTGGAGCTCAGGCCTTTCCTGAGCTCAGTCTTCCCCCCTATGTCAAGGCACATGCGTGTCCACGCCCACACCCCACCGTACCTCTGTCCAAAAAGCTCCCCATTGCTACACATCTCAGTTATATGGTAGTGTGGATTAGAAACAGTTGGAGAATCAAGATTTGGATGGTCAGTTTTTTAAGTTTGGCAAATATATCACATGGGGAGGACAAGGCCGAGGGGAAGCAGTTGTTGCCGCGCATGCCCTCACCGGGTGCGCCAATGACGATTTTGCATTGTAGAGGCGGCGGGGGGGCTTCAGGATTGCACGTGCCTCGGTTACGTTGTTGTGAGCTTAATCGAGTAGTCGCTTGCATGTATTATGCCAGTAAAAGTGATGAGGAGGTACACCAGGCGTATGGATGCATCTTCCTCCTCCTAGTGCTGCCTTGTTGCCTCGGCTACGGTTTAGACTGTGGGCTGCCTGGCGGGCTACACAAGAGATGCATGCAGCCGTGAGTAGAGGTAGTGCGACATGGCAGCATTGTGGTAGCGATAGGGGAACAGATGGCGTTGGTAAGAGTTGGTGCAGCGTCGGGGGCCATGGGTAGCCATGTGAAGGGGATTGTATGTTCTAGACTTTCTAAAGAAAGGGTAATACATTTCTCATACCCCATCCAGTGCCAACGTGACTATGTGACTAAATAACTGCAAAGTCAAGGTACCATTCGGCCACAAGTACTTGCCCTCACCCTTGTCCCTAGAGAATAAGTGAGCAATGGTCCATTCGCCACGACTACTATCACCGCTACAAAAGTCGGGCGACGTTTCTTCTCTCGTTGCTCTACCTCACCACTATTCTCCACTCCGCCCAACTTGAAATCTCGAGCACGCAGGTGGGGCTCGGGCTTTCGAAGCCGCCTTCACCCCGTTGGGCACACGCTGGTCGGTTGGGATGTTCTTGAGGATCGCACGCGCCTCGGTTAGGTTGCCGTGAGCCACCGAAAGTAGTCGCTTCCATGTATTGCACCGTAATGGGTGATCAGGAGGTGAACCGCATATGGATGCATCTTCCTCCCCCGGGCGCTACCTTGCTGGCTCAACGGGCGGTTTGGACAGCGGGGCTGCCTGGCGGGCTGCACAACAGATGCATGCAGCCGCGAGTAGAGGTAGTGCGACATGGCACAAATAGTGGTTGCAGTAGGCATAGGGGAAGTGATGGCATGAGCGTTGGTGCAGCGTCAGGGACATGGGTAACACATTTCTCAAACTCCATCCAGACCCAACGTGATTTTGTGACTATAACCACAAAGGCAAGGTACCTTTCTACAAAAACACTCACCAGAGATTAAGAGAGCAACGATCCATTTGGCCATGACAATCAGCCCAATATAACTACGAGTGTTGCTCCTTCTCCCATTTCTCCGCCTCGACCCTGTTCTCCAATTTCCTTCCCGCCCAACTCAAAGGTCAAGTGCCAATCGCTTGGCGGGTGGTGCTCAGGGCTTTGTCAAGCACCATGTTGTTATTGTGTGGGTTTTTACTCTCATGCTTGTCACTGTTAGTGGATAGCACATATTCTTGGCATAAATCACCAACATTAGAATTAACTGTGCTGCATAGCTAGCCGCGTCAATGGAAACATCTCCATATGTGGTATTATGAACCGCCACCTGCTGCTACTTTTTAATACAAGCCGAACGTGCACACTGACTCTTGTTTTGATTGTTCACCCATTAAAAAAAGGCATAGCTTAGTTAGCACCGCTTACCGAGTCTTTTCTCTTCACACAAACAGTACTCATTCAACGATAATCGGCAATAATAAAGAAAGTAATAATTTCACTAAGAATACCTGCTCACAAAAGATAGAGTGTACCCAAAATATACTAATTTATCAAACAGAGCCATCATTTGAAGAAACGTCCATCGAGTACGTTCAATTCATGCATGATAGTGGGAGGCATTGTACACTTTAACATAGGCTTAGTCACCTAAGAGAATATGCACTATTCAATTCTGTAGCTTCTTCTATTAGACAATCTACTAGACGAATACTCAAGATTCTTGTACTTATATGATCATCTCAACAAAGAATTAAAAACATGTAGGGAAGAGGCGTTGCGCGAGTGCATCGGCGAAGTGGTTCCCGACATTCCCGATCCTGGTCGAAGTCGGGATTTCCTTGAGGATTGCACGCGCCTCGTTTAGGTTTCTGTGAGCGACCGAGTAGTCGCATGCCTGTATTGCACTGGTAAAGGTGATCAGGAGGTGGACCGGACGTATGGATGCATCTTCCTCCTCTAGGCGCTAACTTGCTGCCTCAGCTGTGGTTTGGGCCACGGGCTGCCTGGCGGGCTGCACAAGAGATACGTGCAACCACGAGCAGAGGTAGTGCGACATGGCACTATCAGTGTTTGTGGTAGGGATAGGAGAAGGGATGTGGCGTCGGTTAGCGTTGGTGCAGCGTTAGGGGCCTTGGGTAGTCATGTGAAGGGGATTGTATGTTCTAGACTTTCTAAAGAAAGGGTAGCACATTTGTCATATACCCCATCCAGCGCCAACGTGACTATGTGACTAAATAACTGCAAAGCCAAGGTATCTTTCTACAGAAATGCTCAGCAGAGATTAAGCGAGCAATGGTCCATTTGGCCACAACAATCAGCCCGCTACAAAAGTGTCGAAGCGTCGTTCCTTCTCCCATTCCTCTGCCTCGCCCGTATATTCTTCAAATTCTATTCCTTCCCTTGCCCAACTTGAAAGCTCAAGCGTGCGAGTGGTGCTTAGGGCTTTCTCGAGCTCCCCCGTGCCAGGGCACACATGGGTCCACACTCGTGCCCCACAATACCTCTGCCCAAAAAGCTGCCCATTGCTACACATAAGTTATATGGTAGTGTGGAATAGAAACAGTTGGAGAATCAAGATTTGGATGATTGAGTTTTCAGAAGTTTGGTAACATATATATCACACGGGGAGGAAAAGGGTGAGGGCAAGTACTTGTTGCCGCCAAGATGCCCTCACCGGGGCGCCGACGACGGCTTCACGTTGTTGCTGCTGCTGTGGCGGCAACTTGAGATTGTCGAGAGGGGTGAGGGCCTCACGAAGTGCGCGGCGTGTCAAGTTGATATCGGTCCCAGCCTCCTCTCCCACTGCCCCTTGGACGACACGGCGGCGTGTGCGCCGGCGTCTTGGCCACCCCGTCCCTGCCACCGTTCTGTAGCTTGCGCTTGAGGTGCGTGTTTTAGTAGTTCTTGATGTCGTTGTCCGTCCGCCCGGAAGGTATGGCATGATGGCCTCCCACTAAGGATGAAAATGGTCAGAAACGCCCAGACATGGTATTACAATATAGAAAACGAAAGTGGTTGGTTCCAGATACTTCTACATTTTTGCAATTGAAGGGTACAAAAAATGATTGAAAATGGTTGTGAAAGTAATCAAAACTGAAATTTTTTTATATTTAGCGAAATTCAGAAAAGGTACCATTATATATAGAAAATGGTATCATAATAAAAGCGGCAGGTTTGGAATACATTTTCATCCTTACGCCCGCCCACCGACACGACACCATGCGCGTTGCCGTCAGTACCATGTGCCAAGGAGGGCCTGGAGGTCGGTGATGAGCTTCTCCTCCTGGTCACTAAAGTTGCCGCGCTTGATGCCCAACCGAAGGTAGTTGGATAGATTGGATTGGACTGGATTGCTACGGTAGTGGACTGGAAGAGTTTCTAACCTATATATGTTTCAAGTTCCACGATTTATTTTGGAAGTTCATCCACATTCTTCATATGTTGGGCCAGGTTGTCACCAGAACACTTGTTTTAGCATTGTGTTCGGAACATTTTCTTCTTCAGCTAGTGTGTCTGAAACATTCACTTCAGTACTTTGTTTCCAAGCAAAATTGCATTGTGAATTGGTTGGACACTCTTTTGTAGGGTAGATTGCTGCACCATTTCTCGTGTGCAACAAAATAGTCTCCATCCGTTATGCCTATGTCAAGAGAGGTTTAGAGAGTGGGCTGTCAGTGCAAACGATGCAGACCTATCAACTGATTGCACTAATTTGTTGGCCTTACCGGATAGTGCGTGTGGGTGAAAAATCTCACCGCCTACACCTTTGCAGCCATGGCCGCTCGCTTCTTCGGTCTATTTCCACTTTCCAACAAAGACATAATCTCTTTCAGTCCTTCGTCTTGTAGTCCAATGATCTCACCGTAGGAGGGAGCAGCACATCACGCGCTTTCCATCAACTGAAACACCGGACAGGCAACGGAGCAGGCGTCTCCAGTTTTAGGAGGACAAGCTAGGCTATACATCATCCATCCATCAAGTTGATGAGTCCGATCCTTTCGTCAGAAGATCGATTTTTTTTTTTGCAAGTCTCAATCACCGTTCCTGTAACCTTGCACTGACAATTCTGGCGTATAGAGGTTCCTGAAAATCTTCTAACCGAGATCCACGGTTTACAGAGGGAATGAGGACCGATGCAAGAGCAACTTAGGGCACCCGTAATAGCTACCTCACAAGCTAGCTCTTAGCATTGTTTTCATATTTTAATACAAATTGAAACACATTTCCCAAACTCCATCCAACCCCAACGTAAATATGTGACCAAATAACCACAAAGCCAAGGTACGTACCTTTCTACAAAAGCACTCACTAGAGATTAAGGGAGCAATGATCCATTTGGCCATGACAATCTCAGCCCACTATAAAAGTCGAGCGTCGTTCTTTCGCCCATTTCTCTGCCTCGACCCTGTTCTCCAATTTCCCTCCCTCACCCAACTCAAAAGCTTGAGTGCCAATCCCTCGGCAGGTGGTGCACAGGGCTTTCTCGAGCACCAAGTTGTTATTGTGTGGGTTTTCACTCCCATGCTTTTCACTGCTAGTGGATAGCACATATTACTGACATAAATCCCCAACAAACTGTGCTCCATAGCCAGCCGCC
The DNA here is from genome assembly GCA_015847255.1 of Hyparrhenia diplandra. Lineage (NCBI taxonomy): Eukaryota > Viridiplantae > Streptophyta > Magnoliopsida > Poales > Poaceae > Hyparrhenia > Hyparrhenia diplandra. The sequence goes on from JADLZK010008364.1 coordinate 895,580, forward strand.
TCAACAGAAACATCTTCCGAACAGGAAAAGGTGGTGGATTACCCCGGGTTGGTGATGGTAAGCTGTTCTCATCATAATCTACAAGAAGATCCAACAAGGGACTAATCCTTTTCGCAGGTACTTCCAACCTGGGCAAGCTACTAAATGGATTTGCTGCACCTGCGCAAATGACTATTCAATTTTGTAGCTTCTTCATATTGTATTATTAGACAAACATTATCTAATAGACAAATACTAAAGATTCTTGTTCTTATATGACCATCTCAAAAAATAATTAGAAAACATGTAGGGAAGAGGTGCTGTGCGAGTGCATCGGCGAAGTGGTTTCCGACAAGCCTGATCCTTGTCGAAGTCGGGATTTCCTTGAGGATCGCACGCGCCTCGGTCAGGTTTCCGTGAGTGACTCAGTAGTCGCCTGCCTATATTCCGCCAAAAAGGTGATGAGGAGGTGGACCTGGCGCATGGATGTATCTTCCTCCTCCTGGCGCTGCCTTGCTTCTTTGGTGGCGGTTTGGACCGCGGCCTGACCGTTGGGCTGCACAAGAGATGCGTGCAGCCGCGAGTAGAGGTCGTGCGACATGGCACCATCAGTGGTTGCAATAGGGATAGGGAAACGGCTGGCACCGATGAGCGTTGGTGCAATGTCAGGGGCCATGGGTAGCCATGTGAAGGGGATTGTATGTTGTAGACTTTCTAAAGAAAAGGAGGCAATGTACCTTTCCCGCAAAACAGCTCACTAGAGATTAAGCGAGCAACGGTCCATTTGGCCACGACAATCAGCCCGCTACAGAAGTCGAGTGTCGTTCCTTCTCCAGTTTCTCTGCCTCATCCCTATTCTCAAATTTCCATTTCTTCCCTCACGCAACTAAGCTCGAGTGCACGAGTGGTGCTCAGGGCTTTCTCGAGCCCCGTCTTCACCCCCACGTCGGGGTACACGCGGGTCCACGCTCGCGCCCCATACCTCTGTCCAAAAAGCTCTCCATTGCTACACATGAGTTATATGGTAGTGTGGATTAGAAACAGTTGGAGAATTAAGATTTGGATGATTCAATTTTCAAAAGTTTGGCAACATATATAAATCATATGGGCGAGGACAAGGGTGGGGGCAAGTAGTTGTTGTGGCGCATGCCCTCACCTCGCGCGTCGACAACAGCTTCGCGCTATAGCTGCGGCGGTGGCTTGAGGTTGTTGAGTGGGGTGAGGGCCTCATGAAGCGCACGGCGCGCCAGGTTGGTATCGGTCTGCAGCCTCCTCCCCCACTGCCCCTTGGAGGACATAGTTACCTATGGGCCGGCGTCTTAGCTGCCCCGTCGCTGCCAATGCTATGCAGCTAGTGCTTGGGGTGCGTGCTAATAGTTATTGATGTCATTGTTCGTCTTCTCCGCAGGTGCGACACGATGGCTGCCGACTAAGGATGAAAATGGTCAGAAACGGCCAAACATGGTATTACAATATCGAAAACGAAGCGATCAGTTCGAGATACTTCTACTTTTTTGCTACTAAAGGGTACAAAAATGATTAAAAAAATGGTTGTGAAACTAATCAAAACTGACAAATATTTATATTTGGCTAAATTCGAAAAAGGTACATAATATAGAAAATGGTATCACAATAAAAGCGGCTGGTTTGGAATATTTCCGTTAGATTTTCGTCTTTACACCCGCCCACCTACACGACACCATGTGTTGCTGTCAATACCATGTGCCGAGGAGGGCCTGGAGGTCATGATGAGCTTCTCCTCCTGTTCACTAAAGTTGCCACGCTTGATGCCCAGCGGGAGGTAGTTGGATGGACTGGATTGTTTCGGTAGTGGACTGAGTTTCTAACCTATATATGTTTCAAGTTCCACGATTTATTTTGGCAATTGATCCACATTCTCCATATGTTGGGCCAGGTTGTCACCAGAAGATTTGTTTTAGCGATTGTATTTGGAACATTTTCTTCTTCAGCTAGTGTGTCTGGAACATTGACCGCATTACTTTGTTTCCAGAAGCAAAACTGCATTGTGAATTGCTTGGACACTATTTTGTAGGGTAGATGCTACACCATTTCTCGTGTGCAACAAAATAGTCTCCATCCGTTATGCCTATGTCAAGAGAGGTTTAGAGAGTGGGCCGCCAGTGCAAACGGTGAAGACCTATCAACTGACTGCACTAATATGTTGGCCTTAGCGGACAGTGCGTGTGTGCGTTAAAATCTCACAGCCTACACCATGGCAGCCATGTCGCTTCTTCGGTCTATTTCCACTTTCCAACAAAGACATAATATCCTTCAGTCCTTCATCTTGTAGTCCAATGATCTCACGTCGGAGGGAGCAGCACATCACGCGCTTTCCATCAACTGAAACACCGGATGGGCAACGAGCAGGCGTCTCCAGTTTTAGGAGGACAAGCTAGATCCATCCATCAAGGTGATGAGTCCGATCCTTTCGTCAGCACTCCATGCAGATCGATTTTTTGCAAAAAAAAATGATTTTTTTGCAAGTCTCGATCGCCGTTCCTGTAACCTTGCAATGACAATTCTGGTGAATAGAGGTTCTTGAAAATCTTCTGACAGAGATCCACAGTTTACAGATGGAATGAGGATGGATCCAAGAGCAACTTAGGGCACCCGTAATAGCTACCTCATAAGCTAGCTCTTAGCATTGTTTTCATTTTTTTAATACAAACGGAAACTCATTTCCCAAAGTCCATCCAGCCCCAACATAAATATGTGACCAAATAACGGCAAAGCCAAGGTACGTTTGTACAAAAGCACTCACTAGAGATTAAGCGAGCAATGATCCATTTGGTCACGACAATCTCAGCCCACTATAAAAGTCGAAAGTGTCGTTCTTTTCGACCATTTCTCTACCTCGACCTGTTCTCCAATTTCCCTCCCTCGCCCAACTCAAAAGCTTGAGCGCCAATCCCTCGGTGGGCAGTGCACATGGCTTTCTTGAGCACCAAGTTGTTATTGTGTGGGTTTTCACTTCCATGCTTGTCACTGCTAGTGGATAGTACATATTCCTGATATAAATCCCCAACATTAGAAATAAATGTGCTCCATAGCCAGACGCCTCAACAAAAACATCTTCGGGACAGGAAAAACGTGCATTATCCTGGGTTGGTGATGTATGGTAAGTTGTTCTCATCAAAATATGCATGAAGATCCAACTAGGGACTAATCCTTTTGGCTGGTACTTCCAACCTGGGCAAGCTACTAAATGGATTTGCTGCACCTCACTCAAATGACAATTCGATTTTTGAAGCTTCTTCATATTGTATTATTAGACAAACATTATCTAATAGACAGATGCTAAAAGATTCTTTTACTTATATGATCATCTCAAAAAGAATTAGAAAAAACATGTAGGGAAGAGGTGTTCTTGTGAGTGCGTTGGTGAAGTGGTTCATGACAAGCCCGATCCCTGGTCTTAGTCGATTTCCTTGAGGATCGCACGCACCTCAGTCAGGTTTCCGTGAATGACCGAGTAGTCACCTGCCTGTATTGCACCGAAAACGGTGATGAGGAGGTGGACCAGTCGTATGGATGTATCTTTCTCCTCCTGGCGCTACCTTGCTGCCTCGACAACGGTTTGGACCACGGGCTGGCTGGCGGGCTGCATAAGAGATGCGTGCAGCCGAAGTAGAGGTAGTGCAACATGGCACCATCATTGGTTGTGGTAGGGATAGGGAAAGGGATGGCATCGATGAGCGTTGGTGCAATGTCAGGGGCCATGGGTAGCCATGTGAAGGGGATTGCATGTTATAGACTTTCTAAAGAAAGGGTAAACTTTTCTCATACTACTCGGCGCCAACGTGACTATGTGACTAAATAACTGCAAAGCCAAGGTACCTTTTCTGCAAAAATCTCACTAGAGATTGTTTAACAACGGTCCATTTGGCCCGCGACAATTGGCCCACTACAAAAGTCGGCGTCGTTCCTTCTCCTGTTTCTCTGCCTAGCCCCTATTCTCCAATTTCCATTCCTTCGCTCGCCCAACTCGAAAAGCTCGAGTGGGCGGGTGGTGCTCACGGTTTTCTCGAGCTCCGCCTTCACCCCCGCGCCGGGGCACACGCGGGTCCATGCTCGCGCCCCACCGTACCTCTGTCAAAAAAGCTCCCCATTGCTACACATCAACTATATGGTAGTGTGGATTCAAAACAGTTGGAGAATCAAGATTTGGATTATTGAGTTTTCAAAAGTTTGTCAACATATATAAATGCACATGGGTGAGGACAAGGGTGAGAGCAAGTAGTTGTTGCAGCGCTTGCCCTCACCGCATGCGTCGACGACGGCTTCGCGCTACAACTGCGGTGGTGGCTTGAGGTCGTCGAGCGGGGTGAGGGCCTCATGAAGCGCGCGGCGCGTCAGGTTGATATATATATAGGTCTGCACGGGGTGAGGGCCTCATGAAGCTCCCACGCCCCTTGGGACGACACGACGGCCTATCTTGCCGACATCTTAGCCGCCCCGCGGACTGCCTCCCGCTCGCAACTTTCGCTTTTGATGCATGTTCTAGTAGTTCTTGATCTCGTTGTCCATCCACCCGGTAGGTATGACGCGATGGCTGCCCACTAAGGATGAAAATGGTCAAAAAACGACCGGACATGGTATTACAATATAGAAAACGGCGGTCGGTTCGAGATACTTCTACTTTTTGCAATTAAAGGGTAAAAAAATGATTGAAAATAGTTGTGAAACTAATCAAACCGACAAATTTTTATATTTGGCAAAATTAAAAAAGGTACCATAATATAGAAAATGGTACCATAATAAAAGTGTCCGATTTGGAATATTTTCGTTCGTTTTTCATTTTATGCTTGCCCACCTACACGACACCATGTGTTGCCTTCAATACCATGTGCCGAGGAGGGCTTTGGAGGTCGATGATGAGCTTCTCCTCCTATTCACTGAAGTTGTCGCGCTTTGATGCCGGGCCGGAGGTAGTTGTATAGATTGGATTGGGACGGATTGCTGCGCGTAGTGACTGGAAGAGTTTCTAACCTATAATATGTTTCTATTGGCGAAAAAAAAACTATATGTGTTTCACGTTCCACGATTTATTTTGGCAGTTCATCCACATTCTCCATATGTTGGGCTCGGTTGTCACCCGAGAACACTTGTTTTAGCTTAATCGTGTTTGGAACATTTTCTTCTTCGACTAGTGTGGTTGGAACGTTTACTCATTGTACTTTGTTGCCGAAGCAAGACCGCATTGTGAATTGCTTGGACACTCTTTGGAAGGGTAGATTGTTACACCATTCCTCGTGTGTAACAATATAGTTTCCATTCGTTATGACTAGGTCAAGATAGGCTTGCGAAAAAGAGAGGTTTAGAGAGTGGGTCGTCGCGTGTGAAGCGGTGCGCACCCATTAACGGGACCGAACACATAAGTTGGGCAGATGGATATATAGTAAGTGTGAAAGGCGGGCCCATTAAAATCACACCGTGGTACCCTTAGGCAGCCATGGTCGCCGCTTCTTCCGTTTATTTCCACTTTCCAACCAAGACATTGGGTTGTGGCAAGTGTGGCGGCCAAATCCACCACCACACAATTGTGGCGCCACCACGTCACCGGTGGCAAAGTCGGTTGGTAAACCAAACACCCCTATATACATACAATGTAATGAAGACTCAATCTCTTGGTCATAGAATATACAAAACACATCAAAAGGATCCATATAAACATCTCAACATAGAAAGAAATGAATACAACTTTGGACCTATAAATAATTAACTCATTCTAGGCCATGAAACTAACATCAAGTCCAAAATCAATACAACCTTACGCCTAAAAGCCACTAGTTGGAAATCAACTATTGTGAATTGTGGTCTACACATCAATCTTGTAGTCTATTCTATTGTCCATCCAAAAATGGAAAAAAACATGAAATCCCTAGATTCGTCCCAACAACTACTAAGATGCGCATGGGAGATCCATAAATAAGTCCTAGAACAACAAATACCCAACCCGCATAAGAAATCGAGCAAAAAGGGGAAAGAAGAGAGCATACCCTATGGGAACCCATCCTAGATTGAGCAACTTCAAAGGTGAATCTTGACTTGGTTGCAAGCTCTCCACTTTTGCCGCCCACACCATCTTCACATGTCAATCAAGATGTGTGTAGAAGCTATGGCCGGGCATGTAAGTGGGTGGTCACCATGTGCACTACTACAAAAAATTTTGAGGTGCGGGCAAATGGGTGGTCTGCACCTAGATCACTAGCCGGATCCATTTGGAGATGATAGGGTATGGGAGGCCGCTGGAGAGCTAGATTTGTGTTGCCATCCGCGGACCCCGCCACCGGCCATTGAATCCCACCACTAGCGATCGGGGACGGGGGAGAGGGAAAGGGGGGCACACTCAAGGAGGGGGAGAAGGAGATAGACGCCCGCCGGTGCAACAGGGGAGAGGGAGATAGTGTCACCACTATGAGGAGGGAGGGCGCCGATGTGGGAGGAGGACGCCGCGACATGTCGCGGAGGAGAGGAATGAGGGCGCCGCGCCCACCGGGGAGAGGAGAGGGAGTCGGTCCGTGGGAGAGAGAGGAAACCCTAATTTACATATTTATACTTGAACGCAGCCAATCGGGCTTCGCTTGGGCCTCTTGGCGTTGGGCTTTCTCCCGAGGCGGGCCATTTAGGGGTTTGCTTCGAAAATGGCCTCCCTCAGAAATCAGTTTTAGGAAACTAATTTTTTGACCACCTACATAAATACAAAAGACAATCTCAATTAATTGATTTTATGAGCCGCTTATTTTTGTGCCTCATAAATAAAACAAAAACCTTCGCTAGTCATCGGGCATTTTCCAAGGCGGTTGGATTTTTGTGTTTGTCTAGGTTAATGTTTGTGCAAAGTGCCTCATAAAATCATTTTTTGTAGTGCTAACCAAGCTAAAAAAATAGTGTGATTCGAGAGGAGCCAACGAACAAACAAATCAAAAGAAAAAAGTTGATATCCTCAAATCCTAGCTACTAGTAATGCGTCTGCCCTAATGCTGAAATTGGTGATAAGATAGGCCTTCATGCACCCAAAGATCGATCGGGTGTGGTTTGCTTGATCATGTGTGGTCGGGCACCCAAAGATCGATCGTTTCTTGAGACAAAACCCACCCAGCGTCGGCGTCAAATACCAATAAAAACCCTAAACCCTAGCGCAAACTTGACGAAGAGAATCTGCACTTCACGGTGAGAACCAGGACCAGCGGTAAGGGGAAGGAGAAGATAGATGGTTTCATACCTGAAGTGAAGGTCCTCGCATGGTAGGGTTCCCTCGATAGCGGCAGGCAGGACCAAGTGGCGAAACTTCACCCATCGCTAGCGACGGAAACTTCACCCGTCGCGCGTGGGTGGGATAGGCACCCACAGGAGTTGGGAATATATGCGCAAGGGGGGGGGGGGGAGTTTTCCAAGTGGCCAAAGATTGGGAGCAAGTATTGGAAACTGTTGGAGCAATGTTTAATTTTGAGAGTCCTACACTCCTTACAATCATTTAATTTTGTCTGATCAACTGCTAGCATTGTATACCACTTAATTTAAAACTTTTTGTTTTTTGCATCGTTTGCCTATATGCTCAGTCTTGGTGTTTTGTTTGACCTTCTTGCTTACACTGTAGACTAGTTAATTCATGGTGACGAGTGAGTCCATTGCACTGCCTACTATCATGCTCTTGTGGCTGTTTTATACCAGTTCTCTAACTAACATTAGACTTGGGCTTTTGATTGTGTACGCTTCATTTTTTTTCTTCTCTCTTATTCTTTTTCACATTCATGGAATATTTTATTTTCCTTAAGGAGTCAAACATGCAATTATTTCAATTGAATTGGTACACCACTTACTGAGTCTTTTCTTTTCATACAAATAATAATTATTTGACGATAATCAGGTATAAGAAAGAAATCAACAATTTCACGTAGAATACCAGCTCACAAAAGTTAGGATTTCCTTGAGGATCGCGACGTGCCTCGATCGATCAGGCCGTAACCAACTGAGTAGTCCCCTGCTGTATTGTGCCAGTAAAGGTGATGAGGAGGTGGACCAGGTGTATGGATGCATCTTCGTCCTCCTGGTGCCGCCTTGCTGCCTTGGTGGCGGTTTGGACCGCGGGCTGCCTAGTGGGCTACACAAGAGATGCGTGCAGGCGAGTAGAGGTAGTGTGACATGGCACCATCAGTGGTTACGATAGGGATAGGGGGGATGGGATGGCGTCAGTGAGTGTTGGTGTAGTGTCAGGGGCCTTGGGTAGTCATGTGAAGGAGATTGTATGTTATAGACTTTCCAAAGAAAGGGTAACACATTTCTCACACTCCATCAAGACCCAATATGATTATGTGACTAAATAACCTCAAAGCCAAAGTACCATTCTACAAAAACACTCACTAGAGATTGGAGCAAGCAATGATCCATTTGGCCACGACAATCAGACCAATATAAAAGGCAAGTGTCATTCCTTCTCCTATTTCTCTACCTCAACCTGTCTCCAATTTTGTTCCCTCACCCAACTCAAAAGCTCGAGCGCCAACTGCTCAGCGGGCGGCACAGGGCTTTCTCGGGCACCAAGTTGTTATTGTGTGGGTTTTCACTCCCATGCTTGTCACTGGTAGTGGATAGCCCATATTCCTGGCATAAATCCCCAACATTAGAAGTAAATGTGCTCCATAGCTAACCACCTCAACAGATACACATTTATGTGTTGTATTACGTACCAGCCACAACCACCTGCTTCTACTTTCAATACTAGCCGAACGAGCACACTAACTCTTCTTTTCACTGGTCGCTCAATAAAAAGGCATAGCTTAGTCAACATTTCTTACCGAGTATTTTCTTTTCACACAAATAGGATTCAACGATAATCAGCAATCATAAAAAAAGAGCGATAATTTCACATAAAATACTAGCTCAGAAAAAGATAGGGTGTAGCCAAAATATAGTAATTGGCCAAACAGAGGAATCATTTGCAAAAACATCCATCAAGTAAGTTCAATCGAAGCATGATAGTAGGAGGCATTGTACACTTCGACATAGGCTTAGTCACCTAAGAGAATATGCACTATATTCGATTTTGTGGGTTCTTCATATTATATTATTAGAGAAACATTCTCTACTAGACAATGTTTAATATTCTTGTACTTATATATGATCATGCATCTCAGCCAAAGCATTAGAAAACATGTAGGGAAGAGGCGTTCACTACTACAGCGCGGGGATATAGTAACGCCAACTTGTGTTACTATAGGTTGGAAAAAGTGTTACTAGCTTTGTTAGTAACACATTTTATTTTTGTGTTCCAATTGCCTATGTTACTATAGACTAAGTTTATTGTAACACATTATACTTGTCTACAGGAACACTTCTTTTAGTGTTACAATGATTTTTGTTGTAACACTTTTTTCATTTCTACAGGAACACTTGTTTAGTGTTACAATGATTTTTGTTGTAACACTTTTCTTTCTACAGTAACACTTGTTTAGTGTTACAATGATTTTGTTGTAACACTTTTTCTTTCTCTAGTAACACTTCACAATATGATAGAGTACATAGTTTGCAACACATTTATTTATCTATTGGAACATTAAGCCTTGTGTTACAGGGATGTTAGTTGTAACACTTTTTTTAGTTCTAGTAACACATGTATGTTATGTAGAGCACAATATGGTTTGCAACATATTCGGATTGTAACATCTTTTTATATCTATTGTAACACTTTTTTATTTCCATCATAACATATTCGGATTATGGAACAAATATTTGTTTTCGCCTATACATGTAGCACACGGATTATTATATAATCACACAAATATGACACATTGTGAAGTCACATAAACCACACATTTCCATAATCATACATGATCCATGTATTATAGAAATGATTTCAAACATATAGTTCTTGTTCAAAACAAATCATAGTATATGTACATAACGATGTGGTTCTAGAGAGGAAACACACATAGTTCATACTAGAAAGAAAAATTCAAGAACTAGCTAGGATCCCTAAAGTCCATTTCTTCTTCTTGTACACATTGATGTAGAAACTCAACCATTAGATCATTTCAACCTGCAAAGAAAATGTAAGTTGTAACACTGCAAATTAAGCCACAAATATACATGGATGCAAAGTTAGGAAAGGTAGTTTTGAACATACAAACATCAAAGGCCAAGCAATTGAACTCCTTTAGCTTGGGCATCACCAATATTGTTGCACCCAGGCATAGGCCTCACTAATGGCTCATCTTTTGATACAGCATGATTGATACGCACTTTGTAGAATTGAGTTCCTGTCTTAACTCCACGAACAATTTCTTCTAGATTAGTGCCCTAGAGAGTTGCTTAGGCCACATTTGCCTTATTAGGATATTTTGAAGTCATTAGTAGCACCGTGGACCCAACCTACATTAATTTGACATAATCTCTTAGTGACCAACAACCCTCGGTTGTACATCATGATCATGCAATTAGAACAAGTGATATTATGTTCATCTACCTTCATTAGAGAAAGTTGTTTAGGGGTTTGACTCCTGTAGCTTGTAGCCTTGTCATTAGCTACATCCTGGTGTGCAATGGTTCTAGTCTCTCTAGGACATCGGTGATGACCCTTAAATTACACATTAAATAAAGTATGAAATAACAAGACAAAAATTCTAATATTTTACAAGTAAAGTGTGGTTCATAGATACCTTTTTGTTTATTTGATAGTATTCTACTTGTGGTGGAACTCCTTTGACAAGAATCAAACTGAACCAAAGAGAATTTCAATTGTATTTATACATTGTTACAATATTAGACATCTTAAGTAGCATTACAAGTCTAATATATTTCATTCAAATGTACATTGATAGTGTGTACCTCTATTGGTCTAGAATCATTATTGAGGCGTCGTTCCAATATTGCCACGTGCTTCGCTTGTTCTATTTCCTTATCATTATTGTCACTTTGGCACTGATTCCAATTCAAATTCAAATTCATTCAAATGATAATTACTAGGTAAAGTTATTAACATGTAATAAAATAAGAGTATATTGTTGTTCTTAAATACAAGAAACTAACCTTTTCTATCGATAAAAAGTGTGGTTCATGGATACCTTTAGTTTATTTGATATTATTCTACTTGTTGCGGAAGTCCTTTGACAAGAATCAAACTAAACAGAAGAGAAAAGCAATTGTATTTATACGTTATTATAATCTTAGACATCTTGAATAAATAGCATTACGAGTATAATATATTTCACTCTATGGTACATAGAGAAAGTGTGTACCTCTATTGGTCTAGAATCATTGTCGAGGTGTGCCTATGCTTCTGCTTCTTTTGTTTCCTTGTCATTATTGTCACTTTGGCAATGATTCCAATTCAAATATTAACTTGTAATAAACTAAGAGTATATTGTTGTTCTGAAATATAAGAAACTATTTGATAACCTTTTCTCTAGATAAAAGTATGTCATCATCACTAAATTCAGGCACATATTTTTCTTTAAAGAAGTAAATAGAAAAGACGGTAGCATTATTTGATATAAAAATCCCTTATGGATGAATAAGTATCAACTTCACAAGAAAGGGACTTTACCAATTCATCCCTGTGTTTGAGGAATCTCTCATTCTGGTCGGGTGCACCACATTGAACTCTCAAAAATTTTGTGTTCACTAGTCTGAGCAATCAAACAATAAGTATATAGCAGTCAGTACATCAGTATATGTATTATTCAGTGCCTCATAAACAAATTCAGTGCATTCAGTCAAAAAAAAGTAGTGCCACATGAAAAAAAATCTTCCAGTAATCTAAAGCCATAGTAAGTCTAGAATCTAATAAATCAGTTTTTGCATACCATGTACCTCATGCACTTTATTTGTTAGTTCCAATTGCAGATCGCCTATCACCAATTCTGGCTCCTATTCTGATTAATCGCTACGTAAGAAATTGGAGAATGAAAGGAACAAGGAGAAACGTGAGTACGTGACTCAAGTTGAGTAGGGCAGCTAGCAGCAGGCTAATTGGCTTTAAGTTAGTTATTATTGAGCCCTCTTCAGGATTCAGATGTACGTGTACCTGCAGGGCTGCTGCTCCAAATTGTCAATCGTAATTCGTGGAGTTGTTGATGCCTGATGGCTGTGCTCTTCGTCATGTGTTTTTCTAACTGCCAAAAACTCAGCTGCCTAAAACGCTTAGCAAGCAGCAGCTGCGGCGAGCGGCACGGCCGCGCGGCTACGGGCTGCAGCGAGCGGCGCGCTGGGCCGCTGATAGCTGCGTCGGACCACGGACGGGCGGCAGGTGGCCGTCGGGTCGAACACGCACAGGCGGCGATGGCGTGATTTGTGATGCGGAAGATAGGAAGAGGAATTCGCGGTGCCGATTCGGGAGAGAGGGAGATCACGTACGGTGGGGAAGCAGCAGACGCCGAGGCACCACGACGGCGACCTGATCTCGACAACCTTGAAGGGGTTCTTGTGCTCCTTGCCTTCCCGCTCCCGCTCGCTGTCCCGGTCGTCCTTGCCTTGCCTGCGCCTTGATGCTGAAGATGTGGCCGTAGATCAACCGTAGGGAAGGCAGCCGCCGCCGGGCCAACCAAGGAGCATCAGTCAGTTGGAGAGAAATGAGGATGGAGGGCCTTCGAGTGTTTTCCGCTAGATTTGATTGACCGAGTCACCTTGACGGCAACTGTTACGGCACGGCAAATGGATTCGCGGGAGAGGCAAAAAAAATTGGTGGGAAAATATTTTAGTCAATTTTTAATGACTGATCAAATTTGTTTTTATATAACTCTTGATATCCACCGTTAGTCAGATCCGATGGCTGAGAATGACTGATCAGCTTTTGGGCCATTGTTTGGGCCAACACACTACAATATTTAAAAGACATGCATTTTCATAAACTAAAACATATAAAAAAAGATTCCAAATCTAAAAGTTGTTGAAATAAAAATTGTAGAACTCACCAAGATCTACAAACATTATTTTGGTTAATTCTCCATCCGACTTTATTTGAACAATTTAAATATTGAATTTCAAAAAAAATGATAACTAAATGCAAGTTTTTTGAATACTATTACTAAATGATGTCAAACAAAAAGTGATGAATTCTAAAGTTTTGTAAGTCATCAAGATCTACAGCCCTTATTTAGGTCATTACTCCATGTGACAGTTTGAACAATACAAATTTTAAATTTGAAAAATAACAATGAGATGTAAGTTTTTGAACACTAAATGATGTCAAATCAAAAAGTGATGAATACCAAAGTTTCATAACTCAACAAGATCTATAAAGTTTATTTAAGCCATTTTTCTTTTGAGAAAGTGGTTATAATATGCAGTACAAATTTGATAAACTCCTAACGTAGTTTCTTAAACTATGCGACTGAATCTAGGATTAATGACCAATATATACAATTACCTTGATAGAGGTTGATTTTAGACCAAATTAGAAAAAAGAATCATCTAATTTGGACATAGTATGAAGAAGAAAGACTAGTTACAAGATTTATCTAGAGATCAAAAGGACAAATCACACATGTTCATCGCATATTTAGACGAACATGTACTTGTAGAGAATAAAAAAGGGTTAAAAAAACAATTACAATCACAAAGCATTGGGTGGTGCAATGGTACGACTTGAATATTTTATTAGAGAGGTTTTGGGTTTGACCTCAACCTCTGTTAGGTTGGTTCTTTTTCTCTTTTTGGTAAAAAGAATATAATTAAAATATTTAATAATTAAAGAACAAACTTTAGAACATAGATCTAATTGGTGTTGTGGTATGACTTGAACATCTCACTTCAGAAGTCACAAGTTGAATCCTACCATTCCTAAAATTTTTGCTATTTTATCTATTTTTAGTAAAGAAACAAATATATTTTTTAAAGGCAAAAGCATGTGAGTCTTGGTAGTTTGTTTGCTCGGTGCTAGTTTTGAATCTTATGTGGCACATTTTTTCAAGCTTTTTATAGAGTTGTTCGATTCTAAATAAAAGAAAAAATAAAACACCCCAACATATCAACAATGGGTACCTGTCTTAGTGGTTTGTGCCTTTTGATGTGTTCAAGAGGTTCCATGTTCAATCCCTATGTCTCGCATTTTGTTGTCATTTTTTAAATCTTAGTTTTATGACCAAGAGCACTATGACTGGTGGGCCCTGAATGGAAGTTTTACTTCTATGACGAAGTTTAGTTCATTTATATGACCAATGCTTTCAATTCGTCATAGTTATACGAAGAGGCTGGCGCCCACACTCAACATCCATGATGATCATATGGTAGAATGTCATCGATTAACCTTATTCTGTAACCAAAATCTCAATCGTCATTCGCATATGGTCATAAATGAAAGGATTTCTAGTAGTGCCGACGTCTATATCCACCGCGGAAGGGACACATGCACGTGAGTATGGTGAAGTGTAGATTCTAGGGGATGATCCAATCTTTGTAACACTTGGATTGTAACACTATTTTGTGTTACTATAGGGCATATATCTGTAACATATGTTATATGTTTCATTTATGTGTTACAACGTAGTGCTCTATTGTAACATTTTGCTTGTAACATTAACTTTGTGTTACTAAAACTTTTTGTCAATAACACATTTTTTATGAAAATGTGTTTTGTGTTACAATCGAAGTCCAGTAACAATTTTTATTTTGTGTTACTACGAGATTTCATTGGAACACATTGATGAATCTGTTACAAGAAAGTGTTACAATATCATTGTTATGTAGTAGTGGTTGTGCGAGTGTGTTAGCGAAGGGGTTCTCGACACGCCGATCCAGTCGGTTAGGATTTCGGGCGCCGCGCGCCTCGGTCAGGCGCGTGAGCGACCAAGTAGTCGCATGTCCGTATTGCGCTAGTAAAGGTGATGAGGAGGTGGACCAGCGCGTGTGGATGCATCTTCGTCCTCCTGGCACGCCTTGCTTTCTCGGTGGCGGTTTGACTGTGGGCTTCTGGGCGGGCTGCACAAGTGATGCGTGCAGCCGTGAGTAGAGGTAGTGCGACATGGCACCATCGGTAAACATGTGACCAAATAACCGCAAAGTTTAAGGTACCTTTCTACAAAAAGAACTCACTAGAGATTGCTTAACAACGATCCATTTGGCCACGACAACTCAGCCCACTATAAAAGTCGAGCATCATTCTTTCGCCCATTTCTCCTTCGACCCTATTCTCCAATTTCCCTCCATCGCCCAACTCAAAAGCTTGAGCGCCAATCCCTCGATGGGTGGTGCACAGGGCTTTCTCAAGCACCAAGTTGTTATTGTGTGAGTTTTCACTCCCATGCTTGTCATTGCTAGTGTATAGCACATATTTCTCGACATAAATCCCCAACATTAGAAGTAATTGTGCTCCATAGCAAGCCGCCTCAACAAAAAAATCTTCGAACTGAAAAGGCGGTGGATTATCCGGGTTGGCGATGGTAAGTTGTTCTCACATCATAATCTGCATGAAGATCCAACAAGGGACTAATCGTTTTGGCAAGTACTTCCAACCTGGGCAAGCTACTAAATGAGTTTGCTGCACCAGACTCAAATGATTATTCAATTTTGTAGCTTCTTCATGTTGTATTATTAGACAAACATTATCTAATAGACAAATACTAAAGATTATTGTACCTAACTGATCACCTCAACAAAGAATTAGAAAACATGTAGGGAAGAGGTGTTGCGCGAGTGCGTCGACGAAGTGGTTCCCGACAAGCCTGATCCTGGTCGAAGTTGGGATTTCCTTGAGGATCGCACGTGCCTCGGTCAATGTGACACCACACCTTCCAAAGGTTTATCTAAACAATGTTAGCAGCCAACGAGCGATACAACCCCCGTTTCTCCCATTCCGGCAAACTACCAACAAAAGTTAGACAAGGTCCCTCGACCGACTAGAGCCGGTGTAACACCCCGCCTTCCAAAGCCGCACCGCATGACCCCCTTCCGAGGGCGCGCACGCTGCACACATAGCACCTTGCTTACACTTTTCGCCCCTCGCTTCGTGTAAAAGGATTAACCCGAAGGTGATATGGCTGGAAGACAAAGGCTTATAAGTTGACTCCACCCTTACTTAACCAGCAAGGTGGTACTAAAACATGCGCCAAGCAAAGACTATCGGGCCACATCCTTATTGGGCCGGGTGTTACATACACCCCCCTCAAAGGACTCGACGCCCCTCGCCGAGCGCCAACTTAACCGGGACCTCCCCTCTTGGCCACGTCTATGCATCCAGTGTCGGCACATGTACCCCATGCCCGAACAACCGCTACACCAGCCCGCGTGAAACCGCAAGGGTCGGCTCTGATACCACCTGTGACACCACGCCTTCCAAAGGTTTATCTAAACAATGTTAGCAGCCAACGAGCGATACAACCCCGTTTCTCCCATTCCGGCAAACTACCAACAAAGTTAGACAAGGTCCTCGACCGACTAGAGCCGGTGTAACACCCCGTCTTCCAAAGCCGCACCATGCGACCCTTCCGAGGGGGCGACGCGCACACATAGCACCTTGCTTACACTTTCGTCCCTCGCCGTGTAAAAAGGATTAACCCGAAGGTGATATGGCCGGAAGACAAAGGCTTATAAGTTGACTCCACCCTTACTTAACCAGCAAGGTGGTACTAAACATGTGCGCGCAGCACTACTGGGCCACATCCTTATTGGGCCGGGTGTTACAGTCAAGTTCCTGTGAGTGACTGAGTAGTCTCCTACCTATATTCTGCCAGAAAAAGTGATGAGGAGGTGGACGAGGTGCATGGATGTATCTTCCTCCTCCTGGCACTGCCTTGCTGCCTCAGCGGTGGTTTGGACCGCAAGCTGCTTGGCGGGTTGCACTAGATATGTGTGCAGCCATGAGTAGAGGTCGCGACATGGCACCATCAGTGATTGCGGTAGGGATAGGGGAAAGGGATGGCGTCGATGAGCGTTGGTGCAATGTCGGGGATCATGGGTAGCCATATGAAGGGGATTGTATGTTCTAGACTTTCCAAATTAATAAAGGGAGCCTTTGGGTAGCTTTCTACAAAAACAAGCTCACTAGAGATTAAGTGAGCAATAGTCCATTTGGCCACGACAATCAGCCCACTACAAAAAGTCGAAAGTGTCATTCCTTCTCCGTTTCTCGCCCTCGCCCCTATTCTCTAATTTCCACTCCTTCCATCGCCCAACTCGCAAGCTCGAGGCCGCTGGTGGTGCTCGGGGGCTTTCTCGTGCCCCACCGTACCTCTATCCAAAAGCTCTTCATTGCTACACATCAGTTATATGGTAGTGTGGATTAGAAACAGCTTGGAGAATCAAGATTTGTATGATTGAGTTTTCAAAAGTTTGGCAATATATATAAATCACATGGGGGAGGACAAGGGTGAGGGTAAGTAGTTGTTGCGGTGCGCCTCCCTCACAAGATCGATGACGCGCTTACACCGCAGCTGCGATGGTGGCTTGAGGTTGTCGGCGGGGTGAGGGTCTCACGAAGGAAGCGGCGCGCCAAAGTTGATATCAGTCTACAACCTCCTCTCCCACTACCCCTTGGGCGACATGGCGGCCTGCACGTCGGCGTCTTAGCTGCCCCAAAGCTACCACCACTCTGCAGCTTGCGCTTGAGGTGTGTGTTCTAGTAGTTCTTGATGTTGTTGTCCGTTCACTCCGGCAGGTACGATGCGATGACCGCCCACTAAGGATGAAAATGGTCAGAAACGGCCAAACATGGTATTACAATATAGAAAACGAAGCGTCGGTTCGAGATACTTCTACTTTTTGCAATTCAAGGGTACAAAAAAATGATTGAAAATGGTTGTGAAACTAATCAAAACTAATAAATTTTTATATTTGGAGAAATTTGGAAAAGGTACCATAATATAGAAAATGGTACCACAATTAAAGCTTACATTTTGGAATATTTCCTTTCCATTTTCGTCCTTATCACCCACCTACACGATACCATGTGTTGCCGTCAATACCATGTGCCGAGGAGGGCCCGGAGGTCGATGATGAGCTTCTCCTCATGTTCATCGAAGTTGCCGCCCTTGATGTTGGGCCGAGGTAGTTGGATAGATTGGATTGGCCCGGATTGCTGCGGTAGTGGATGGAAGAGTTTCTAATGAATAATATGTTTCTATTGGCAAAAAAAAGAACTATATATGTTTCACGTTCCACGATTTATTTTGGCAGTTCATCCACATTCTCCATATGTTGGGCCAGGTTGTCACTAGAACACTTGTTTTAGCAATTGTGTTTGGAGCATTTTCTTATTCAGCTAGTGTGGCCGAAAAATTCACTGCTTTGCTGTGTTGCTAGAAGCAAAACTGCATTGTGAATTGCTTGGACACTCTTTGGAAGAGAGGTTTAGAGAGTGGGTCATCAGTGCAAACGGTGCAGACCGATCAACTGACTGTAGACATAAGTTGGGGCAGACGATAGTAGGTGTGAAAGGTAGGCCCATCAAAATCACACTACGCACCGGCCCTTGGGCAGCCATGGCTGCTCGCTTCTTTTCGTTTATTTCTACTTTCCATCCAAGACATAATTTCCTTCGGTCCTTCAACTTGTAGTCCAATTATCTTACCGTAGGAGGGAGCAAACTAGCACATCACACGCTTTACATCAATCGAAACCAGAGAGGGCCAACGGAGAAAGGTACCTTTCTACAAAAAATACTCACCAAAGATTAAGCAAGCAATGATCCATTTGACCACCGACAATCAGCCCGCTATAAAAGTCGAAAGTGTCGTTCCTTCTCTCATTTCTCTACCTTGACCTGTTCTCCGATTTCCTTCCCTCGCCCAACCTCGAAGTTGGTGGGCGGTGCTCAAGGCTTTCTCGAGCACCAAGTCGTTATTGTGTGGGTTTTCCCTCCCATGCTTGTCACTCCTAGTGGATAACACATATTCCTGGCATAAACCCCCAATGTTGGAAGTAAATGTGCTCCACACCTAGCCGCCTCAATAGATACATCTTCATATGTGGTATTATGTACCAGCCACAACCACCTGTTGGGAATATGCCCTAGAGATAATCATGGAGATGATTGTATCACCTTGTATTCATGATATATTATGTGTTCATGAATATCCATTAAAGACAACTTGTATCCATAAGAAGTAGAAGCGTTGGAAAGGGAGAAGTTGACTTCCGCGTGAGCAATAATGCAAGAGTTGCTGCTTTGAGCGTTGGGACGATGCAACTCCACCTCCCGTCAGGATTTATTTTGGAATTGAATAATTGTTATTTTGTTCCTAGCTTGAGTCGAAACATTGTGTCACCTTCATGTTTGATGAAGGATGGTTATTCTTTAAGAGTGAAAACAATGGTTGTGTGATCTCTAAAGATGGCATGTTTGTGGCTTCGGCATCCATTGTGAATGGGTTATTTATTTTAAATCTTGATGATGCACCTGTCTGTAATATAAGTGCTAAAAGGCCTCGGCTTAATGAGTTAAGTCCTACCTATATGTGGCATTGTCGTTTGGGTCATATAAGTGAGAATCGCATGAAGAGGCTCCATACTGATGGGCTTCTAACTTCGTTTGATTTTGAATCATACAAGACATGTGAAGCTTGCCTTCTAGGCAAAATGACCAAGGCGCTTTTCAAGGGTTTTCCTAAGAGGGCAGCAGACTTGTTGGAACTAATACATACCGATGTATGGATCAATGAGTACGACGGCCGGAGGCGGATTCCAATACTTCATTACTTTTATCGATGATTTCAGTAGATATGGCTATGTCTACTTAATGAAGCATAAGTCCGAGACTTTTGAAAAGTTCAAAGAGTTTCAAAATGAAGTAGAGAATCAACGTGGCAAAGAAAATTAAGGCCTTGCGATCCGATCGTGGAGGTGAATACTTGAGCCACGAATTTAGCAATCATCGAAGAGTTGCGTAATTGTTCCCACGGCTTACACCGCTGGAACACCTCAGAGAAACGGTGTGTCTGAGCGACGTAATCGGACTTTGTTGGACATGGTTCGGTCGATGATGAGCCAGTCGGACCTACCTTTATCGTTTTGGGGATATGCTCTAGAAACAGCCGCTTTCACATTAAATAGGGTACCATCTAAGTCCATAGTTAAGACACCATATGAGATGTGGACTGGTAAGAGTCCCAGTTTGTCTTTTCTAAAGATTTGGGGTTGTGAAGTTTATGTCAAACGACTTCAATCAGATAAACTAACACCCAAGTCGGACAAGTGTTTTTTCGTGGGATACCCGAAGGAAACTTTGGGTTATTACTTTTACAACCGATCAGAGGGCAAAGTGTTTGTTGCTCGAAACGGTGTTTTCTTAGAGAAAGAGTTTCTCAAAAGAGACAAGAGTGGACAAAGGGTGTATCTTGAAGAAGTTCGGGATGAGCCAAGAGGTCAAGACTCTACAGTGATGCTAATGTAGCGAGAACAAGTTGAGATACCTGTGGCAAAGGTAACACCGCCACTACCACTTAAGATCGGCTAGACTCCGTGAGTTGCATGGGGATGTGTTATTGTTAGACGATGGCGAACCTATGACATATCACGGAAGCTATGATGGACCCAGTGGAGAAATGGCAAAATGCCATGAGATCCGAGATAGATTCCATGGGAGACAATCAAGTTTGGAACTTGGTTGATCCGCCGATGGGGTTAGACCCATTGAGTGCAAATGGATCTATAAAAGAAAAAGATATGGACGGAAATGTTCACGTCTATAAAGCTCAACTTGTCGCAAAGGGTTTTCGGGCAGGTTCAAGGAGTTGACTACGACGAGACATTCTCGCCGATAGCGATGCTTAAATCTATCCGGATCATTCTAGCAATTTTGCTCATTTCGATTATGAGATATGGCGAGAGGGATGTTAAAACAGCCTTTCTAAATGGAAATTTAGAAGAGGGCGTGTATATGATACGGCCCGAAGGTTTTGTTGATCCTAAGAATGCTAGAAAAATATGCAAGCTTAAGAAATCCATTTATGGGTTGAAGCAAGCATCTCGGAGTTGGAACATTCATTTTGATGAAGAGGTCAAAGCTCTTGGCTTTCATCGAGAATGAAGAAGAACCTTGTGTATACAAGAAGGAAAGTGGGGCTTATTTGTTGTATTTCTAATCTTGTATGTGGATGACATATTTGTTGATTGGGAATGATATTCCAATGTTGCAATCCATGAAGACTTCACCGAATAATATATTTTCTATGAAGGATTTGGGAGAAGCATCATACATTTTGGGCATAAAGATCTATAGAGATAGATCAAAGAGGCTAATAGGATTATGCCAAGATACGTACATTGACATGGTATTGAAACGGTTCAACATGGAGCAGTCCCAAGAAAGGGTTCCCGCCTATGTCACATGGTATGCGTTTTAGCAAGAAGCGCGTCGCCCTTCGATCGCCGATGAGCGAGAGCGCATGAGTAAGGTTCCATACGCCTCGTAGCTTGGTTCCATCATGTATGCCATGATATGTACACGCCCAGATGTCTCATATGCTCTAAGTGTTTGAAGCAGATACCAAGCTGATCGGTGAGAGTCACTTTGGACACTTGTTAAGAATATTCTTAAGTACTTGAGAAGGACTAAAGATATGTTCCTAATCTATGGAGGTGAGGAAGAGCTCATTGTAAATTGTTACACCGATGCTAGCTTCCAAACCGACCATTGAGATGATTCACAATCTCAATCAGGATATTTATTCACAATAAATGGTGGTCTTTGTAAGTTGGAAAAGTTCCAAACAGCCAGACGGTGACCCGATTCTCTGGCCAAGCCGAGTACATAGCGACTTACGAAGCTGCAAAGGAAGGTGTTTGGATGAGGAAGTTCCTCATTGAGCTTGGTGTGTTTCGAATGCAAGCGGCCCATTGAACCTTCATTGTGACAATAGTGGCGCGATTGCAATGGGCTAAGGAGCCGAGGGATCACCATAAGAACAAACACGTCTTCGCGGAAATTTCACCTCATTCGAGAGTTCATCAAACGTGGTGAAATCGGATACATAAGATACATACGGATTTGAATGTTGCAAATCCTTTGACAAAGGCTCTTCCACAGCCCTAAGCATGAGGCGCACATGAGAGATATGGGTATTAGATATCTTAAAGATTAACTCTAGTGCAAGTGGGAGATTGTTGGGAATATGCCCTAGAGATAATCATGGAGATGATTGTATCACCTTGTATTCATGATATATTATGTGTTCATGAATATCCATTAAAGACAACTTGTATCGATTGGCAATTATGTGAATTGTTTTGTGAGACTCTTTACTTGTATGGTTATTCAATAATTGTCCTCGATCGGAGTTCATGTGAGAACACACATGAATATTAGATCAGCACATG
Organism: Hyparrhenia diplandra; assembly: GCA_015847255.1. Classification (NCBI taxonomy): domain Eukaryota; kingdom Viridiplantae; phylum Streptophyta; class Magnoliopsida; order Poales; family Poaceae; genus Hyparrhenia; species Hyparrhenia diplandra. The sequence goes on from JADLZK010008364.1 coordinate 917,828, forward strand.
TATTAGTTGATGACTATGTTTCACAAGTCATAGACATGGAGATGTCAAACTAATAGTGTGGGTACATGTATGACATGGGGCTGGATTGACCCGACATGAGATGTTATTATTATCTCTTTACACATCATTTACGTTATGTCCTTAGACACGAGATTGTCGTATGTACTCAAGATGTGAAACGACCTACTTAGGGACTATCAAAGCGTTACTCCGTAATTGGGTAGCTATAAAGGTGGTCTTCGGGTTTGTCGGGAAACATCTTTGTGAGACATAGTCAATCAAGATGGAATTGCCCCTCTCCATGAGAGAGAGATATAATCGGACCACTCGAATGATTGGATCAAGAAATGCATGGCCGTGCTTGGGTTAAGTGTTAACTCACGAGTTGGACCCGGATATATCGTGTGGCAAGGGAATAACGAGTATATGGTTTGTGTGGTTCGCCCGATATGATCATTGCGTACACATGGGAGTTGGCATGTCTTGCTAGAGGCCATTGCCGACTATTGGTCGAGTAGGAGTACTCAGGCCATGTCTATGTGTGCGTGAGCCCATAGGGTCGCACGCTTAAAGGAAAGGAGGCCCAATTCAGATTTGATCCGAATTGGACGAGGCTTAGGGTTTTCCTAATACGACTCCAGTTCGGGAGCCTGTTAGGGACGTCTATATAATGAGAGGTGGGCACGGGGCTGAATAGTAAATTGAAGCCACGTGACTTTGGCAGCCGCCGCCGCCCATGCTCGCCTCTTGCATCTCGCGGACCTAGCAGTCCGAGGCGCACGCTTCCCTCGCGTACATGTGGGATACCTCGGAGGTGCTACATCCGGAGCACAAGGACGAACCGCACGAGGAGGACGGACGTGGACGGACGATCACGCAATCGCACGGCACCGCCGCGACGCCGTATATCTACGTCAAGAGTCGACGCTTCCGGCTGTACACCGGCGTCTAGTGGTAATCCCGTGATCTATAACTAGCGTAGATCTTTGGTTTATGGGTAGAAAAAGTTTTGTTTTTCTCGCTGGCGTAGCGATCCCATATCCCTTTGATGGTATCGAGCCGATCGCCGTGTCGTTATAGATTCGGATATGTGCATATGGTGATATGCGGCGGTTGTAGATGAGTCTTTGATCTCGGTTCGTGATCTTGCCGCGACTGGTCTTGTTCGATCTACTCCTACCGGCCGGAATTCCGCCATCGGAGTTAAGTGATACATATAAACCCGGTCATGGCGAAGTTAGAGATCAATAAGATTGATCGAATCGAATCTAGGTCATGTCCTGGTCGGGCGCATGTGATGCGAGTTGCGGTGGTGGTAGATTTGATCTTCCACCGATCGTCCGCCCGAGTTTGACTAGGATTAGGATTCCTCCTTCTCTTTTCCTTCTAGGAAAGAGTATGTGTATGAGATGCATGTGTGCAATTAATTCATGACTTGCACAACGTGAGGATGGCATACTTGGATCATGGAGATGGAGATCATCATGATGAGCGAGAGATTGGTGATGGAGATCCCCAAATGTGATAAGTCACAACTATTTTATATCATTCTTATCGTGTTCTACTTTCACGCGCGACTATGTTTTTGTCTACATATGATAGTGAAGTAGAAGCGATCCCTCGCAAATGTTTTAAGTTTTGATGCTCCCCAAACCTTGCCTTGTCATAAGTCTTGTACAATCGATGGTGGGTCTATGAAATTAGGGTACCACCGGTTTTTCCAAGACTAGGCAGGTTTGTATCGAATACTTATTGCGAAGGTTTGGTTACTTGAACAAGATCATTCTAACGGTTAGGGATCTTGGAGCATGGCGGAGTTGGCGTTAGCATAGAGATGCTGCCCAACAACAAGAGTCATATGTGATATGATTAGCAAAGAGTTGCTTACCGATCTACCATGTCTTCTAGCGGTGATGCTAAAGCTCACTAGTTGACTTGTTAGTTGTGGGTCTTGAATCACTAAGTTTCAATTGAGGGATATTGATTTTAGTGGGAGTACATTCTATTAAATGTTAATATGTTTTTACTCTATCTTGGATACATTGTCATAGTATTTTGCATTATTCCTGTTGTAGATAAATGGCACCTAACAATCAACCATTTATTTTGGCGTCGGGTTCTTGAGAAAGATAAGTTGAATGGAACAAACTATGCGGATTGGATCCAGAAACCGAGAATTGTTCTCAGGGCTGAGAAAAAGGAAGATGTTCTAGACACCCCCTTACCAGAAGAGCCTGCTGATAATGCACCTGCTGCTGAGAAAACCGCTTACAAGAGAGCATGTGATGCTGATCTTGAAGTGAGTTGCCTTATGCTTGCCTGTATGGAACCCGATCTGCAGATGCAGTTCGACAACAATCATGCAACAAGACGATATGATCGTGGCGCTTGAGGATATGTTCCAAACTCAAGCGAGAACCGAAAGGTTCAATGTCTCAAAGGCGCTTGTTGAGAGCAAGCTAGCGAGAGGGGTGCAGCAGTAGGGCCACCACACGTAATCAAGATGGTTGGTTACACTCGAGAGGTTGAGAAACCGCAAGTCGTTTTTAGCATCCAAGAAGGATAGCGGTGGTAAAGGTACTCATTTGCTTGTACACTTGTTGTTTATGTTACGAATATATTCCTCGCTGATTCTTATATCAATTCTTGGGTATTTGATACCGGATCGGTTGCTCATATTTGCAATACGATGCGAGGGAATGATAAGAAGTAGAAGCGTTGGAAAGGGAGAAGTTGACTTCAGCGTGAGCAATAATGCAAGAGTCTTTGCTTTGAGCGTTGGGACGATGCAACTCCACCTCCCGTCGAGGATTTATTTTGGAATTGAATAATTGTTATTTTGTTCCTAGCTTGAGTCGAAACATTGTGTCACCTTCATGTTTGATGAAGGATGGTTATTCTTTTTAAGAGTGAAAACAATGGTTGTGTGATCTCTAAAGATGGCATGTTTGTGGCTTCGGCATCCATTGTGAATGGGTTATTTATTTTAAATCTTGATGATGCACCTGTCCGTAATATAAGTGCTAAAAGGCCTCGGCTTAATGAGTTAAGTCCTACCTATATGTGGCATTGTCGTTTGGGTCATATAAGTGAGAATCGCATGAAGAGGCTCCATACTGATGGGCTTCTAACTTCGTTTGATTTTGAATCATACAAGACATGTGAAGCTTGCCTTCTAGGCAAAATGACCAAGGCGCTTTTCAAGGGTTTTCCTAAGAGGGCAGCAGACTTGTTGGAACTAATACATACCGATGTATGCGGATCAATGAGTAATGATAAAATGAGGGCGGATTCCAATACTTCATTACTTTTTATCGATGATTTCGGTAGATATGGCTATGTCTACTTAATGAAGCATAAGTCCGAGACTTTTGAAAAGTTCAAAGAGTTTCAAAATGAAGTAGAGAATCAACGTGGCAAGAAAATTAAGGCCTTGCGATCTGATCGTGGAGGTGAATACTTGAGCCACGAATTTAGCAATCATCTGAAGAGTTGCAGAATTGTTCCACAGCTTACACCGCCTGGAACACCTCGTGAGAAACGGTGTGTTATGCGGCGGCGTAATCGGACTTTGTTGGACATGGTTCATCGATGATGAGCGGTCGGACCTACCTTTATCGTTTTGGGGATATGCTCTAGAAACAGCCGCTTTCACATTAAATAGGGTACCATCTAAGTCCATAGTTAAGACACCATATGAGATGTGGGGTAAGAGTCCCGTTTGTCTTTTTCTAAAGATTTGGGGTTGTGAAGTTTATGTCAAACGACTTCAATCGATAAACTAACACCCAAGTCGGACAAGTGTTTTTTCGTGGGATACCCGAAGGAAACTTTGGGTTATTACTTTTACAACCGATCGAGAGGGCAAAGTGTTTGTTGCTCGAAACGGTGTTTTCTTAGAGAAAGAGTTTCTCAAAAGAGACAAGAGTGGACAAAGGGTGTATCTTGAAGAAGTTCAGGATGAGCCAAGAGGGTCAAGACTCTACGACAGTGATGCTAATGTAGCGAGAACAAGTTGAGATACACGTGGCAAAGGTAACACCGCCACTACCACGAAGATCAGCTAGACTCCGTGAGTTGCATGGGGATGTGTTATTGTTAGGCGATGACGAACCTATGACATATGCGGAAGCTATGATGGACCCAGATTTCGAGAAATGGCAAAATGCCATGAGATCCGAGATAGATTCCATGGGAGACAATCAAGTTTGGAACTTGGTTGATCCGCTTCGATGGGGTTAGACCCATTGAGTGCAAATGGATCTATAAAAAGAAAAGAGATATGGACGGAAATGTTCACGTCTATAAAGCTCAACTTGTCGCAAAGGGTTTTCGGCGAGGTTCAAGGAGTTGACTACTGACGAGACATTCTCGCCCAAGAGCGATGCTTAAATCTATCCGGATCATTCTAGCAATTGCTGCTCATTTCGATTATGAGATATGGCGTAGGGATGTTAAAACAGCCTTTCTAAATGGAAATTTAGAAGAGGACGTGTATATGATACGCCCGAAGGTTTTGTTGATCCTAAGAATGCTAGAAAAATATGCAAGCTTAAGAAATCCATTTATGGGTTGAAGCAAGCATCTCGGAGTTGGAACATTCGTTTTGATGAAGAGGTCAAAGCTCTTGGCTTTCATCAGAATGAAGAAGAACCTTGTGTATACAAGAAGGAAAGTGGGGATTTGTTGTATTTCTAATCTTGTATGTGGATGACATACCGTTGATTGGGAATGATATTCCAATGTTGCAATCCATGAAGACTTCATCGAATAATATATTTTCTATGAAGGATTTGGGAGAAGCATCATACATTTTGGGCATAAAGATCTATAGAGATAGATCAAAAGAGGCTAATAGGATTATGCCAAGATACGTACATTGACATGGTATTGAAAACGGTTCAACATGGAAGCAGTCAAGAAAGGGTTCCCGCCTATGTCACATGGTATGCGTTTTAGCAAGAAGCGGCGTCCTTCATTTGGCGATGAGCGAGAGCGCATGAGTAAGGTTCCATACGCCTCTAGCTTGGTTCCATCATGTATGCCATGATATGTACACGCCCGGATGTCTCATATGCTCTAAGTGTTTGCGGCGCAGATACCAAAGTCGATCCAGTGAGAGTCACCGGACACTTGTTAAGAATATTCTTAAGTACTTGAGAAGGACTAAAGATATGTTCCTAATCTATGGAGGTGAGGAAGAGCTCATTGTAAATTGTTACACCGATGCTAGCTTCCAAACCGACCACAGATGATTCACAATCTCAATCAGGATATTTATTCACAATAAATGGTGGTCTTTGTAAGTTGGAAAAGTTCCAAACAGCAGACGGTGACCCGATTCTACGTTGAAGCCGAGTACATAGCAGCCACGGTTTGCAAAGGAAGGTGTTTGGATGAGGAAGTTCCTCATTGAGCTTGGTGTGTTCCCGAATGCAAGCGGCCCATTGAACCTTCATTGTGACAATAGTGGCGCGATTGCACGCGAGGCTAAGGAGCCGAGGGATCACCATAAGAACAAACACGTCTTTGCGGAAATTTCACCTCATTCGAGAGTTCATCAAACGTGGTGAAATCGATACGCATAAGATACATACGGATTTGAATGTTGCAAATCCTTTGACAAAGGCTCTTCCACGACCCTAAGCATGAGGCGCACATGAGAGATATGGGTATTAGATATCTTAAAGATTAACTCTAGTGCAAGTGGGAGATTGTTGGGAATATGCCCTAGAGATAATCATGGAGATGATTGTATCACCTTGTATTCATGATATATTATGTGTTCATGAATATCCATTAAAGACAACTTGTATCGATTGGCAATTATGTGAATTGTTTTGTGAGACTCTTTTACTTGTATGGTTATTCAATAATTGTCCCTGATCGGAGTTCATGTGAGAACACACATGAATATTAGATCAGCACATGTATTAGTTGATGACTATGTTTCACAAGTCATAGACATGGAGATGTCAAACTAATAGTGTGGGCACATGTATGACATGGGGCTGGATTGACCCGACATGAGATGTTATTATTATCTCTTTACACATCATTTACGTTATGTCCTTAGACACGAGATTGTCGTATGTACTCAAGATGTGAAACGACCTACTTAGGGACTATCAAACGTTACTCGTAATTGGGTAGCTATAAAGGTGGTCTTCGGGTTTGTCGGGGAAACATGCCGTGAGACATAGTCAATCAAGATGGAATTGCCCCTCTCCATGAGAGAGAGATATAACTGGACCACTCGAATGATTGGATCAAGAAATGCATGGCCGTGCTTGGGTTAAGTGTTAACTCACGAGTTGGACCAGATATCGTGTGGCAAGGGAATAACGAGTATATGGTTTGTGTGGTTCGTCCGATATGATCATTGCATACACATGGGAGTTGGCATGTCTTGCTAGAGGCCACTTGTCGACTATTGGTCGAGTAGGAGTACTCGGGCCATGTCTATGTGTGCGTGAGCCCATAGGGTCGCACGCTTAAAGGAAAGGAGGCCCACCCGGATTTGATCCGAATTGGGACGAGGCTTAGGGTTTTCCTAATACGACTCCAGTTCGGGGAGCCTGTTAGGGGACGTCTATATAATGAGAGGTGGGCACGCGGGCTGAATAGTAAATTGAAGCCACGTGACTTGGCGGCCGCCGCCGCCCATGCTCTCGCCTCTTGCATCTCGCGGACCTAGCAGTCCGGAGGCGCATCGCTTCCTCCCGTACATGTGGGATACCTCGGAGGTGCTACATCCGGAGCACAAGGGACGAACCGCACGAGGAGGGCCGGATGTGACGGACGACCACGCAACTGCGCGCGGCTGACCGCCGCGAGCGTACATCTACGTCAAGAGTCGGCGCTTCCGTACTGCTGGCGTCTAGTGGTAATCCCGTGATCTATAACTAGCAGTAGATCTTTGGTTTATGGGTAGAAAAGTTTTGTTTTCTCGGCTGGCGTAGCGATCCCATATCCCTTCACCACCTACTACTACTTTTATTAATAGCCGAATGAGCACGCTCATTCTTCTTTTGATTGGTCTTTGAATAAAAAAAAAAGGCATAGCTAGTCCCACTTACAGCGTCTTTTCTTTTCACACGAATAATAATCAATCAACGATAATCGGTAATAATAAAGAAGCAATAATTTCAAGTAGACTACCAGCTCATAAAAGTTAGGATTTCCTTGAGGATTGCACGCGCCTCGCCAAGGTTGCCGTGAGCGACCGAGTAGTCACCCGCCCGTATTGCGCCAAAGAAGCGTGATGAGGAGGTGGACCAAGCATATGGATGCATCTTCCTCCTCCCCTGGTGCTGACTTGCTGCCTTGGCGGCGATTTGGACCATGGAATGCACAAGAAATGCGTGCAGCAGCGAGTAGAGGTGGTGGGACATGGCACCATTAGTGGTTGCGGTAGGGATAGGGAAGGGATGGCATCAGTGAGTGTTGGTGTAGCGTCGGGGGCCTTGGGAAGCCATGTGAAGGGTATTGTATCTTCTAGACTTTCTAAAGAAAGGGTAATATATTTCCCATACTCCATCCAGACCCAACATGATTATGTGACTAAATAACCTCAAAGCCAAAGTACCTTTCTACAAAAACACTCACCCCAGATTGGAGTGAGCAACGATCCATTTGGCCACGACAATCAACCTAGTATAAAAGACAAGCGTCGTTCCTTCTCCCATTTCTCTACCGTAACCCTGTTATCCAATTTCCTTCCTACCCCCAACTCAAAAGCTCAATCGCCAATCGTTTATGTCATATAGGCCCATGACCCAGACTGAACAGACAGCCAAACAAACACATGTCAGCTCAGCAGCAAATTATAAAATTACTCTTCGAACAATATACATAGCAAATTCCAATTATTGACATAAAATGCCATTTATTTTGAGGGGTGGTGGTGGAAGTGGATAGGCCATTAAGACAAAAATGCAACCTCCACATTGGAAGTTGCAATTGTAGAAGAGAAAATACATCAACCATACCCGGGCATGCACATTCCGACCATAAAATGCAAAAACAAAAATCATGGCTTCAAAAGAGGGATCAAAACCCTAGGCTTCTACATTCACAAAAAAGCACGACCAGTTAATTTGCATAGAAAAAATTCTTGAATCTGAGCTTTCCACAAGAAAGGAAGATGGGGATAGCTTGTCACTGCTTCACCAGTTGTTCTCAAGAATAAAGAGGAACAAGATGATTCTCAACTGCCACTACTAAATTGCTAAATCAAGGAGCTAAAACAACTAAGGCCACATACAGTACTTTTGTAGGGCATAGTTCAGCACATTCATAGTAACAAGAAAAAAAACAAGCAACTAGTACATACAATAAAATGCCAATGATTGCACGAATACACTATAGCGCACGAAAGTGACAAATAAAAAAACTGCAAAAAAACACTCGACAAAGACAGCTTTGCAGGTGCCAAAAATAAAGGCACTCGGCAAAGACACTCTTTGTTGAGTGTCCAAAAAGCACTCGGCAAGCCTAAAACGGGCGCAGAATTTCTCCGGCAAATCCTCCTCCACCTCGGCGCAGAACTTCTTTGGCAAATCCTCCTCCAAACTAGCGCCGGAACATATCTCGACACATCCTCCATCGCGCATGGCAAATCCTTCTTCATCAACGACCATGAAAAATTTCTAGGTTCACCCTTCTTAAGCAAAGCTATGGAATTTTACCCGAGAGTATGGATGGGGATTTTTCTAGCTAGGCAGATCCAAATTTAGAAGTAGGATTGGAAGGTTTTATAGGTTGCTAGAATCATTAGGCTTACATATGGATATGGCTGCGTTTGAGTTCGGTTATGTCTTATAGGCCCATGGCCCAGACTGAATAGACAACCAAACAAACACAGGCCAACTCAACAGCAAATTATAAAATTACTCTCCGAGGGTTATACATAGCAAAATCTAAATATCGGCATAAAATGTCATTTTATTTTGAGGGGTGGTGGTGGAAGTGGATAGGCCATCCAGAAAAAAATATGCAACCTCCACATTGGAAGTTGCAATTGTAGAAGAAAAAAGATACATCAACCATACCAAGCATGCACAGCCCAACAATAAAATGCAAAAAAAAAAAAAAAAAAAAAAAAATCATGGCTTCAAAAGAGGGAGCAAAAACCTAGGCTTCTACATTCACATAAAATTACGACTATCTAAAAGGCTACAGGTTAATTTGCATAGAAAAATTCCTGAGTTTGAGCTTTCCACAAGAAAGGAAGATGACTATAGCTTGTCACTGCTTCACGGTTGTTCTCAAGAAAAAGGAGGAACAAGATGATCCTCAACCCGCCACTATTGAATTGCCAAATTAAGGTGCTAAAACAACTAAGGCCACATACAATACTTTTTGTGGGGCATAGTTTGCATTCGTAGTAACAATGTCATACTATTTAGCTAGTGCAAGACAAAACATTTTGGGTTCACAAAGATATGTCATGATGAGGTTTGTATATGTTCCAAGGTTCATCTTTCCAGCATGCCTGAGGATGGTGAATTTACTTGAGGTTGTGATGATGTAAATATTGTTGAGTGCTACAGTTGCATAAATACCTCAAGGGTGGGCAAACAACTGTGTTTCAAGGGACCTCAAACCTGCACAAGCTGGTTGCCAAACTTGAATGCTAGTTATGTGAGAATTGTATTTTTTGACCGAAACGGTCGGGGGAGCCCCCGACCTCTCTTTTTTTTAATTAAATGAAAGAATGAGAGTTACAGGATACAAGCTTACAAAAACAAGGCCAACATGCCCAAAGAGAAAACAAGGAATAAAAAACTGAAAGGAAGAGGAGGGGGAAGGACATGATGCTAATAAGCAGCTCATTGTTTGTGGGATTGATGTTGATCCCTTTCTTCTAAATGTTGGTGAGCATGGTGATATTGGCATCTTGATCTGCTTCCATAGCCAAAGGTGAAGAATATTGTGTAAGATACAAGGGACAAGCTGCAAAGGCAAAGGCAAAAGCCAAAGTTGAGTGAATTTCAGGCACCTTATTGGGTGGCCATATATGCGCATTGTTGGATGGTGTATTTGTTGACAGTAGGTGTTAGATCGGGCTGGAGTGAGATGGCGACTGCATTTGTGATCTATTGGTGGGGTTCACTACTGAGGTGGCTGTTGTATCTATTGATATCTTTCTGTTTTATGATAGTGGCAGTGTGATACTAGGCTGTTAGGAGTGGGGTGGTGTGGAGAGATTTCAAATTCAACATACAAAATGCATAATTAATTGAAGCCATAAGTAAGACCAATGATATAAGGAAATCATCACATCCTTGATCTAGATTAAAAAAAAATGGATCAATATCCAATAGCACTTCTCAATCCGAAGTTGTGCATAGGCAATTTTACTCACGGATCTCATGTAAGTGTATCACACATACAGAAACAAGCATTTACATCATTTGTTCATGTCTACTTAGCTGGTATGAAAATGAATTAAGGGATCATGTGCCTAAAAGAAACAAGTATCATGTCAAACATGCTCAAATGGAAAGAATGAACACAAGTAAAATAAAAACAAACAACATAAATAGTGTGCCTGACGCATTTTGAGTCCAGTGGATCAATTAACTTTTCACATCAAATCAAATGAATACCCATGGACATTGATTGATGTGTCACAATAATCCTCATGCATTGTTGCAAACATCAAGTGACATACATATACTAATCTATATATATTCAGTCACTAAATACAATTGGAAAAAAATATTATATACCCTTGATGAATGTGCCACAATAATGCCCTTGCATTGTGCTCGCAGACAACAAATAATTGTATAATGCAAGGAGTAAGAAAACCATGCTCACCCTTTAATAATTGAACTAAATAATTTATACCCATGTGGGTACGATTCATGTCTCATCAAAATGCCCATGATGCTTGTAGACAATAAATGGTTGTATATAATTAATGATTTTTATTTTGGAAATAGCGTTACCCCGCTTTCCATTTATCAATGAAAAACATCTATCATATATCCACAAAATGAGGTATGAAAAGTACTTTAACAACAAGAAGTAGACTGCATAACGACAAAAGTATTATAAATCATGCTCGCCCGTTAAATAGCGCCAAGACTGCTAGCATTGTCACACAACGACAATTAATTAAAAGGAAAGTGTCACAGCACAGGACCGCCCAGCCCGAGAGAGGGCTGGGGCGCCGCCCTGCAAGCAGGCCGGCCCAAGAAGGGGAGCGCGCGGCGCGCGCGCCCTCCTGCCCCTGCCGGCTTCTGCTGCCGCCCCGCCTCCGCATCGTCCACGTCATCTCGTTTCCAAATAAGATTAGTACTTTTTGTGTGCGTAAGATATTCCAACTCTATAAGTAAATTTCTTATTAGGAAATAAATAAGGATTGCTTGTAAAAGGTATTCCAACTCTATAAGGAAACCTTTGGAGATTGCTCGAGATACAAGTCTTATAGGAGGGCCATATAAATAGGGAGGATATAATCTCTTAGGAGCAAGCAATAAAGAAATAAATCAGGTTTTTGCCTTCCACCACCACCTCCCTCCCTGCTCTACTCCCACACGCAGCATTCGCCCTCCCCCCGCATGGCGCCGCCGCCACGTGTCCCCAAAGGTGGCTGTGACAGAAAGACATTTGTGAATATGGAAGAGAACATTACCTCTAGGAGAAACTTGATCACGCTCATGTTCGTTGCCCTGTCGTTGGGTTCAAGAACCATAGATAGATGTTGTCGTTCATCAACTGCTATGGGTTTTACGAGCAAGAGCATATATTTCCATTTACAAGAAGCACAGTGTGTAGGGAAACTTTGCCATCACATCAGTATTGTGATATTGAAACCGAAACAAACACTTCTTACATTTTCCTAAAAACAAAATTCATTGCATGGCTTGTCATGTACCTAGTGGCGAGCGAGTTTAAACACGATAAGGGGCTAAATAGTAAAGGGGTAAAAACTTAGTAGCACTAACTGCAACATACTAAATTATGTAGTAGATATTACAAGAAACACAAGTAGCAATATTCATTTTGAAAGCTCAAATACCATTGAGTACAGGTAAGGAAACATACCAAATCAAGCTCTAATATAATAGATAACCAAAAATTCCAATCATTTCTTCATTGCATTTTATACACGGCTATAAAGATAAAACAAACAAAAAAAGAAGTGTCAACATGCTTACTACTTATTAAGGAACTTGTGCTAAGAGGGCACAACCTTTGCTATTGGCTATAGCTGGTCACTATAAAGCTAGCCCGCAAGGGTGGACCCAATCTGCCAAGCATGGAGCAAGGTGTCCACCGGCCATCAACAAACTAGTGGGGGGGGGGAGGGGTTGGGGGGCAAAAGTTGAGGGATTGAGGGAAGCAACTGAAGTAGAGAGAGAGGGAGGCACCATGGGACCGTCGGATGACCTTAACACATAGAGGCCCCCACAAGACCGTCAGGATTAGGATGGCACACGCAAGCTGAGGGGGCCGAAGGAGGGGTTGCTAGGTGAATTAGGTCACAAGCCAGGGCTAGGCTTTCAAAATATCCAATTTTGGGGTTGTTACATTGGGCTGGACTGAAGGAGGGGTTGTGGGTGCTCATTAGGCAAGGCCTAGGCTCCTCGGCCGGCCCCTTGATCCACCATTACATACAACGATCCTGGTTCATTGTGAATGCATAAACAAATAACAAGTACATTGAAATAAAGAAAGGAACTAGCAGGGCTGACTGAATATATACATCATCCAACGTAACAAAGACTCAATATCTTGGTCATAGAATATATAGAACACATCAAAAGGATCCATATAAACATCTCAATATAGAAATAAATGAATACAACCTTAGTCCTCTAATTAACTCATTCTAGGCCATAAAACTAAAGTCAGGTCCTAAATTAATACAACCTTACGCCCACAAAATACCTAGTTGCTACATCCACGGTCAAATTCTTCAAACTAGTAGTGTCCCTATCAGCTATTAGTTGGAAAGCAACCACTGTGAATTGTGGTCTACACATCAGTCCTGCGAAAGTCTATACTATTGTCCATCCTAAAAATGGACAAAAAAGCATGAAATCCCTAGATTTGTCCCAACAACTACTAAGATGTTCATGGGAGATCCATAAATAAGTCCTAGAACAACAACTACCCAACCCATACAAGAAATCGAAAGCAAAAAGGAAAATAAGAGAGCATACCCTATGAGAACCCATGCTAGATTGAGTGCCTTCAAGGTGAATCTTGACTTGGCCATAAGCACTTTCGGTTTTTGCCACCCACACCATCTTCACATGTCAATCAAGATGTGGGTAGAAGTTGTGACGTCGCGACAACGGTAGTCCCCATGTGCACTACTATAGAATTTTTGTTGAGGTAGGGGTAAGTGGTGCACCACCTTCGCCGTATCCGTTGGAGAATGGAGGGTATGGGAGGCCGGGGAAAGTCGGATTCGCGTTGCCATCCGCCCCCACCACGATTCATTCGAATCCCACCACTAGCCACCGGGGCGCCAAGACCCCTGCCACGCTGGGGGAGGGGAGAGAGGGAGAAGGGGCACGCTAGAGGAGGGGGGAGAAGGAGATCGGCGCCCGGCGTGGTGGTAGGGAGAGGAGATGGCGCCGCCACTATGGGTTGGGGGAGGAGGGAGGGGTGCCGATGTTGGAGGAGGGGACGCCACACCATATCGTGAGGAGAGGAACGAAGGGCGCCCGCAGCCTATCCGGAGAAGAGAGGGAGTTGGTCCGAGGGAGAGGAGAGGAAACCCTAATTCACGTATTTATACTTGAACACACCTATCGAGGCCCGCCTCGGGCCTCGACCTTTCTCCCGAGGCAGGCCATTTAGGGGTTTGCCTCTGTAGTTTTAGGAAATACACTTTTTAACCACCACCATAAATAAAAAAAACTCTCCATTAATTGATTTTACGAGGCAGGTATTTTTTGTACCTCGGCAATTAAAATAAACAACTCCCTTAGTCGCCGGGCATTTTCCAAAGCCATTGGATTTTTGTGTCTGCCTAGGCTAATGTTTGTCGGTGTGTCTCGAAAAATCATTTTTAGTGCTAGCCGGCGCTAAAATAGTGTGATTCGAGTTGGGCCTAAGGGCTACGTGGTCATCTATATTGGGCTTTCTACTTATAGTACCTCAAAATCATCGTGCGTGGAGTTTTTTTTTTCCTATTTTAATCATCGTGCTTATGGTTGATCAAAAGACCAGTTTGCCCTCCAACTCTATCCAATCATACCGTCGCTTCCGTCTCCATCCCGCGGAGGATTTTTTATTTATTTGCCACTCTTACGGATGCAAACCTGGCGTGTGTCAATGACAGGTGGGACCATCTCAGTCACTGACATGTGGGGTTTGAGTGGCAAATAAATAAGAGTGTCCATAAGAGTGGCAAATCTGTGGCAAAAAAATAAAACCCCCGCCGGAGACGGAGGCGAAGTTGCCGGCCTTCCCACTCCAGTCCCCCGTCTCCGTCCTCTCCTAGCGTCGGTGAGCCGCTGCACTGCAGTCCCGGTCTCCCCTCCGTGTAGCCGCTGGGCGCCGACCTACTCCGTCGCCGCCATCCGCTGTGTCTCTCCTCGGCGTCGTTGCCACGAGGTAGCTCTTCCGGGAGCACGGGGATGACGGCGAGCTCTAGGAGTCCGTCACTCCGCCCGTCACCAATCCTGCGGCCGGGATTTCTTCTCCGACCCGATCTTAATGTGAGTCGTGCGTGGCCTTCATCCTCGAAGCGGATCCGGCGGATTGGAGGCGCTGGAGGGTCCTGACCACAGCAGGCTGTGAGTGCTAGTGTCCAAGGCCTCTTGTGTCCGGAAGCCGCGGGTGTCGTGGACGTGGATGGACCTTTTCGCCATGGAGCTTCTGTGAGTGTCAAAATCATATGTTTGCAAGGGCTATCTTTAATATTCTGAAACGTCCAGAAAATCTAGAGCTAATTATGCAGTTCTAAATATTATTCACCCCAACAAAGTTGATCATGAAGAAGAAAAATGCATGGTACAGTGGCTTGATTAGGAGCTATGTAACTTGCAATACCTTGTAGTAACATTAGCTATATTCGGTTGTCTTAATGATGATGCTATGTTTGTGGGATTGTTAAGGTACGTCACCATGGAAAACTGAAAACAAACACCCGTAATGATTCCTTTTTTTATGTGATTTATTTGCCACTCGAATCGCCAAGAATCTCCCAATGTTAGGACTGAGCAAAAAATCTCGTTTGTAAGCAACATGGGACTGAGCAAAAATCTCGTTATTAAGCACACATTGATGTGACACTTCTCTGGAAGATAAAAAGTTGCATAGTTTGGAGTCAGTATAAATAAGTGGCACATTGGGAGGGAGATTCAGATTCTATAGAACCAAGCGCTGACACTCGAAACCATTCCGAATATCAGGTTCTAGCCGATATTTTGAGATTCTGCACCTCTGGAGCATCGGGTACTAGATGCCCTCAATGCCCATCTTTATGTAATGATGTAATGGCCACACTTCTTTAGCCGAATCGGAATCTCCCTTGCTCTGTCCACTTCTTTACATTGACTCGAAACCATCCAGCTTTATCTTCTGGATTGAGACTGTCATTATCTAGCATTGTGTGCTTAATACCAAGATTATTGTTAGAGTCCTAACAATGGGAGACTGATGCAGATTCG
The DNA here is from genome assembly GCA_015847255.1 of Hyparrhenia diplandra. Lineage (NCBI taxonomy): Eukaryota > Viridiplantae > Streptophyta > Magnoliopsida > Poales > Poaceae > Hyparrhenia > Hyparrhenia diplandra. Next base: position 933,472 of record JADLZK010008364.1, read on the forward strand.
AGATTTTCTAGCTCATTACCATATGAAGTCAATTTCTTCTTTCCTTATAGTTCAATTTCTTAGGGAAAGCCATCGAGTGGAGTCGTACTTATCATGAATACTGACTTTTGGAAAATTGGCTCTTGCCTTGCCAATTGTGGAAATAAAAACATATTTATAGGAATAGTTTTGTTCATTCTACTAAATCAGAAATATCAATATCTCTAACTTGTACTCAAAATTCCTTCAGGAATGAAATGAACATGATTTGTTGCTTTGTGACCCACAGGTACTGCTGGCAGCTGTAAGCATTTAGCTGGACTTGGAGACGCTTAATTGGAGTATTTGAAGTACTTCATTGGCTCTGTCCTTGAGCTTCATAAAAAAGAGTTACATTTTATTCTACTAGGGCTTTGGAAACTGCCCCATATGAAGAGTAGATTTATTGTTCTTTGTGTCATTGTCTGTCTCATGGCTCAAATGGGAGATGCCAATGTCGTGCTACTGGGGAATAATCTGACCTTGTCCTTTGATGACATTGAGGCAAGCTTTTGTGAGTCCTGCACTCCTTACAAATTACAATTATTTAATTTTGACTGGTCAACTGCTAGCGTTGTATACCACTTAATTTAAAACTTTTTTGTTTGCATCGTTTGCCTATATGCTCAGTTTAGGCGTTATATTTGACCTTCTTGCTTACACTGTAGTCTAGCTAATTCATTGTGACGAGTGAGTCCATTGCACTGCCTACTATCATGCTCTTGTGGCTGTTTTATACCAGTTCTCTGTCTAGCATTAGGTTTGGGCTTTTGATTGTGTACACTTCATTTTTTCTTCTCTCTTCTTTTTCACATTCATCAAATGTTTTATTTTCCTTAAGGATTCAAACATGCCATTTCAATTGAATTGCAGCTCCAGGAGTGAAAGCGTCACGAGTGAATGGCTTAGTTTATGCTTCTGAACCTTTGAATGCCTGCAGCCCATTAACAATCAAGGCCGTCAAGGGCCCACCATCTCCCTTTGCATTAATTGTAAGAGGTGGATGCACATTTGATGAGAAAGTAAAAAATGCACAGGATGCTGGATTCAAAGCTGCAATTGTTTATGACAATGAAAATAGTGGGGTCCTGGTTTCAAGTAATTTTCCTTGTCACTTGCGCTTGCTCCTTTTCATTTTCTTATTAATGCAACTTGTGTAGATGCATGATACACTTTATCTATAACATTTGAATAGATAGCCATGCACTAAGTAGAGACAAGACTGGTGCACAAGCAATTTTCTCTCAGCTCTGCTCTCTACATAGCCAAAACAATTATTTCTGTTGATCATGCTCAAATATACAACAAAAATTAACTGCATAACTGAATACAATTTCATTCCAGGCAATTGATTGTGTATCTTCTCTATCTAACTAGAAATGTTGCAGTGGCTGGAAGCTCAAGTGGCATACATATATATGCTGTTTTCATTTCGAAGGCCTCAGGAGAAGTGTTGAAGAAATTTTCAGGCCATACTGATGTAGAGGTGTGGATACTACCTACATTCGAGAACTCAGCCTGGTCAATCATGGCAATCTCATTCATATCACTGCTTGCCATGTCTGCTGTATTAGCTACGTGTTTCTTTGTGAGAAGGCATCGAATAAGGAGAGACCACCCTAGAATCCCAGAAGCTAGAGAGTTCCATGGAATGAGCAGTCAATTAGTTAAGGCAATGCCAAGTCTTATTTTCACAAAAGTGCAAGAAGATAACTGCACATCGTCAATGTGCGCCATTTGTTTAGAAGACTACAGTGTTGGAGAAAAGCTGAGAGTGCTGCCTTGTCGTCACAGTATGTTTGTCTCACTTTTAACACCCTACTTTTTTTATCATATTATGCTACTATAATAGTATGACTGGGACTCTACCGCATCCAACTGATCTGCCATACTGTACTTTACAGTCTTCTGATTTGGGATGAAAAGAAACAAACCTTGTGTAAGATCTGCATGAAACCCATCAAGAACTAGATAAAACAAAGCAGTAATTTAAAAATGTATTAAAAATATATATAGCAAGTTCATTTAAACAAACTAATTTTTAATTGGTGTGGGGACATCTGGGCAGCCCTTTTCTTGTAGTAATCACTTAATGCATATGTTTTAGAGAACATTACAGAATGTAAGCCAAGTGTTAGTTTTGTAATAGTTTTGAGTTTTTATTGTTAGGCAGTTAGGCATCAAGAACACTGCAAATTTAACTGATGGGAAAAAAACAAGTTATTGCCCTGAATGAAGTGTAATGTGTACCCTTGTATAAAAACCAGTTGTGCAGAGAATGGGATGTGCAAACTGATAATTTTTGTCCATTGCCTTGCAGAGTTCCATGCAGCTTGTGTGGACTCGTGGCTAACTTCTTGGAGAACATTCTGTCCTGTATGCAAGCGAGATGCGATGAATGGAGTATCAGAACTTCCTGCCACAGAGGCTACCCCCTTGCTTTCTTCTGCTGCTCGGTTACCTTCTCAACCATCTTCATTCAGGTCAAGTGTTGCAGCTTCCCTCCAAGGCCAATAAGCCGTCATCCTTCATCACACTCGGTTTCTCGTGCTTACTCAGTTTCTAGTACCCCTCACTCTCCCAACCCCTTTAGATCTCATACAAACTTACCTGGCATCCATACAAGTAGAAGCACCGCAGACCTTGCAAATATGTCATCTCCTCACCCTCGCATCTCCCATTTGTCGTCGACACATTCCCTGGTTGGCAGCCACCTGTCTCCGCCAATCAGCATAAGGTATTCTTTGCCCCATTCTAGGCATGGATCGCCCAGTCCACATGTCAGTTCACCCTACATCTCGAATTCTGGGTATGGATCTTCAAGCTACTACTATCTTGGAGGCTCCAGCCAGCATGGATCATACCTAAGGCGATGTGGAGAATCAGGGCCAAGCCTGTCTACCATGGCCCCTCGGTCGCCACAGCAGTTTCAGTCAGAGGCAAATGTGGTGGCAGGCACATCATCAGCTCGGTCCTTGCGGCAGTCCTACCTGAGAGGCTGTGGTGATTCAGATGCCAGTCTGTCTGACATGATGTCAGCCAACTCATTGCCGCAACAGTGTCAGTCAGAGGCAAATGTGGCGGCAGGCACATCATCAGCTCAGTCCTTGCGGCAGTCCTACCTGAGACGCTGTGGCGATTCAGATGCCAGTTTGTCTGACATGGCATCAGCCCAGTCATTGCCAGGGTGCTAAGTGTTTGGATGTGTACTACAAGATGAGGCATGATTTGTGCATACGATGAGGCGTGTAACACTACATAGGTGGAGAGAAACTTGTATAGCATAGATTTCGTTCTTGTTTTTTTAGTGTATGGTTTTTGTAATTCTGTTGTGTGCATACGATGTAACAGGAAACTGTTGAAGTTAACTTGGGGTGACATTTGTGTCCTCACGATGCACCCGGCTCTCTGCCGGCAATAATAGTCATGGCAAGTTTCTAGTAACATGATGTCTTATTCCTCTTCTTTTTTATATTCTCCTTAGATTTGCTACTACTATACACATTTGAACGAGTTAGTTGCATGCTCAGTGAACATGGAAGAGCAAATTCAGAAAACAACACTTCGTAAAATTATGGTTTTGGCATTGGAAATCATATGTTCAATTGGGATCCATTAAATGTTTCACAAGATATCATTCATTGTATGCCTATCCTCTCATATTCTTGTTAATTTCTCCATATACACCACAATTTAGATATTTTATAAATCATTAAGAGAAACAATCACAAGATAGTGTAACCATTTCCAGCACAAACAACCTTAAATACAAATTTCAAAACAGTTACAGATAAAAAAAATCACAATGTGAATATTCCAATTAATTGCCGTGTGACACACTTCACAAGTTCCTTCCTGCACATCTCTCCACACTTTTGCAGCTTCAGAAATATGCTTAAGCTGGAGGCATTTGGAATAATATGCTTGAGCTGGGGAAGACATCAATCTTGTTGTCAGAATTCAGATTGCCCTCTCAACAGTCTTATTCAATCTCCTAGCACTCTGCAGCACGTGGGCAGTGTAAGCATCAATATGATCAGTTCTCGCAGGAAACACCTAAGCCAGAAGCAGATGCTTCCAAAACATTTACCTAAAGGGTTTTCCACAGTTACAGTGACAAGGCATAGTAATTTTAAGGGCGGACTATTCACAGTTTAGTTCAGCTCAGCTCGATGTCAATGACTCAGAAGGAAAAGATGCATAAAACCAACATGTTTTTTATCCTAAAGGTGACAATCTTATTGGAGTAAGCACCAATGTAGAAAACACGCAGATACACATCATCAATTTAAGTTTGCATTATGTTACAAAAATATGACAGTGAAACTAGTGTAGCTCCCAAACAAATTGGCTTGCGTGACCAACCCTAACTAGATTGAACAAGGAATGGCATCTGAGATTGCGCTACCAACATAAGAAGAGGAGTATTTTACAACAAACATATTCATAAGACCATATGCCTTTTGTATATGTACACTGACAATGTTGTTTGGGAAACACCACCACTCAGCTCAGTTGCTCTAAGGAATCATAAATCATAAATATATATAATTAGTGACTTTAAACTGCAACTAGGTGTGCCTGTCACAATCACATCTATAAACACTAGAAACCACAAAGTTCTATAAAGCTATGACAAGTGAACAGATAGAAGCTTTAGTTAATGTTTAGAGCATTTGCTTAGGCAGGAAGCAGGGAGTGAACAGATATAAGGTCCACATTATCGAAACTGAAATCAATAAATAGTACCCAGACTAAACACATGTCAACAATGTGTTGACTACTGTCACTGTGGGATGTGTTCGTCCTTTTTGACTTAATTCATGATTTGGTGACTACTGTCACTATGGGATGTGGCTCCATGAAAATGGTTTTCAGAGTACAAGGCTCCCCCACATGGCAACAGCTGTACAAAACAGCAAGCAGATCATGAATGGGCTTTTCCCTTTGCAACGTATAACAAAGAATACTAACATAAGAAAATCATGCTAATATGAACTGAGTGCAAGTCTCTAATAACGCAGGCAGATTGTCTAATAGCAAGCGCACTATGTGGTGACCATAAAGATCTAAAAGACTTGGATGAACCCAGAATCATTGCTGTACAAACATAAAACTATTCCAGCATCACATTCACACGATAATAATTTTGAAGGTCCGTGAACCACAAAAGTCAAGACTTACGTACCTCTCCATGTTCTCCTTGAATCCTCCTTGGTGACATAAATGGTGGGAAACCAAAATACGGCCGGGACATAATTGTACCACTTGTCAAGATTACGAGGGACGAAGTGGTGGAAGCTTAGAGGGGAAGCGGCACAATCGTTTAAGGAGAGGATGCTAGGCGGGGGCCTTGGGAAGAAGGAGAAGATGCAGAGGCGACATGTGGCTGAAGATGGCAACATGTGTGCGGAAGGTGGCCTCGAAGTGTTGGGTGTGAGTAGGGGAGGCAAGAAGGAAGCGAAGGACACCTGGTGGTGGAGCGACGAGGTACAAAGGGCTATTAAGGAGAAGAAGGAGTGCTTCAAGCGCCTCCATCTCGACAAGAGTGCAGCCAACATCGAGGGGGCTATAGGATAGCGAAGAGGGCTGCAAAGCGAGCTGTGAGTGTAGCAAAGGGTCAGGCTTTTGATGACCTTTACCAACGGCTAGGCACGAAGGAAGGGGGAGAAGGACATTTATAGGATCGCTAGGATACGTGAGAGGAAGACAAGGGACATAAACCAAATCAAATGCATCAAGGATGGGACAGATCGGCTAGCTGCTGAAGGACGAGGAGATCAAAGACGGATGGCGAGAGTACTTGATAAGGCTGTTCAATGGGGAGAATGATAGTCCTACCTTTGAGTTGGACGACTCATTTGACGATACTTGTAGGCGCTTTGTGAGGAGGATTCGGGAGGCCGAGATCGGGGAGAGGCTTTGAAGAGGATGAAGGGAGGTAAAGCGATGGGCCCCGATGGCATCCCCATTGAGGTGTGGAGATATGCGGGAGGCGAGAGCCGTAGTATGGCTGACTAAGCTTTTTAACCTCATTTTTCGGTCGAACAAGATGCCGAAGAATGGAGACGAAGTATATTAGTACCAATCTTCAAGAATAAGGGAGATGTTCAAAGTTGTACTAACTACCGGGGGATTAAGGCGATGAGCCATACGATGAAGGCGTGGGAGAGGGTTATCGAGCATCGCCTCTGAGAAGGTCGACAAGTGTGACCCAAAACCAATTTGGGTTCATGCCCGGGAGGTCGACCATGGAGGCGATTTTCTTAGTACTGACAGGTTGATGGAGAGATTTAGGGGGAGCGAAGAAGGACTTGCACATGGTCTTTATTGACCTCGAGAAGGCGTATGACAAAGTACCGAGAAACGCGTCATGTGGTGGGCCTTAGAAAAACACAAAGTCCCAACTAAGTACATTACCCTCATCAAGGATATGTACAAGGATGCGGCGACATGTGTTCGAACATGTGATGGCGATACCGGTGACTTTCCAATTAACATAGGACTACATCAAGGGTCGCAGCGAGCCCTTATTTATTTACTACGGTGATGGATGAGGTCACAAAGGGATATGGGGGGTGATATCCCTTGGTGTATGCTCTTTTCGATGATGTGGTGTTAGTGGATGAGAGTAGAGCGAGGGGTAAATAGGAAGTTGGAGCCGTGGAGGCACACGCTAGAGTCGAAAGGGTTGATTGAGTAGGACCAAGACCGAGTATATGATGTGCGACTTTAGCCCGACTAGGCACGAGGATGAGGATGTCACCCGGATGGACAAGTGGTGGCCAAGAAGGATACTTTTTCGGTATTTAGGATCTATGCTTCTGAAGGATGGCGACATTGATGAAGATGTTAGACATAGAATCGCATGACAGGTTGGCTAAAGTGGCGTCAAGCTTCCGGCATCCTATGTGACAAGAGGGTACCCCACGAAGCTAAAAGGGAAGTTCTATAGGACGCCGATTCCCGCCGGCGATCTTTGTATGGTGCTGAATGTTGGCCTACAAAAAGGCGACATGTCCAACGGCTAAGTGTGGCCGAGATGCGTATGTTGCGTTGGTTTTTGCGGGCATACTAGAAGGGATAGAGTTCGGAATGAAGATATCCGGGATAGGGTCGGGGTGGCTCCTATCGAGGAGAAATTGATTCAACATCGGTTGAGATGGTTTGGACATGTTCAACGGAGGCCTCGAGGGCCCGGTGCGTAGTGGAGTTCTAGAGCGGGTAGATAATGTAAAGAGAGGTAGAGGTCGGCCTAGGCCGACTTGGGGACGAGGCGGTTAAAGCGAGACCTTAAGGAGTGGAATATCTCCAAGGATTTAGCTTTGGACGGGGGCGCTTGGAGGCTAGCTATTAACGTGCCTGAACCATGACTTTGTTTCCTTTTCTATCTACCCTATCTTTATCCTTACGTCTTGTGCCTTTCTACGTTCTTTTGTCTTTGTTTCATATGGGTTTCATCTCTAGCCTACCCCAACTAGCTTGGGACTAAAGGCTATGTTGTTGTTTGTTGTTGTTGTTGTTGTTGACATAATTGTACCACTTGTCCTACAGGCTTTCTCAATATTGTAAGACTTAAACTCAAGAGAGAAATACTCCAAATCCTCTTCTTCTATAATGTGTGCTAGGAAAACATATCCTTCAGCTTGACCATTAATAAAACAAGTACTAGGACCATGGACAGGCAATGGGATGGTGCTCTTCAAACACCACTTTTGGGATTTGTCGGTGCCATTTTGCATGTAATATTCCACAGGCCCTTCAGGAAGTTTACTAAACATGGCAACCTTGCCTTCCCCTGACTCCACAATGGCGATTGTTCTCTCGTCATGGTCAGCGGGGAGGTCATATTTGGAGAACTCCATAGTGTCCATGTCAAGCTTGAGCAACTCATTTGTGCATAATAGGTTCCAGTAGTAGCAACCATATACGCATTGACCTGAATAATCTAGGTTGTCCATTCCTCCGGGCAATCCTAGATTAGCCCAACCGATAGATTTACCCAAACATCGGTGAGCGAGCTTGTTGATGAGAAGACAAATACCGCCAATCTTGTATTTGAATACATCCGCCAGATCACCACGAGCGGCGTCTCCTCCTCCCCGTGCTTCCGGAAGGGATCAAGGAAGCCCTAGAATAGTGCATGTCTTTGTTGTGGAGGCCGGCCGGAGGTGAGTAGGTCGTCGGTGATGGGAGGCAGCGGCAGGTATTGCGAAGAAGGGGGTCGCACACCGCGATGTACCGATGTCGCGGAGGCTCTCCGGGCAGCGGCAGAAATGAAGCTGCCCTTGCATCCGACGCAGGGCGCCCACCGCGAACATCATTTACACACCAACCTTCCGCATCTCGCACCAAGAGGAAGGAAGGACAAGTCGAAGGTCCAGGCGACACCACGAGATAGCAGCGAGAGGGATGGGTCGCCTCGACGGGGTGGAGGCCATCTCGGCTGGACGGTGGCCGAGAAGCGAGGCTGGTGGATGGAGCGCATGCCGGCGGAGGAACGACGGGCCGCTGATGAGGACGCGGAAGGAGACGCACGCAGCGGGCGCGCTGGCGCAGGTCGGGGAGGCGACGCCAGAAGATCCGGGCCGAGAACATCGCCGACGAGTGCCGCCGGCGGCCTCGGGATCCCATGGCGCCGAGGCTAAGGACTAAGGAGGATCGCCCGGGCGGGAGGCCACGCGTCCCCTCCCCGCTCCCGCCGCGGGGCGAAGGGAATCGAGCGGATTGGGTTCGGCCCCATGATGGTACAAAGAGACCCCGAGAGTAGGGTAGGAACGGATTTTTTTTTTTTTTTACTACATAAGGGTAGGAGCGATTTGGTGAAAGCGTATGTTCATGGGCGGGCCGGGTTCCATGTTCAAGCCCACGTATCATTCATTTGTTTTAATTTGTTTTTGGGAAATTGGTGATTTTACCCTGTTTTTAAGGGCAATGGTGATTTTGCCCCTGTTTTTTTATAAGCGTGCGATTTTACCCCTCGGTTTCACGAATGAGCGCTCCTTTTGCCCTTTACTTTCGGCGGTGTTCTTTGGATAAAAAAAAAACCCCGCACCCGATCCCGGGATACCCCTAACTCTTCCGACCCGACTCAAGTCGGCGCTCCCGACTCGGTCGCACGAGCCCGTTGTCCCCTTCGCCGGCGTCGATGGCGGGCACTCTGTCCGGGAACCCTAAGTAGAAGCGGCGGCGCCGACTTCCCGGCGGCGGCGCCGGATCCCTGGCCGGAGGTGGGAGATCCGTCGCCGTTGGTGTTGGATCCGATGGCGGTGGGGCGCGAGGTGCACAGGGGCGTCTTTGCGAGCTCCGTCGCGGGGCATGCAGGGCGGGCGGCGCGTGCCACAGAGGCCGTCGCGGGCCTTCGACCCCGGTGCGCGGCGGGCGGCAGGTCGTCGTTGAAGGGCGTGGGCGGGGGCTCGGGCCTCGGGGGCGACGCGGTGACCGGGCCGGGGCGCCCGAACGGGGCTCCTCGGGCCAGCAGGGGATCCCAGGCCGGGGCACGGGACATGGCGACTTGGGGCTTCCGGGACGGGGGCGGCGGGTGGCTGCCTGGCATGGATGTAGAAGAAGAAGGGCCGGGCTTGGTGATCCTTTCTCGCATACGCCTCTCCATGTTCGGCCGGATTCGACTCCTACCAATTCGGGCGCCCCTTGCTGACACCCACGAGCTCGGAGGAATCGAGCTGGCAACCCGTAGGGCAGTCGTTGCAGCAATTCATCGAGCACTCGGATGCAGAACCCATGGAGCTGATGAATTCAGGCCCCGACTGCTGAGTTTGCCCAATTTTGCTACCGCAAGTACAAACAGCTGATCCATCCTGGCATTGAGTCCTCACTGCTTGGGAATTCAGATTGCAGGACATTGCCGGTGATGAGTGTGGCGGCCCACTCTATCAGCTGAAAGGAGGGGGTGTTGGTGTTGTGTAGGGGGCTGTACAAAGGTCATCAGGTTCAGAAAGCTGTGTTCTAACAGAGTCGAAGAGTTATTATTATCTAATCTTCGGTAACTTATTTGTGTGTAGCTCGATTCCATCTGTAAATGTATATTTATGAGTATGTGCTCGCCGATTTCTTGCATATTTAGAAAACCAATCACTACATTGTCATCTTTTGCTGCACTTGTATGCTTGGTGCTTTTGCCGACTTGAATGGTTGTATATTGCCATGGATGAGATCTAGACATGATCAGGACATGATATGTGACATGTAAGCATGCATATGCATGTGGTGCTATGGATATGTTAGCCCTTTGTTCAAATTGTGTCAAATTTGTGTCAAATTACTGCTGAAATAATGTCAAAATTATGTGAAAATATTGCTGAAATTATGTCAAAAATTGTCTCAAAATTACTGCTGAGATTATGTCAAATTCATGCCAAAAAACCTATCTAAAGTAAGGGCAAAAAACTCATGGGTAAAATAGTCTTTTCATGGTCCTTTTAACACCGTCAAGTGTTGTTAACGGAATAGGGGTAAAACTTGCCTTCAATTCAAAATAACATGGGTAAAATCGCACATATCAAAAAAAAGGGGGCAAAATCACCATTTGCCTCAAAAACAAGGGCAAAAACACCAATTCCCCTTTGTTTTTCGGTCCGGAGCCGATAGTAGGTACAAAAAAACAGGAAAGACGAATATTCCATTGATTTTTGATATTCTAAATACCTTTGTGAGATAAAAATCCCTAAAAAATCTTATCCGTTTGGATAAGAATTGTGCAATTTTTTTCTATCCGGATTGATTGTTGAACTCAAGGACCCAAACGGGAAAAAAATATGAACATGGCTAGTTTAATATAGTTTCATCTCTTTGGCTGGGTGCATACTTGACCCAGATGAAAAACATGTAAATAAAAGACTTTCAAGTGGAAATATACTAAAATCTAGGGCCAAGTCACCGATCCGGATTAAAACGATAGAAATGGCAATGGCTCCCTGCGTCGAACCGCTGCCCACGTCGCCTGAAATATCCATGGCCGTTCGATCTCGCGTTTCACGGCCCAGATTACTTTCGAATCAGATTCTACTCGAAGCCGATTCTCCAGAAGCTGTTGGATCCTCCCGCTTCTCCTTTGCTTCCCGCCTTTTCTTTAGAATCCACACAGGCAAATATATACCTGGCTTCCCGCTTCCAAGCTTTGTTAAAAAAAAAAAAAAAAAAACACCCTCACGTTCTCCACCCCTTCCTCCTTCCCCAGTCCCGAACCCAACACCGCCCCCAGCGCGCCGTCATGCCTCCAGCTCCGCCATCATCGCCCACGACCACAACCTCCCATCCTCCCTCTCCCTCTCCCTCTCCCTCTTCCTCTCGATCTGACTTCGGTGTCGCTCGGCCGGACCGGCGGTGCCCATGCAGCGCCCGGCGTTGGCCCGGGCGGCGGACTGTGGCCATCCCCTGCCACAGCGCGCCCGCGGCACAAGCGGGGGCCATCGGTGCCTCACCGAACTACCTCCTCACTCTGCCATCGGCCCTAGCTGTCGCAGCTCCATCGCAGGTGACGCGTTCATGATTTGCCCTAGGATTAGTGTTAGGGTTCAGTGTGCACTAGGGTTAGGGTTGAGTGCTGGTTGCTTTTTATTTATTTATTTTCTATATTTTGTTTAGGAATGATTCCACTTGCTTTCTTCACCGGTCTGAAATTGATTCACCTGCTTATTTTGGGCTACAGTGGTTTTGTTCATAAGTATGTGATCCCTATTGTCTCCATGATTGCTCTCTATATTGACTTGGATTCCTATAGTTTTACATCACATCGTTTGCGATGAAAAATAGGCATATATTCAGTTGGGCTAAAATTGTTGCAGCTTGGTTGCAGATTGATATGAGTCACACGCACTTTTTTGAAATTGATCTTGTTCACTTGTCTTGTTTGCCGATGCGTTGGTTTTTCAACCATGTACTGTACATTGGTAGATTCATACATTTTTTTTTCCTAAAAAATTCTGTTTCTATGTTCTGTTCTGTTCGATTCGTGGCATTAGGTTATATACAGTTATATATACTACTGCTCAGGCGTTCCGTCATTTCATCAACTACTCATTTATTGTAGACTGTAGTTAGATGCCTACTAGCTATTTCTGAAAAAAAACTTTACATTTGTCTTGGTTACTATCTTTTTGAAAACTTAAATTTCATATCGCTTATATTCTTATAGAAATTCCTTGTGTATTCATCCCACTTACTAGGCATGGTCGATCAAATTGCTGATTAATTATTTTTTGTCCCACTTTTCTTAAGGCAACCATGACAGGCACGATCAAAGTCCACAATGTCTCACTTAAAACAGCAGAGCAAGATATTAGTGAGTTCTTTTCATTTTCTGGTGAGATAGTACATGTAGAATTTCAAAGGTTAGTGCCATATCTCCTCCATGGTATCATCATCAGTATTAAACACTTGCATATTATGACCTGGAATGCTTTTGCAGTTGTGATGACAGGTCAAAATTTGCCTTCATCACGTTCAGAGATAATCAAGGAGCAGAGAGGGCTATGTTTCTTACGGTATACAATAGGATTTTTTTTTTAGTTTCTACTGTCTTTGCTACCAGTTATTTATGATGGCGATCATCTTCATACACTTTACCTATGAAATAAGTTCCTTCAAATTTAATATTATATCCACCAATTTTGTTGAATGAAAGCAAGTATTAACTACTGATGCTTCTCTATTCTAGATTTAAGTCCTGAACTGAATATGGTTTCTTCATGAAACTGCTGTGTATGATGTGTTCTTATTATTGGTCTCTCTAAGTATTATATTCCATCTTATATGTGACTTTCTTGTCTTTTACCTAACATAATATCTTGTCCTTTGTACTAAAAGTAAAGTAACCTTTCTACACTTATGAACTCTATTATGCAACAGGGAGCGACTATAAAAGATATGGCTGTCATCATCACACCAGCCACCGACTACAAGCTACTAGCATCCATTTTAGCTGATCTAGAGGTAGAGCCATGTCAAATTCAAATCTCCCATTAGAAAATTTGCATTGCTTTCAACCAGATTATACTTCTAATACCACTAACTGCATTACCAGTCAAAAAATACTGGTGGCATGGAATCTGCTCTTCAGAAGGCTGAGGATATTGTAGGCTCTATGCTAGCCAAAGGGTTTGTTCTTGGCATGGATGCCGTTGAAAAAGCAAAGGCTTTCGATGAAAAGCATCAGCTCACATCAACTGCAACTGCCAAAGTCGCTTCCCTTGACAGGACAATGTTCACGAATTTTTATAGTTGCCATTAACGTGCTTAACTGAAAAATGCTCAGTACATAATACACATTGCAGACATGATTTACCAATTTTATATGGACTCTGCTACCAGTTCAAAAATACTTTTGCATTTAGTTCCCCTTGGTTATACATACTACCTGCATCTTCTCCTTCCTGATCCAAACATGGCTATTCTAATTACAGGTGCATGATAATCAAGTTGTTTTTCCTGTTCCTATATGTCTCTTAGCGGAACTTAATCCATCCTTTTCACAGGACAAAAGAATAGTTCTTCAGGACCATGAATAACTATTGGTTTCCAGTCTCAGTCTCATAACACAGACTACCCTTGCCAATTTTACTACACTCAGATACAACATGCACAGTCCTCCCTTGTAAGTATTGAGATCCTATTTTCCCATTTGTGATCCTCTTTTCTTTTTCACAATTGTACATGATCACCATTAATTCTTTATTAAACTTCATAGAAACATGCAGTACCATTGGTTCCATCGCTAATACTTAGCCGGCAGTTCATTCCAGAAAGAACAAGTTAACCACCCTTGCAGAAGTGTTCATAAACCCACCAATTCCACACCAGCTATTCTTTTTGTTGGCTTCTTTTAAAAAATTTAAGTTCTCTCACAGATATAACAGCTTCTATCATTTGTGAACTATACCTATTATTGTCTTCCTTCTTTGATTCCTACTCTATAGCTACCAATGATTATCACTTTCTTGTCTACACTTTATTTAAAGGCTTTAATAAAATAAATAGTTACAGAACTATACTTATAGCTAAACTGGGTTCATAATGTTGACACTTTAGAAGACACATCTGTTTTAAATGGTCAAGCAAAAAAATTGGCTGAACATTACTCTCCATATATTGGTATGCACCATATATATTTTCTACCTAAAAAAATGTACCTAGGATACATTCAGGATAGAGCACTCACATTACAATGCAATCTACTGTACTAAAGTAGTTCTATGTTTGCTGATAAATTTTATTGATAAATTTTGAGTGTTAAAACTATTTTAGCATTCTTCAGAATGCAATTAGCTTTGGAGAAAAAGAAAAAATAGTTTTTGTAAATGGTCCTATGTATCCTTTTCCCGTAGATGAAGCACATGTGTTCATATTACATTCTCATTGTTCTTTGTGAATGATCATCACTATACTTCTGCTGCAAGGGCCATCGAAAAAAACAAGAAACATACAGCAGTAGCTAAAGGATTATGAACAAAAGCAATTTCTTCTTTGAGGGTAAGCACACCAGCCATGTAGCACTAATGGTTTACTATTTCATTTATTTAAATGCTATGTGCATTTCTGTACTAGCTGCCTTCCTTGTATTCTATATTATTAGTGTGTTATAGTGTTTCGATTAGGCTTCTATCAGTCTTAGTGGGTGGTCTAACTTTGGACTGGCCAAACCTCAAGTTTTGGATAGCTCAATCTGAACACATATTCTAAAATGCGTGTAGCCTATGCGCTCTCCGTCGTGTGTCAAAGCTATTCCAGGATATAAACACAGCCCAATAGATATGGACATGGAAATGACCAGAGAAAAGAAGCAACCAGTTTGCTGGTTGTGTTTTTACATATTTTTGTTGCTTTGCTTTCTGCTGGTTTTGGTTACAGATTGATTCAGACGCCATGCCTCCTGCTGCTGGATCTTGCAGGCATATTAGGAACGGTTGCAGGTTTGGGTGATTTTCATCACACACAAGTCAAAGGTGCTTCCCAGTGACTGTTCATTTTCATATGATCTTCTCAATTTAGCTGTTGTATGCTTATAAAAATAGTACCCTTCACTACATAGTCCTAGCTGCACGATTCCTTAATAACTGACCATCTATTTAATGAATTCTAAACCTTACAGGATAATATTGGTCTACCAATGAGCATTTAGGGAACTGGAGTTGCCAAGGAGAGTTCTGATATTATTATCTTGGGCGACAATTTCACATCAGTCTTGAGGGTATGTTAACTATCTTGTCTAAATAGTTGGTACTGAAAAGGAATATCGCCCCTAATTTCGACAGAAGGCTCATCTGAGCTTTACTTCATACGTTTTATTTACCGTAACAAATTTGGTTACAAGCATTAATATTTAATTTAGAAGGGGTGGGCACCTGGATGAATCCCATGAATTGACCCCTGGTGGATGACGGGATGACATATCATGTTAACAAATTGTATAACAATATAGGAAATTTATGACACTCAGCTTGTACAAATTTGGTGTTTTTTTCCCAGCCATAGAGATAAACCTTGTGCCTATCCTGGTCCTAAAGAAATAAGACTATATTCATCTCTAACCTTTATGGTGATAACATAGGTTCAGATCCTGGTATAAAAGTTAAACTTATTAAGCTACACAGTGTTATCCTTATGTGATCTATTTTGCAATTATATATCTTGACATAAAAATTAAATGGACTTCTGTCGCATGTTGACAGGTCTACCGAGATTCCTCAAAGCTGTAATGGTGTCGCAAGGTTTGGCTTCGAGTATCTATGTAGTCACCCAGTAATATCTCAATCTCATTTCATATCTATTTTATGGCTTGGATGGAAAGAAAAAGAATTATTACTGCAAAATAGCTGATATTATTACTTCCGCAGTAGCTGATGCTACACAAATACATAAACTTATTTTTCCCAAAAGTGCTCCTTTCTTATAAAGCTGTGAGCATAGCAGTGCTTTCGCTAATGCATTGATCAGCCTTATACTAAATTTTCAGGTTGGAGCTGCAGATTATATAACAATAGCTACGAGGTGCGATACTATCCATGATGTAGCAAACTAGCAAAGCATGACAGCAACATCTTGGATGGAAAGATGGTGAGGACATGTTGAATGAGCCGGATAGCTTTAAAAACATTATTGCAAGATATGAAAGAGAAAAGGTCTTTTTATTTTCCTTAGATAGCTATCTGAATTGATGGGCAGTAATCATTAGTTATTTGCGAATTACTCTCTACCTTTCTGAAATAGCATGCTTCCCCTTTGTTGCTAATTTCATGATTCATTTAGATAGGCATGAGAGGTTTCCTATAATTAAATGATACTTAGGTAGTGACGACGCACCACAAAAATATATACCATTCAAGGTTTGTAACTATCCCAAGCCTTTCTTCAATTGACTCTGCTAAGCATCATTTAGGGGAGCGCCTTGAGATTTCAGTTCTCAATCTGCACTTGCTTCCCAGTAGCAGCCAACAACTCTGACGTCGTGCATCTTAATAGCAACCAGTAGCCGAGCAAACATGATTTGGCAACTGGAGCAGCCCAGTTCCTTTGCCCTCTGTAGCTTGTCGGTATTTGTCAGGTATCTCGCAGTTATCCCGTCATGACTTTGGTGGTTATTGAGTTTAATCAAAACGCTCAATAGGCTATTATACATACTATTCTATTCTACCTCGTTGTTTGTTCAGTATATCTGTCCTTATTTCCTAAAGTTTACGTTTATATTTGAACCATTAAAAAGCCACAATGCTATGAATTTTCAGCTAACATTGATCTTCTATGGGTTCAGTTTTAAATTTGTGTTGCAGTTATGTTTCTATATTCTTCAGCCCTCAACTATACACATCTCGGCTCCCTGCCATCTTTTATTTCGGCATTCCAGTTGAACTTTTTTTTGTTTCCCACTGGATGTGGTCATTTAGTGTTACTTTCACCAGTCATGTCCTTTTGTAAGCCTTCTAGATTCCCTTCTGATTTTAATTCTGATTTTAATTCACAATGGAATGTCTATAATTTTCCTAGATGGATCCTTCGTCATTGGTCGATGTTATTTTCTCATTTCTTTCCTTTGTGCCAACTACCTTGGTTTTTGTTCAGTATATCTGTTCGGGTCAGCAACTCCTCAGGAACACCGTGGATTCCAGGTCAGCACAGGTGCTGAGGAACACAACTGCGTGACATGCCAACCATAAACAATGGAGGCCCAGCATGGGTTCGTGACGGTCATTAAATCTAATTGTGATCTACATCAAAATTGCTTGGTCCTTGGTATTAGTAAGGGTGAAACAAGACCTATAGTACATTTAATTCTATATGAATAGTCCTATGTAGTTTCTAATGTACATTAGATTGTTAACTTAGGTTTGAGACAACAACATTATGTTATTGCCAAGATATCTCTACATTTTGTGTATTACTTCCATAATTGTACGTATGGAACATTAGTGTAAAAAAACGATGTACCTAAGTTAACAGGAAAAGGTACACATTTATCTCTTGTGCTTTACTGGATCGAGTGCAAATTTGTAGTTCCTCCTGTTCTTAAGGATCATCGTAATTTGTAGGAACCTCATGGTTTTGGGAGATCCAGATGTTATTATTTCTAGGATGTGTAAACAACAATTGCATATGCTAGGAACTTTCGAGAATTAAGAACTATATTAAATACAAGTGCTCTTTAAGAACAGTGCTCTGCATACTAACTATAGGCATATGTGGCAATTAGACATGTCATTTGCAAAAAGTCAGGAAGTAGTTGATGGAGCTGTTTCTTTGAAGTCACGTATCATAGCACTCATTTTTCCTCTGCACGGGCGCCCTGCTACTAGTACTTATGGTAGGTATAGTAGTACCAGAGACTTCAGCGTGCTTGACTTTGTACCAAGACGACATACTATAGATATTTTAAGGGGCAAGTCACCTCTCCCGCCACATGTTTACATGACAACCTGATATTCTCCGCAGTATGAAAATTCGATCAGCAAAATGTGTACCAGGCTGTAAACGTGCCATCCAGGCATCCACAAATATCACAAAGCCTCTTGGTTTTTTCGTGCCTATATATCTATACCTACTAATAAAGAGAAAATTTCCGTGGTCTCCCTATCTTTGGTTCCACCTTCTCTGTCTCTCTCTTTTCGTATTTTTGTGTCCGCGTCCGTACCAGTGTCCCACCGGAATACGTCTCAGACTCCCATTACACGCCTCATGAAGTCTTGATTAGAATAGAAAATTAGAAGACAATCCGTCGTCCACCCAAAAATTTCGTCCAGCCCTCTCCCTACCCTCCATCCGACCGGAAGTTTCCTGCCTAAAATTTTTGTCCAGCCTTGGCGTCCGCTTCCATGTAGTATTTGTCCGCCTGGTTATCATGTCGCACGTACTGCGAGTCTGTCCGCCTGGTTATACGTAATAAACTAAACGAGTTGCATACGGATACGAAGAGAAAAGCTAGCTCGCATGCCTGCCTTTTCTTCCCAAGCGATTCGGTTTTCCTGCCCGGGATGCGTGTCTGTATAGAATATGGAATAGATACTTCCTTGGGTGTAGATTTAAAAGAGCTCTAAATCCAGGAAAAAAAAACTCTCCACAAACTCCGCATATACATATATACGATTTCTTGTCCAATACCAAACAGGTCTAACGGAGGGCAAATAAAACTCTCCACATACATATATACGATTCATCAATCCTAGCTGCCTGCCGGCGTCAATCAGGCTGTAGAGCGAAGGCAAGTACACGTGCCGAGGCTCAACCGTGACGCTAAGACCTTTAACAGGAAGCTGAATGCCACCGTCAAGGCGCTCAAGCGGCGGCACGCCGACCTCAAGCTCGCCATCTTCGACATCTACACGCAGCTCTGCAAACTCGCACAAGACCCGACAGCTTATGGTACATGCGTACGTGTTCAATAATGCCGTGATCGAACATGTCATAGTGGTATGAGCGAGCTAGCATATATATGCATATGATCATTGATATTGTCGCCGTTGTCGTTTATGTAGGCTTCGCGAACGCGAGGGAGACGTGCTGCCGGATGGGGACGGCCAAGACGATGGTGTACCTGTGCAGCCCGACGACGGTCGGAGCGTGCTGAAACGCCAGCAGCTATGTGCGGCCCACCGTTCCTGGTCTGCATAAGTACTCGGAGGTAATAAGAAATTGTCAAGCGGCTAAGCCCCATGATTGTGTTTGTATACGTGGTATGTCAAGTATATATTCTTTAGATTTTGAATTTAGGATTCCCTTGAGGTGCAACACACATGTTTAGTATGACACTGAAATTTCTAAAATTCTGAAATTGCAACAACGAGGTGGAGCTCCAGCGCGATGTCGATACAGATCTCTTATGCTGGCTGCGGGCCACCGACCGTTTGCTAGGATGGCGGCAAGGTGGAGCTCGGCCATGAGAGCTAGCTAACGGCACTGGCCACTGAGACTTGAATCTCGGAGAAGATGATGGCGCAGCGCTGGCCGCAACGACGACGCCGGAGTTAGAGCACGATGGAGCTTGATATGTACAATTTTTTCCCGTAGCAACGCACGGGCAAATTTGCTAGTGAGAGCAATAATTTGTGGAGAGGGCCGGAGAGACGTAGCTTTCACCGAACGAGACAAAAACAATGGAGTAATTTTTCTTTACGATTGACATTTGTGTAGTTGTATCTACTGGGAAGTTTCTACAGACATTGACGGGCCCACTGGAAAATTTCTGCAGACATTGAAGTTATCTGCTCCGAGTACGAACTAGGAGTACACAAGGAGTACTCTCATTTTTATCGTCGTCATCTGGGTATCATCACCAGGACCGACTGGGTTGTGGTGAAATTTCTCGGCACTGTAGGGTTCGTGGCAAACGTAGTCTTTTCCTCCTGAGGGCACCACCTATTTATAAACTCCATTTCAGGTTTGTAACACTCGTATTCCAAGAAAATCGTGTGATTCCTATTTTAAGTCTGAAATATCACTAGTACAGACTACGAAATCAGCCGCTGGTTCAAAATGCCCATCAGTGTCGGTTGATAACCAAAGTGGCAGTGATAAGGGCGCTCACCATTGTTGGTTCTAGAACAGACAATAATGTTGTTTCCAGAAAATACAAAAAATAGGCTGAAAAAAGGGGAGATTTTTTTTTAAGAGTATAACGCACTGTAGGCCCATGAACTTGCGAACCTATTCACCCTAGGTCCACCTGCCAAAATCAGCCCGGTTTTGGTGACGTGACATGTCCACTGTGGACTGGGCCCGCGCCATTTATAAGAAAATAAACTCTTCTTCTTCTTCGGCGCGATCGTGGTGATGTCATCGTTGCTCCTTGGCACAGGAGAAACGGACGGGCGGCGTAGCTTGTCCGAGCACCAATGGCACAGCGGAGAGATAGGACCGCACCATCCGCGCCCCCGCCATGATCCGTTGCCGCCCGCACCCTACGCGACTGCTGCCCCCCCCCGAGCCGGAGAAGGCGGAGGTGTTCGGTCGCTGGAGGGCTGGGCAGTGCGGTCTCGCTGCCGCTGCTCAAGCCCGTGGAGGAGTGCCGGCAGCCGACGAACTTCCTACCGGCCTCGTCCGAGATGTTCGAGCACGAGGTCCGGAGTCGCGCCGCCGGCCGCGCCGCTGGGCTCCCCGACGAGTACTTCGCCGTGCTCGTGGGTGACATGATCACGGACAAGGCGCTGCCCACGTACCAGACCGTAATCAACACGCCGACGACGTCCGTGACGGACCGGCGCTAGCGCCTGCCCCTCGGGCGGTCCGGACGCCGCACTGACCGCCGAGGAGAACCGCCATGGCGACATCCTCGGCAAGTACATGTACCTCTCCGATGCGTCGACATGTGCATGGTCGAGAAGACCGTCCAGTACCTCATCGGGTCCGGCATGGTACGCGTCACCGTCGTCTGGGACTCTTGATTCTCCACTCCACTGCATTGTGCATTCAGGGGCCGTTTGGTTGCCATGCAACCCAAAAAAAAATTTGGGTTGGAGTTACTGTAGCAGTTTCATTTGTATTTGGTAATTATTGTCCCACCATGGATTAACTAAGTTCAAAAGATTCGTCTTGCACTTTTCGCCTGAACTGTGCAACTAGTTTTGTTGTTTACCTACATTTAGTGTTCCATGCATTCGTCAAAAGATTCGATGTGACGGGTACTGTAACACTTTTTGGGTTTGCTTTTTGCCTTTGCATGGCAACTAAACATGCCCTCACTGATGTTAATTTTCTGCAGTTGCTTTTTCTTTTTGAATTGCATAGAGGATCCCGGAACGGAGAACAACAATAGATTTCCAACGGCCGTGCGCCAAGGCACGCCGTGCCAATGCGCGAGGGCCACACCGGGCTCCATGGCTGAAAAAATCGTGTTGTGCCGCCCACTGGCTGATTTTTGAAAAACACTCAAACATGATCATTTTTTTTACAGAGTTTCCATCAAACATGTGAATAGTATACAACACAGAATGACATATACCACAATTTAAGATTCACGGGCCTCGCCAGTATATGTACAATATTGTACCAAATATGAAAAATATCGGGACTAATATACCAAATATGTACAATATTATCACCAGTATATTTGCCACCGGGCTTTCCCTTTCTTAACGTGCCGGGCCAGGCCATGCCCGTGCTCGGGGGTCAGCCCAAGCACGTACTGGCTCCTCGTGCTTCGGGCTGGGCCGTCGGTAAGGGATTGGTCGAACGGGATGCCTTTGCCTGGCTCGCGGCTTATGTGTTATATTGATGGGGAACCGCCCCCCATGTGACATGTACAAAGTCAAGCATGTTACAAAGAGTGGGATCACCACTAGCCATGCATAAATAACATGAGCCTGGTCTAATCTATATTTACATCAAATTATCTAGACTTATGGAGAATGTCTACCTTCTAACACTCCCCCTCAATCTTGGCCACTAACAAGGTTAAGAATGATTCTAAATTGATGTACCTTCACTACACCACAACACCAATTCACCATCAGAACGTCTGATGCTAAAAATTTTCTTTATCAATGGATGATCTGACGCTAAAGATTAGTAAGAGACGATCTGACGCTAAATCCTTGTTTACCGATGCATTGTCTGACGCTATAGGTATCTAGATTTAGCAATGATCTGTCTGACGCTAAAATTTTGTACAGCGTCACCGTGTCGACGCCAAAAATAAATGGGCCCACATACCTTGAACATGAACACAAGCTTCACAACTGGAATTGCTTTGATGAATCCGGCTGCTAATTGATCTCCTGAGTTAATGAACCGAATATCTAAAAGTTTGTCCGCCACATGTTCTCCGACAAAATGAAAGTCAGCAATCTCGATATGTTTAGTTCTAGCATGGAACACTAGATTTGCAGGCAAATACTTTGCTCCCAAATTATCACACCATAGATGAGCTGTTGGAGGGTGAGGAACCTTTAGCTCGGTTAGCAATTTTTATACCCGCATCATTTATGCAGTAGCATTTGCTAGAGCCTTATATTCAGCTTCGGTGCTTAAACGAGAGACTGTAGATTGTTTTTTTGCAGGCTAGGATACAAGATTGTTACCTAGGAACGCGACAAATCCTCCTAGGGACTTCCTATCATCCACACACACTCTGCCCAATCTGCATATGAGAAGGCATTGATCATTCTTGAATTGCACTTCTTGATTTTGAGCCCAAGGGTCTTTGTTCCACGACCATAGCTCAAGATCCTCTTCATAGCGCTCCAGTTAACTGTGGTTGGATTATGAAGAAACTGACACACTTTGTTTACTGCAAAAGATACATCTGGCCTTGTCAAGGTTAAGTATTGTAATGCTCTAACAACACTCTTGTACCGTGTTGAGTGATCTATTCCAAGTTTTGTTCCATCAGTAATACTCAACTTTTTGGAGGTAGACAGTGTAGTTTCAACAGCTTTGGCTTTCTTCATACCAGATTAGGCTAGAATATCTATTGCATATCTTCCTTGGGTGAGCACCAACCCATTCTCGGTTTTCTTGACTTCTATCCCGAGAAAATAATGTAAATCACCCACATCCTTAAGTGCAAATTCCTTCTGGAGATTTCTTAGTAAAGCTTCGGTTGCTTCTTGTGAAGAGCTAGCAACAATTATATCATCCACATAGACTAACACAAACATATTGTACTTCCCATGATTGTAATAGAACAACGATGTGTCTGCCTTTGATGGAATAAATCCGAGTACTTTTCAAGTTGTTTACACAGCCGTGCGTACCATATATGCCTTGTCCAGCTTACATACATACCTTGGGTAGTCCTTATTGGCATAACCTGGTGGTTGTTGCACGCATACCTCTTCCACTAGAAGTCCATGAAGAAAGACATTTTGAACGTCAAGTTGTCGAAGAGACCATCCTTCTGAAACAGCAATGGACAAGATCGGACAATTGTGGCTGCCTTTACCACCAGACTGAATGTATCTTCATAGTCTATACCATATCTTTGCTTGAATCCTTTTGCAGCTAGCCGTGCTTTATATCACTCAACTGTCTCTTCTTCCTTACACTTCACCTTGTATACCCATTTGCAACCGATGATATTCTTATTTTTTGGTGGAGGAAAAGTTTCCATGTCCCATTCCGTATTAGGCCTTCATACTCAGTGTTCATTGCCATTACCCAATTCTTGTCTCCAAATGCCTCTTCAAGAGTGGTTGGTTAATCTGTTGAGGCAGTTGCATGCATGCACCAGCGAACTGTGCCGTCTGTATGAGTTTTGGGCTTGCTAATTCCATGTTGGAGGCGTGTCATCGGCAGCACTTGCTGAGGTTGATCGGGTGTCGCAGGAGTAACATCGGATCCAACCACTGCAGAGGATCCGGGTGACGAAATCACCACCAGATCAGGCGTAGGACCGCGACAGGTGATGCAGGTGCAGTCTCCCCCCTCTACCGGATCCGTCTGTGGCGATGCAGGCGTTGCTGCCGAGACGTGCGGTGCGGAAGATGGTGTAGAAGATCCTGTGGATGAGGTGGGCGCGCTCCCACACCGTTAGTAGCAGATTTGGACGGAAGGATGTGGAGGGCAAAACAAAGATGGACATTGTTACATAGTCATGCTCGAACTTTTTAGGGACCTACAGGTCCGGTGTATATTACATAATGGCATATATAGGTAAAAGTCTCAGTTGATGATGCCTGTTCTGTCAAATTGAAGCATCTACGACAGGGAAATATCAGCACTGTGCAGTAATTGATGACGCTTACTGATCCGTCGTCATCTGGGGCAGCATTGTAAGAATCAAGAGGCCGAGTGGACGACGACGACTCTCGTGAAAAATATGTGGGTAAGCGAAGTCTACGACGACATGGAAGTTCCTCTCATACATGGTGAGGTCAGATTAACGTACACGGTACACCATATTTATGATATATGACTTGCCGGCCGTGTGTTGACTGTTGACCCGTTGTAGTTGACGCGTCTTTTCTTTCTTCCCGCAAACCATTATATTCGTTGAAGTGCACGCACGCCCACTACTCCACAGAAGCTTTTCTTAGCTGTTCACTAGCACCCAAGTCCTACCCAACGAGCAGAAAGTGTAGCTAGAATTGAAGCGCATGGCGGATGTAGAAGACTGCAACCCTGTTGCCGATCCTTCTGGTTCTGGAGGATGCTGCAAGAAGGCAGCATTGGGAATAATGAGAACAATCTTACATGGTCTAGTGGTAACACATTCTTATTCTCTGTGAGCTTGTTTGCCTACCATGTTGCATCGCTGGTCGCTGGGTTCGTAACATATATGCTGCTGTTGGCTGCCTATACATGTACAACTCCACCGGTCGGCAGAAGTTCATCTCTACTGGATATCTTGTCCTTGTTCTATCTGCCTTCCTTCTCTCCTCTATTGGTTACGGCAAACATAAATTTGTTTTAGGGGCCAATATGGTGGTTATATCCACGTATTGCATATGGAAGCTTTGCTTTGTCCTGCCCATGTTGAGCAATATGGTGGCTATACACTTATTCCGGAAAAAGATCATAGCAACCATCTTACATGCTGCAGTCGTAACGATCCTATTGGCTGTGATCGTAGTTTTCTATGTTGTCCCAAAGGCCTGCTGCGGCGATATGGGTCCAGCATGTATAGTTCAGTTAGTAGCCTACAACGCCGTCGGTTGCCTCTACATCTGCAACTCCTCTCGTGAGAAGGAGAAGGTCATCTCTGCTGGATGTCTTGTACTTCTTCTCTTTGTTTTCCTCCTGTGCTCGCTTGCCAACAGCAAAGTTCGCATCGACCTCATTTTCGGGGCCAATATCATGGCTATATCCCCGTATTGCATCTGGAAACTCTATCCTTTGCTCCGGAAACTCTATCCTTTGCTCCGACGATGGTTTGACGCTCTTGATGGTGAAGTGGATATAACCAACTGGTTTGACGCTCTTGGTGTGCCACGCCAACTGGAACGGCAGGAAGAAGCAGTGCCATCCTCGAGCAATGAAATCCGAGCTACTGAAAGTGAGACACTGGAGTTGGAGGAGAGGCTGCGGCGTCCAACTGCAGAACCAATTTGTCTTCCTCTAGGCTTTTTGAAATCCATAACACGTGATTTTTGCAAGGAACGAGAACTCGGTAGCGGTATGTACGGAGTGGTTTACAAGGTACGGCTGATTCTTTTAGCTCCAATTAATCTTCAAATGATGGCAGCAGTAATTAATGACCTCATCAAACACCAATTCTATGAAGGAACTCTCCGATGCGGTTCAGTTATTGCCGTAAAAAAGTTTCGCGATATACATCTAGTGGATGATGTTCCATTCCGGAATGAGGTCTCTTTTCTTATGGGAATCAAACACCAAAATTTAGTACAACTTCTAGGTTTCTGTGCCGAATCAAGGGGGTCAAAGTTTGTCCAGCATCCAACGAACGGGATTTGGATTATGGTTGAACAACAGACAAGAATGCTCTGTCTCGAGTATGTGTGTAAGCAAGGCCTTGATAAGCATCTTTCAGGTATATGTTACTGAAACACTCTGCATAATTTATCAGCTCCTTATTTTCATTTCCTGAGGTTTACACTGTTAGAACACACCTTGTAGCCACAAGCATCAGAACACTGAAATATGTTTCCTCCATCGCCCACCAAAAAAAGAGTTATTCTAGTTCATTCTAATTAAAATCATCTAAAGATAGAATAAGTGTGCACAAAAATCTGATACTGGATAAGTCAATATGTCTATTTTACTGTCATAAATGCCGATGCTTTCCTTTTTAAATTGATCAAACTTAAAATAAGTTGATTTATGACAAACTAGAACAACTTTTATTTTGGGATGACGTACAACTAGATATCATTATTACTACAATCAGTCACATAAAAGGTGTTAGGTTGCTATTATTATACATCGTATGGGAGGATTAATCATGTCTAGCAAAATTATTTTTTACAGATGAATCTTCAGGTCTTGAGTGGAACATGAGATACAGGATAATTAAGGGAATTTGCAATGGTTTGAATTTCCTCCATGAGCATGATATTGTACATCGTGATCTTAAACCTCAAAATATATTAATGGATGCTACTATGATGCCAAAAATTGCGGATTTTGGTTTGTCAAGGTTGTTGGGTGAACAACAATCCCACACTATTACTGTCACTTCACATCGTGTAGGAACCATGTAAGCTACACCCCACCACAAATACCATTTGCTTTCTTATTGTATGGTCTCGATTATGGTTGCGGCATCTCAAACTCTTGATGTCACTACAGAGGATACATGGCACCAGAATACATAGACAGGGGCATAATCTCAAACAAAGCAGATATATTTAGTTTGGGTGTCATAATAATAGAGATACTCAAAGGCTGCAGGGATGACTATCCAGACTATCGCCATAGCACCGAAAAAGATTTCCTGCACTTCACAGAGAAAGTAAGATGAACGAACGTATCTTCTGCATATGTACACCATCGCTCTAACTCACTTATTATATGTGCAATTTTGTAGGTGCTCAATAATTGGAGGAACAGATTTGAAAGAGTGCCAAATTATACAGCACTAGAACTACATACCCAGCTAGTGAAACAATGCATCGACATAGCCTTGGCATGTGTGCATCCTGATAAGGAGAAAAGGCCAAACGTATCAAATATAATTGAAATTCTTAATGCAACAGAAGGAACAGCAAAAAACAGTGCCAGTCCTATGAAATAAAGCACAAGAGAATATGACAGTTGTTAAATCATATGCTACAATACTAATTATTTGCTTTGCCCACATCTCAGTGACCATTGAAGCCTCAGAGGTGAGCAGTCAAAAAAATTTTAGCGATAGCGAGGAGCTAAAGATTCAGTGCTGCAAGTTGATAAATATCATTCCAATAGTCTATGCTTGACCCAAAAAAAAAAGAGGTGGAACTACCCACCCATCAATTTCCCTCTGCTTCTCCCTAACCCTATAAACGTCACTCATTCTTGTTTTGTTTATTTGGCCACAATTGATGTTTTCTTCGATAACCCACTTCTTTCCATCTGCTGCGGCAGACATTTCTTCATACTTGTGCAATATTTGTCCTTCGGATTCTCTTTCTATTTACAATTTTGAATTATAATAAAGTATGAATCTCTGCACATGCCTTCCATGCTATACATCAAACTGGTATGTGCCTGTGAAATCACCTCTGTTGTCTCATACAGCAAATTACAAGTTCAGAATGTTGCTTAATTGCTTATCGATGCCTGATCCCGTTATTTATGCACTTATATTAATGCCTTTTGTTTCGTGTATAACAATAAACTAAATGTGTTTTCTATCAGGTGAATACGTTTAATGTACTCCTGCCTTGCTGTTCTGAGTCTCAGAAGATTTATTGAAATATGGATGCTGCTGTATGTTTTTTTTCTTATCGGTGGCCTGCACTCTTACGAAAGCCAGTTCAGCAATAAATGTTTTCACTCTTCTAATGTCTCTTGGATCCGAGAAAAAAATAATTGGCTCTACTTCTAGTCTTCTAGACAAGGTAACAACCACATTTTAAAAAGTATGCTCGGTTTATGTTGAACATAACTGTATATACTCATTCCCCTGCAATCCAATAATGCATAAAATTTGTTGGCAGAGGATTGCTTTGATTCTCAAGTGATCTAGCAGTTTAGTAACGCTCTCAGCTTGTAAAACCTGCTTCAATTATTTCTATGTCGGCTTGAGGATCCGGTACAGCCTCTGGTGCATGGCTGCCAAAAAAAAAAAGCTAGAAGGGCAAGGTTGTGTCGTGGTTCTTTCCTATGTGTTTTATTCTTGAGTATGTGTAATCGCCTCACTCATATTTGGTCCCGTATGAGTGAAGACCCTTTTGGGGACCCACCCTATTTTTATTCTCTATAATACAATGAAACACAGCTTTCAAAAAAAAAAAAAAAAAAAAAGGAGGTACTGCTGCAGAAAAATAATGCATCGCTTTGCGTTTAACTCTGAAACTCATTGGTTCTTATTTCCTTACTATACTATTCTTATTTGTTTACTGAACATAGGACTGATCTATATGTTTCGATTAGGTAGAAAAAAAGAGATTAGACTGACATTGTCATGCTACAACTTTTTTTTTTGGCAAGAATATCCATTGGAGCCACTTATTAACCAAAATAACAGTATCTCAATTCTTTTCTTTTTAATGGAACAATAAAAAACATGCCTGCCTTATTGAATAAAGAACAAGATATTATGACAGTTGTTGAATCATGCTACAGTACAATTATTTGCTTTGCCCAAATCTCAATCACTATTGAAGCCTCAGAGGTGGGCAACCAAAAATACACTAGAGATACCTGAGAAGCATAGGCGTAAAACGCCAGATGAAGCCCAATAGGAAGTACATCTGAAGTCAACTATCTGCTTGTTTGGAACAAAGCATATTTGCTTTGCCCAAATCTCAATCACTATTGAAGCCTCAGAGGTGGGCAACCAAAAATACACTAGAGATACCTGAGAAGCATAGGCGTAAAACGCCAGATGAAGCCCAATAGGAAGTACATCTGAAGTCAACTATCTGCTTGTTTGGAACAAAGCAATGCAAAATAGAGGAACGGAAAAAAGAATTCAAAATAGAGGAATAGAAAGAAAAAAACTGAAATTGGATACAGTGAATAGTGGAAACCTATATATAGATAGATTTAGTTTTGATCACTGAATTTCCATATAGCAGACACAATTCTGAAACCGAAATATTTTTCTCAAGTATCAAACAAAAACTGTAAACCGATTTATGAAGAATAACTAACTAATCATTTTTGTGAAACTTTTTTCATGTAAAAAGGAACATGATTCTATTTTTATTATGAAGGTACATTCTTAAATAGTGTTGAAATGTTTTCTAATGCTTGTTGCTAAGCTGTTGTTGGGCTTGGGTTGACATAGGATGCTTTGTTTTGGTGGTGATCGGTGGAGGATGAGATGGATGTGCAGCTTCCATGGGCTACTGTGCATGTTAAGGTGTTCCTTTGGTACGGAATAGATGCCTACTAGAGAGATTGAAATCAGTTTTCTATGCTGGTTTGGATCAAAAAAAAAAAATGCAGTGAAAGATCAGCGAGGAGCTAAGGAGGCAGTGCCGCAAGTTGATAAATATCATTCCAATAGTTGAAGCTTGAGAAACCCAAGGTAAAATTTGTAGTAATGCTCAAGGTGCTAGCAGTTTAGTAATGCTCTCAGCTTGTAAAACCTGCTTCAACTATTTCTATGCTGACTTGAGGACTTGAAGTACTGCTGATGGAAAACAAAATGCATTGCGTTGGCTTTAGCTCTGGAACTTCTTATTACCCCTTTGCTCTAATATTTATTAGTTCTATCTCATTTTTTTCTCTAAACATAGGACCAATTTGTTGCTCCAACATGGTTATTTCTGCTCTTTGTAGTTGCACATGTCAAACTGCTTACCAGATTGAGTGTAATAGACCCTATGCCGATATGTGTTCTTCACTACTTGCAGGCATTCTAATTTCGATTAGGTAGAAACAGGAGCTTTCGATTAGGTAGAAACAGGAGCATACACTGCATTGTCCTGCTACTAACTGTTTTGCAGAGAAGCTCCATTGGAGGCACTCGTTAACCAAAATAATAACATGCCATCTCTGTTCTTTTTAATGGAATGGCACAAGACAGTACCGATCTCCTTGAATAAAGCACAAGATATTATGGCAGTTGTATGCTGATGGAGCGGCGAGCTCTAACCAGGCTGCGCCGGGCGCGCCGCCGTCGGTGAGGCCGGGCGATGATGGACGGCGGCACCGGCGTCGGCGCTGGCGCCACCAGCGGCGACGGAAGCACCGTGGGCGTTCGGCAATGTCCTCGCATCGTGTGTCGACCAACGAAGCCGTGGTCGACCCGCTGTCGGTGGCTTTGCGTATGGATGCGGCAGATGGTCGCGGCCCTGCAGACGACCCGATGATGCTCGAGGCTTCGCACAGCTGGGTCACCCGCAGCCACCGTCGGTCATGGAGGCCCCACTGGATCCTCCTCAACATGGTTCGACGCCACAACCATCGCCTTCCCGCCCTGCCTCGCCCTCGGTGACCACTAAGCTGGGTCTGACGGTCACGCCAACGCGACTAGTACTCGACGAACCAACGGGCGTTGAGGCAGCCATGGTGGATGATTTGGAGTGGCCACCCGGCTTTGGACCGATGCAGGCGGAACCAAGTGCGCCGCTACCCCCGGAAGGTCAGCACGACGTCGTGGATACCGTGTCGACCCCAGCTCGTGTGGATGCGGTCGCCTCATCTGCCGACTCCCTTACCGCGAGGATGAAGCGGTTCGCGGGGAAGGTGATGCGCAAGGTGTCGTCGCCATTGCTGCCTCTTCCCGTGCAGAAGTCGCCGTCGCCACCGTTGCCGCACCGCAGCAGGAGGATCGCCGCTCAGCCGCTCTCGCGTTTCCCAATTGTGAAACGGGGCGAGATATTGGCGATGCAGCGATTGGGGTACATCGATCGTTGCAGGGAGCCCTCAGCTGCGGAGAAGGAGGCCTACGACAACTGCCTCAAGGATCCCAACCCTTCTCACAAGGAGGCGTTGCGGCGGATCCTCACAGGTGTGACGCCGAGGCGATCGACACGCCGTGCTAGCCGACGCGTCTGATCGTCGGAAATGTCTAGGTTGTTCGGTTAGCGAGTAATAGCGTTCTGGTATCCTTTTGCTTGGGTGGGCTGAATTGATTGTATAACTCTTTTCCCCCTAGTGTGCCATTTGTGGTGCGTCATTTGTAAACTTTGGTTTCTCTCTCGCTTAATATAAAAGATGCAAAACTTTTTGCGTATTCGAGAAAAAATATTATGGCAGTTGTTCAGTCATGCAATAATGCAAATTATATGCTCTTTGCTTTTCCCACATCTCAATGGCCACAATCCTTAAACCATAATATTTTTTCTCACAAGTAAAAAC
Source organism: Hyparrhenia diplandra (assembly GCA_015847255.1). NCBI lineage: Eukaryota > Viridiplantae > Streptophyta > Magnoliopsida > Poales > Poaceae > Hyparrhenia > Hyparrhenia diplandra. The sequence goes on from JADLZK010008364.1 coordinate 964,843, forward strand.
AAAAACTGCACACCTGTGAAACTTTGTCCATGCAAAAATGACATAATACTATTTCATTATGAGAATATATTATTAAAAATATTGCTGAAAGAGATCGAAATGATTTCCAGGACAGATGCTTCTGCTCTGCCGTTGTCAGGCCTGGTTGGTGGAGTGGTGAGAGGCAAAGATGGATGTAAAGCTTCCAAGGTCTCGGGGACATGTTATGGTGTTGCTCTGGTGTCGAATAGACGCAAGAAACAGCATTGCTGCTGCCTACTGGAGAGATCAAAATCAGTTTTGTATGCTCTGGCATGCTGCTCTGGGTGTTTCACCAAAAATCAGATAAATCTACAATCACTTTTCAAATAAATTCCTTCATGCCAATTTGGTTTCTTCCACAGCTTTAGAGCCTTCTAGTGTTAGATGCATTCAACAACTTGACAAGTGAAATGAGGCCTCATCTGTGCAAAGACATCTGATTGACTCAACTGGATGGTGGTCGGTCGGATGTGGCCAGATGCATTAATGCATTTCGGAGCACGATTGCCATACAGGAGTGATGCTAAGCTTGGAGCCAAACATTTGGCAACCAAATTATCTTGTAATCAGGCGACCATCAATCATTGAATCGTGAATTTGGATCACACGGCTCTGAGCTCTCTGCTAGTGAATGACAGGATCCTTTGCCTGTGTCTCTCTCACTCATGTAAGTCTTCTATTCTCCCTTGTGTTGTGCCTATACCTTATACCTTTTCTGTTCATGCGTGCCAAGTTAGTGAAACTGAATGGAATGATACGTGAACATGGCAGCATGTTTATCTCACATCAGCTTCATGCGAAGCTACAAGCATCGTCGATCCTGTAACTAGAGCTGCGGATGCGGGATCGGTGGCCGGCCGCTGGACTAAGCAGAGGGTCCTCTGCTCCGTCACCTGCATTCAACAATGGACGTCGAGCATCTCCATCAACGGGCCACCCTTAGCAGTTAGCTCGGAGCGGTTTCGCCAGCGCTGCAGTCCGGGCACTGCCGGCTACAAGAGTCTCAGGGCACCCAAACATTTGCGTGGGAAATTACAGAAGCTGCAGGAGCTCAAAGCCTCCACCAGCCCACGGAGCTTGAGATGAAGGGACAGGGACGACATCGGTGAGAGTGTGAGACCTGCTACTGGAGTCAATGTAGTGTAGTGCAGGTTTAGTCGGGGTTACTGACTCGGGAATTGTTACTGTCCTCCCAAGTAAATTTTGTTACTGACTCGGGAATTTGTCCTATGAGACCCTGCTACTTCAGTACATGTTTAGTCGGTGTTGTTGAGTTACAGCTCTGCATCCGGCCCTTTTTCATGGAAATCATCGTTACGATGTGCTAGGAAATTTGGATTATGTGTAATAAGATCATCTTCAAAAAACTTCCTCACTCAGTGCATAGATGCAAAGTTGTTTTCATGAAAGAATTTGTTCTCGTTAATTACTTTATGTGCAAAAACAACCTACCACCCTTATATATAGATTTGGCTACATTGATCAATGTAATTTTGGCTATTTTATTTTGAATTTTTTTTTTTTATTTCATGAACTTTAGGTTGTATTTTGTACTATAATTTTGTAGTTTTACTAAAGTTTCAGTAAGGGCTCCAACCCCAACTGTTTCATAAAAAAAATGCTTTGTCATTGTAGTCCCCCAATACTGAAAACTTTTCAATTGGAACGGTATAATATATAAACTGAATGATGTGCCGTGATGCAATGCAAAAGGGGAAAGAGATATAATTCAAAAAAGGAAAACATATTTTACTTGAAACTTTACGTTCCACTTGAAGTTGTCCACTGCTTTGTGTACACTTTCCTACTCAGTAAAGGCTAAATATGATGCAGATCACTTTTTTTAGTGTTTTGTCATCCCAAGGTGCTGGTGCGCTGCCAAATAGTACTATATCAATTGTTTTCCCATTCATCTCACACTCGTCATATGATTTGTTTCCAGATAGCATCTCCAACAATTTCTAGCACACAACATGTATAATCTATGGTTATTCTAACTCCTAAAATAGAGTAGTGAGTGAATTTATTGTCTATCTCCAATAGTTTTCAAAAACTGTTTATGAAAATTAAAAACAAAGTCACCAAACATTTTTCATCCAGCCCTAGTAACCATTCACTACCTTTAGTTGAATTGTGAAAATCTATAATAATCTTACCTAAATCTAGACCTGACACGCATGGACTGGCTAATAGCAGTTTGCAAGCAGTGGTTTCAGCAAACATGAATAGTATTGTGTGTTATAAGGGGTGGTGGTGGTGGGGGGGTGGGTGTGTGGGGAGTAAATATGGACCTGCAAGAGAATCAAGCAAGGATCTGTTAGGCAATTTGATGTACACAAAATGACCTTTTTTTTGAGAAAAAAATAGATTAACTCTTTTATGTAGGCTAACCTCTTCAGTGAAATGTATTGCCTGCAGTGTCAAGGAGAGACTACCTATTCAGCGAGCAGAGCTTTGGAGGTCAGTGTGTTAGACATTTTCACTAAGAAAGAATGTGAAAGCAATAATAGGCTTTGTTTCTTTTTTTTTCAATTTATTTGTGTTCTCAATTTGGTTGGGCACGGTTGTAGAGACTAAAAATGTTACCTTTTCTTTACGATTTGCCAAGAAAAGTTTGGTATACCACTAGAAAGTAGATGTAACCACCAGCTATTCTCCCCTATACAACATGAAATGCTGTTTTTGGAGTTGGAAGGTGGGGGCTATATATATTTAACCCCCCAGGACCTTGCACTCTCTCTTGCTCATTTGTTCAGCTAAGAAAACCACTTGAGAGTGCAAGGAAGAGCAAGAGGCTAAGGAGGTGTTCATATACAAGATTAAGGACCTCTTTAGTGCTTTGAGAGATTCAAGTGTGCATCCACTCTTCTCCTAGGTTTGTTGAGGTCAAGTGAGAGTTCGTGCTTGTTTCTTTTGGTGATCGCCATCACCTAGACGTCTTGGTGGTGGATCATGGCTTGAAGATCACCCGGTGGAGCTTGTGGGTGGCTCAACCGAGCTTGTGAGCGGTTGTGGGCGATTCACCGCGACGGAGTGTCGAAGAATCAGCCTATATAGAGCACTTAGTTCTTGAGAGGACTAAGGTGGAGCGATACTCTTGTGAGAGTGCTCCAATGAGGACTAGTGGGGAGTGGCGACTCTCCGATACCTCGAAAAAACATCGTCGTGTCCCTTCCTCTCTTTACTTTGAGCATTTAGTTTCCGCAATTCTATTTCATGCCTTTACATTCCTAGAATTTCCATGCTAGAGTAGGTTTGGAACTTAGAGTGCTAAACTTTGTGCGGTAGTTGCTAGAAACACACATAGGCACTAGTGGGTGAATTCGGGCTATTAGGGTTAATTTGTGCAAGAAAATTTTAGATTTGCCCAATTCACCCCCCCTGCCCCTCTCTTGGGCATCTTGATCCTTTCAATTGGTATTGGAGCCAGGTTGCTGACGATTTAGGCTTCACGACCTAGAGCAAGATGTCTAACCGGGATGGCCCACCTCCCATGTCCGATGACGATGACTTTCCTTATTGGAAGATTCACATGGAGGCCTATCTAGAGGCTCAAAACCCCGGTGTGCTCAAAGCCGCCACCAATAGTTATGAAAAACCTAAGGATGAAAAAGCCCTCACCGATGTAGAGAAGGAACAAATCACGTGGAATGCCAAGGCCCAAAACACCATCTTTAGAGGCATTGGCAAGGATGTGTTCAATCGCGTGAGGAACCACAAAAACGCCCATGAGCTATGGACGGAGATTTGTGTGCTCCATGAGGGAACAAAGAGTGAGCGTGAGGAACGCTACCATCTTGTCATGAATAAGCTTAATGCCTTTGAAATGCTCTCTCATGAAAATGCTAATGACATGTATGGTCGTTTGAATGTTCTTGTAGAGGAAATCAATGGACTTGGACTCACACAAATATCACCATCCGATGTTGTAAGAAGAATCTTGTGTGTCCTCCCCATTGAGAAATATGGGCACATTGTAAACGTGCTTCACCAAGGTGATCTTTCCAAGTCTACACCGACACAAATTGTAACACCCGGTTTTTAAGAACAAAACCAGATGATGCTATATGTGAGCCCTGGAAGTCAAATCTCACATATAGTTTACAAATGAATGATAGTATCAATTCACAATGCTTAAAACATAACGAACATAATATAAAAGAATATAACCTCAGCTAGCAGACAGCGGAAAGACACTCCAGTCTTCAGGTGCAGACTCCACAGGGACCGACTGACTGGTTGATCACAAGCCTAAACTTCACCTGAGATGTGGGGGAAATAGCAAGGGTGAGTCCATGTCGAACTCCGCAAGCATAACATGGGGTTATGAGGCTCAAAAGGCTAGACACTGGTTTAACTGCGATAAGCATTTTAGTAAGTCAAGTTTTAGCATTTATTTAGCAATAAGTTATGCTTAACCCATTAACCCACGTTATCATCATAAATGTATCGTTCTCATGACAGTCCATCGTCATTCAGTTCCATCATCATCATCATCTCATGTCCATGTCTCAGTATCATCTCTATTCTGTAATGTCTCCAAGGCCGTTCATGACCGCGAACACGGCTGTTATAACAGTTTATACTCTGCGCAGAGGTGTACACTTTTACTACGGGTCATGATCCTCAAATGCATGGGTTAGCAAGGCCCAAAACATCCAAAAACCATATAAAGCCTTTCAAAGGGGTTACCTAAGTATGCCAATAGCGATAGGGCTACAACCCATTCTCTTCCGTTTTGGTAACCATCGACACAAATAAACACTATCCCTTGACCGACTAAAGCCAGAGCCATGTAGCCCCCATAGCTGTACTATATATCCCGGATGATCACGACAGATAAGTCCTTACGGAGAGTCCAGAGCATCATGAAAAAGCATGAGCCCGACTCTAAAGTCCATGCTACCAACATTCAAGTCTTCCAACATCACTTCATGTATTCATTCATAGCTTAATTATTTATGTAGAGCACTAGCAAAAACTACCCATATGCAATAACCCATAGGATTCAATGAACAAGATAATAACTGGCTAGGATGTCCTTAAGGTTGACAAATTAGACACATGCATATGATTAAGTGATTGATAGTGAATAGGTAACAAGGATAGTCCCATGCTATACTTGCCTCAATATCGATCCTTCTTCAATTCCAAAGCTCCAAGAGAAATCCTTCTTGAATGTCAACTTCTTCTTGATCACAATCTTCTTCGAGATCAACAACATAAAGCTCACCGATCTACTCGATTCCAATCAGCAACAGACAAACATATAGATCCAATCATGCATGGCAAACAAGACTACCATTAGAACAATACACCAACAGTGGAAAAACAGTTTGAAAAGCTTATAAAACTATTCTACACGTCACTACGATCACACCTGAGGCGTAAAGATCACCGAAATCGAGAGCTAAAACGAGTAGATATGGATTTTACAAGTTTATTAGTAATAAAATAATAAAGTAAAATATAAACTCGAAAATTAAAAGTTTGAAACCTGACTAACAGTGATATTAACATGTAGAGATCGGAATTACGAATCTAACGCAATTTGAATGGGTCAATTTAGATTTAAAATGACAAAGCTATGAGGTTTTCAGATCGGATGGCAATTATATGAATAACAGGAACTTGATTTTCGAAATAAAATAAATAAAATCGGTTTTTGATTGCTTGATGGACTACGTGCTGGATATAGGAGGATCTCAAGGTCTCTTTAGAAAAATTCTGGTGAAAGAGTATGCTTTAATCTTGACCGTAGATCAAACAATAGAGGGCTCAAGATGATTGAATACATATGCGTATTTCCATTGTATTCCATGATTTATTTTTCTCAAGGAAAACGGCAAAAATTCAGATGACTTCATCATATGATGTCATCAAGGTAGATCACGTAGACAAGCATGATGCAACATGCAAGGACGTAGATGAATATGTATGCCACTCGATGATGACCAAACAAGTAGGAAGCATGGCTTGACAATGATGTGTACGTAGTGGTGGATGTACGTACCACGTATGGCATCTGCTCTCTTGGCTCTTGTTTGCATGGACATGATGATCAGTTGGATCTGAACTGTGAAGCCTACTTGCCGAGCAACAACAACAACAGCAGAGAAGATAAGGCGACGTAGGCCGGTCAGCGGAGAGCGGTGAGCATCGACGAGCTGAGCTGCACACGGCGATGGGTCCAGATGAGCAAAACAATTTAAGGAGAAAAGGATAGAGGCTTCGCAGGATCAATACGTAACCTGGAAACGATCATACAGAAAGGTGAGATGATGACTACGATGAACAAGCTCGGGCGGCAGCTCCAATGGCGGCTCAGGCTGCAGGCGCTGCTGTTACGATTCAAGGCGGTGCTCGCGAGTAGATGGGAAAAAGGAACGGCGTGGTGCAAAGCTTATATAGGCCCAAGTTGCTCCAAGGATGGAAAGAAAGGAGGCCGAGGGGGATAAGACAGTTAGACAAAGGAAAGCGGCAGCTTGGTTTTCCTTCGTGAGGAAGATGATGGCAACGCGGTGCTGCGGCTTCTGCGTGTCAGCTAAACAGGAAGGTGAGAGATGCGTGGAAATCACGCCAAAGCCGGAGAGGTCAGCGCGGCGATGGATTTCCCTTCGCTCGGTCGAGTTCGGCTTGAGCACGACGCGAGGAGGACGACCCCAACCAGTGGGCCAGGCGCAGGAACGGCCACTCGGGCAAGCAGGCCAACGAGCCGAAATCCAAGGAGAGATAAAAGATTACCTTTTTCTTTTATTTGAACACATTTCATTTTTTTTTTTTTTCAAATGGATTAGAAATTCTTTTCAGTTTCAAACAAAAGCAGACATCACCAAGATAAATATGCTCCAGCATGCAATGCACAAACATGTGACTAGCCTTATAGTTGATTTTAAGTTTTGAAGAATTATTTATTTTCCTATGTTTCATGAGCACAGAAGTACAAAATAAATCATTTTATTATATTTTCAAAAATCACAAAATTTAGGGTGTTACAAATCTACCCCCCTTAAGATGAATCTCGTCCCGAGATTCAGAATCTGTTGATCAAAGAGATAGAGATACTCTGTCTTCCAGTCTTCGCCACTCAAGTATTTCCATTTTCCTTTTAATGAGGTTGCCTTGCTTTTCTTATCCTGATAAACTTACTCCAAGTGACTTGCCAAACTCATTCCAAATAGGTAATTCAAAAACTCTTAGTGACTTCAACCAACTCCCAGTGTCTTCCAACTGTTATCCAACTTGCTCCCTTTTTAGTAACCTCAAATGAATTGTTGCAGCGGGGTACTAGCTTACTCTTCAAACCAACTCTTTATGCTTCTCATAAAGACCACCTTGAGATCATTTGTATGACAATATCTCTTCCCCAATGATTCCAAACACTATAAGTCCCCAGCAAGTTCTTCTATATCTCTTTCTACGTACTCCATACTATCCAATCTCCCATTTCATATATTCAGCACTAGTTTCTATCATCTGGTGGTCAACAACAGTAGCAACCTGGATAGATAACAAGGGCAATCCAAGGGTCATTCACAACTTCAATCTATACCTACTAATAAAGAGAGAAAATTCCAGTACCACCTATTTTTTCACCTTTTTTTTCTGCCACCGTTTTCTGCCTGCCCGTCTGCTTATTCGGTTCGTGTTCCAGTCCGGGTCACGTACGTATGTTGGAGTCCATCCGGTACGTATGTTGGAGTCCATCCTTATTTTTTTTCCAACGTGTGGCCGGTGCCGCCAGGGAAGCGAAGGAAGAGGAAGGGGCAAAGGCGTCGTTCTCTCCTTCTGCCCCACGTCGCCGACGCAAGCAACTGCCACTGCTGTAGCCCCAACTGCCGCCATGGAGATGGAGGCCGAGGCCGAGGCGTCCGTCCCTGCCTCGAGCAACGTCTACGACGCCCTCCCGGGCCTGCACTTTGCCCTCTCGCTGGAGGAGTCACTCATTGACGCTGCCGCGGGCCAGGACGAACAGACCCTCATTACCGCTGTAATCTTTTGGTTTTTCAGGAAGGATGGTGTGACAGTCAGGGAACACTTGAACAAGTGAGGGTGAAGCGGCAGGAGGGCGCAAACAAGCGCGAGCGAGCTAGCGCTGCCAAATGCAATGTAGAGGTCATCGACACTTTGGTTGTGATTCTGTAGAAGTAGCTGTGAATAATGGTCTGATCTTGTTCTGCAGCCACCGAAGCTTACTTCCAATGGTCGGATGAACCACTCCGGCATGCTGCTCAAGCACCAGAATTTCGACAAGGGCAATGGCAACTGGAGCTGGCTGGAGAGGTGGATGGCGGCACGGCCATGGGAGAATAGATTGATGGAGGAGCACAACCAGACCAACTCCAGCTCCCCTGACTTTTCCAAGAACTGTGAGGATTCTTTTGGTGTGCTTGGCGACTTCTCTGAACCGAATTCAGTGAAGGTGCGCAAGAACAATGTCAGCAAACAGGTCTGCTCAAAACCACTTAGGCCAACGCATGCCCACGGACATCATCAGCACCTCAAAGCCCAGTCGATCTCGTCTCTGAGCACTGAACTGCACAACGATGAAAATTCTGGATTTGTTTTGAATCTTGTGGCTTCCCGTACCTAAATTATCGCGCAACTAAATAGACTTTGCACTGCCATGGCATTAATTTTTTGATGGGGTGAAGTGATTCAGATATAAACAGATTAAAACAATTCAAATTAGTTATGCAGATTACAGGCAAAGCCATTGTACAGTTACCTATTACTGCAGTGTCTTGCTGACAAATTAGAGACTTCAAATTGCAAAGTGAATTCCACTATCCAAAGGTGTGCATCTGCAGCAAACTGTAATTGTAATTGCCAAATCACAACATTCGACGTTTAAATTCGTGTTATGCACACGGTAGCCTACTTGGTGATGGATGGATTACACTGATACAAGCAGAACAACGTGGAGCATTCCTGATCGGACAAGTGGGTAATCTATACCTACTAATAAAGAGAGAAAATTTCAGTCCCACCTCTTTTTTTCACCTTTTTTTCTACCTCTTTTTTTCTGCCTCTTTTTTCTGCCTCCGACATCGTCTTCTAGCCGGACCTTCTTTTTTCCACGTCTCCTCCTGTCGTGCCAACATCGAATTTGATTCGTAGCGCTACATGGGTCATGGGCCATGGAGCCAGGCGTGCAGCTGTCCACCGGCGGCAGATCGAATTTGTTGCCCCGCTCGTCATGCATCCGCAGCTCCGCCTCCAGGCTATACGTGTGTCCGTGTGGCCCATTAGTTGAAGCAACCCTGGCCCAAATGCATGTGCCTGGTGCAAGTCTGTTGTTGTTGATTCTTGAAAGGAATTCCTTCTTGAAAACAAAAATTGTCGTTGCTCTACGTCTACATGGGAGAGACAATAACATGGAGAGTATGAATAAATTTGAAATAGATTAGGCTTCCCAATGAGAAAACATTTGTTAGATTTTTATTTACTTATAAAAATGTATACTAACAAATTATAAAGTACATGCAAATGCATTTATTATTGTTCTATTATTTCTAAAGATGTATATAAATAAAATATAAAAGTATTAAGATCATCTCCAAAAGTATTTTCAAACTTTATAAATTACAATTTTGAGAGTTATTTGAGTAACAAAATTAATATATAATTATATATATGTATCCTCCAATAGCTTTTCTATATCTTGCGTGTTATCTAAGAGCAACTCTAACAGTTTGTCATTTGTGGTTTGGCATTTTTATCTCCTCTTTTTCTGCCGGGCTCTTTTCTGCCAGTTTTTTTCTGCCCCCTCTTTTTCTGCCTAGCTTTTTTGTGTCCAGCCTCTTACCGTGTTCTCTTCGTTTCCGTGGATGGAAAAAAAAAGCAACAGAAACTTTCTTTCCTTTCCCATCTTCGACGCGAGATCGGGCTTGGCACTATCGGGATGATGGGCCGTCCGTGTGGCCTGGTGGTGTTGGAAATTGATATGGGAATAGGAATGGGATCAAGGCGATGATGGGCTATGGACCCCTCTACGTCTGGCTTTGGCAACCAGGCCAGCAGCCAAACACTCTCGTGTAGGCCCAAACGTAGAAAACGTTTCTTACCATATCTTAGTTACTTACCACCACTCTACATAAAGCTCTTGTGGTAATGATATCTTTTGGTATTTATCTATTCTATAGCCCAAAGGGCAATGGACGACGGAATATTTTTCTTCTCGGTTTCTAAAAATCTGGCCACTCCATCTTTTTTTTTTTACTTTTCCCTATATAAGACTCTTATTGTAATAGCAATAGTTATAGACTCTCAAATTTATTTGATTTAGATTTTTTTTAAAAAGACTCCAATTAAATATAACAAAATAGGCTCCTCACAAAAAAATAACAAAATAGGCAAGTGTTGAATGAGCTCTGCATGATGCGGATCGCGTTGCAACGCGCGGGCACATTTCCTAGTATAAACTTATACCTTCAAGATAAATTCAGAGAAGCAAGCACAAAAAGGCCAACACACTACCACGCCATGTATTTGTGGTGTCTTCAATCCAATGATGGTGTTTCACACTTAAACCAACTAAGTGAAAAAGTCTTTTGTGAAACTTTTATCCCAAAGTAGACGATTCATCCAACTTCAAAACATTGGTTTCTCAATCCTTGAATCTAAACTTTTGGCTTGTGGTGTCGTTCGAATCTTCTCAGCATAACTCTTCTTTGCTAAGGGCATCGGGAACGACTTATGCATCTATAGCTAAGCTAGCATCACTTTTTCCAAGTCATAACACTTGATTAGCCCAATCCATCTCGAACATGCAACTCAAGACTTACTCAGTAGTTATATAAATTCTTACAATCCATGTAGACACTCTTCAAAACCATGTGACTGCTACACTAGTAACCAATACAAATGTATCGTCAAATCCATATGCTTCACAGTTGACTTGACATCCAAGCACGATTAATATCTGCTCTTGTAGTAACATCTTGAGAGACTTGAGTAAACCTTTCTTCAACCTCCAATAGAATCATCTCATTCGAAGGAAGCAATCATGCATACTTGGACGGCTTCAACTCAACACCTCACTCTAAAGTTCTCCATGCAATCCACCATTAAAGATGCCATACCTAAGAAGGGATCTTCCTCCAAACTCACTCACCATGATGCTTGTTGTAAGTATTGGAGTTTCCAAATGGATCATAGCACAAGCGTAGAGAAGTCCAACATGCAAAACATTCCTATGTCATTGTTGCTACCTTGTCTTGAATTGTAAGTTGAACTCCAAAGTGTTGTGATAGCTTGAGACATAATCCAATCATGTCAAACACCCAAGATCCTTGCAAATATTCCAACAATTATAAAACTTTAGTGAAAGATGCTTGTCCTCACTGTTTGACATCTCAACCATAAGATATCATATGCTTCCGAGTGAAGAACTAGAAAATATCAATCTTCATCTTGCAACTTCTTCAACGTGGCTACCTCCCTTAAGAAAGGATTAACTAGGGGATCAATAAGGGGTAGCTTAAATGTTCTCCTATGTGAGTTAATCCATCTTAATGACCTTCTGATATCCAAGAAAAACTCACGTGCATAGGCAATATCAAGTTTTCTAAAATTCCCCGCGAGTAGAAAAATAAAAGTGCAGTAAAACATCAATTACTCGAGTTTTGTTAATCCAATTAGGTTGTACTTTACATCGTTGGAAAGCTTATCAAATTCTCTACAACTGTCTTATATAACACTTCTCCAGATCCGGCACATAAGTTGGTCAAAAACAGTGCACAACGGAATCTGTTCCCGATCTCAGACAGCACAGTTGCATCCTCTTGTGACTTTTGTAGCTCTCAAACCATAATAGCTATCTTGGTGATTCTTGTGCTCAGGGAAAGGTATGGAAGTGTACTTATTTCTAGAATTTTTCCATGATTTGTGGTTGTCCGAGAATAGAGATTCAAGCCAAAGATAATAGGTTGCTCTAAAAGACAGGATGAAGAAAACATGAGAAAACCAACCCGACTATTTATTTCACTAAACCTTATACCTTAGGCCTATGAACTAAATGAACTTGTGGGCAAACCAAAAAGATCATTGCACTCAATACAAAGATCCAAACCAAACATTATTCATAAGCACATAGCAACTAAAGATTTCAAATTCACAACCACACAGACTCGATTCTTGCTACTAACGTTTTGTTGCATAAGGGGGCATAAATTCCTACTTAAACACGGTGTGATTGTAGAGACATCCAGGGTACACCTCTTGAGTGTGGATGGTAGGAACACCTCCTCCACTCTGTTGATCCTTGGTAGTTCAGCATGACTTCTCCACTCATCAATCTCATCAAGAGCTTCCTCATGATGTTCCTTACTCCTGCCAATTCTAGTTGACTATCTTCCAGCTTCTATGCTCAAGTAACTCTTATACTTAGGATGCGTCCACTTAGTGCATCTATACTCCACTTGAGCATGCTGATCTGGGTACCGATCTTGCAATATACGCACCAACCAAGGATGAAAGAAAGCAAAGACGTCCAATTCTAACTAGGCTTGCGTCCTACAGTCAGCACGGAGCTGATACCACCTTTGTAACACCCGGTTTTTAAGAACAAAACCAGATGATGCTATATGTGAGCCCTGGAAGTCAAATCTCACATATAGTTTACAAATGAATGATAGTATCAATTCACAATGCTTAAAACATAACGAAATAATATAAAAGAATATAACCTCGGCTAGCGAGACAAGCGGAAAGACACTACGATCTTTCGGTGTGACTCCACAGGACCGACCGACCTGGTTGATCACAAGCCTAAACTTCACCCGAGATGTGGGGAAATAGCAAGGGTGAGTCCATGTCAAACTCCGCAAGCATAACATGGGGTTATGAGGCTCAAAAGGCTAGACACTGGTTTAACTGCGATAAGCATTTTAGTAAGTCAAGTTTTAGCATTTATTTAGCAATAAGTTATGCTTAACCCATTAACCCACATTATCATCATAAATGTATCGTTCTCATGACAGTCCATCGTCATTCAGTTCCATCATCATCATCATCTCATGTCCATGTCTCAGTATCATCTCTATTCTGTAATGTCTCCAAGGCCGTTCATGACCGCGAACACGTTGTTATAACGGTTTATACTACTGCGAGAGGTGTACACTTTCACTACGGGTCATGATCCTCAAATGCATGGGTTAGCAAGGCCCAAACACATCCAAAAACCATATAAAGCCTTTCAAAGGGGTTATCTAAGTATGCCAATAGCGATAGGGCTACAACCCATTCTCTTCCGTTTTGGTAACCATCGACACAAATAAACACTATCCCTTGACCGACTAAAGCGAGCCATGTAGCCCCCATAGTACGTACTATATATCCCGGATGATCACGACCAGATAAGTCCTTACGGAGAGTCCCGAGCATCATGAAAAAGCATGAGCCCGACTCTAAAGTCCATGCTACCAACATTCAAGTCTTCCAACATCACTTCATGTATTCATTCATAGCTTAATTATTTATGTAGAGCACTAGCAAAAACTACCCATATGCAATAACCCATAGGATTCAATGAACAAGATAATAACTGGCTAGGATGTCCTTAAGGTTGACAAATTAGACACATGCATATGATTAAGTGATTGATAGTGAATAGGTAACAAGGATAGTCCCATGCTATACTTGCCTCAATATCGATCCTTCTTCAATTCCAAAGCTCCAAGAGAAATCCTTCTTGAATGTCAACTTCTTCTTGATCACAATCTTCTTCGAGATCAACAACATAAAGCTCACCGATCTACTCGATTCCAATCAGCAACAGACAAACATATAGATCCAATCATGCATGGCAAACAAGACTACCATTAGAACAATACACCAACAGTGGAAAAACAGTTTAAAAAGCTTATAAAACTATTCTACACGTCACTACGATCACACAGACGTAAAGATCACGAAATCGGAGCTAAAACGGCGTAGATATGGATTTTACAAGTTTATTAGTAATAAAATAATAAAGTAAAATATAAACTCAAAAATTAAAAGTTTGAAACCTGACTAACAGTGATATTAACATGTAGAGATCGGAATTACGAATCTAACGCATAATTTGAATGGGTCAATTTAGATTTAAAATGACAAAGCTATGAGGTTTTCAGATCGGATGGCAATTATATGAATAACAGGAACTTGATTTTCGAAATAAAATAAATAAAATCGGTTTTTGATTGCTTGATGGACTACGTGCTGGATATAGGAGGATCTCAAGGTCTCTTTAGAAAAATTCTGGTGAAAGAGTATGCTTTAATCTTGACCGTGGATCAAACAATAGAGGGCTCAAGATGATTGAATACATATGCGTATTTCCATTGTATTCCATGATTTATTTTTCTCAAGGAAAACGGCAAAAATTCAGATGACTTCATCATATGATGTCATCAAGGTAGATCACGTAGACAAGCATGATGCAACATGCAAGGACGTAGATGAATATGTATGCCACTCGATGATGACCAAACAAGTAGGAAGCATGGCTTGACAATGATGTGTACGTAGTGGTGGATGTACGTACCACGTATGGCATCTGCTCTCTTGGCTCTTGTTTGCATGGACATGATGATCAGTTGGATCTGAACTGTGAAGCCTACTTGCCGAGCAACAACAACAACAGCAGAGAAGATAAGGCGACGTAGGCCGGTCAGCGGAGAGCGGTAAGCATCGACGAGCTGAGCTGCACACGGCGATGGGTCCAGATGAGCAAAACAATTTAAGGAGAAAAAGATAGAGGCTTCGCAGGATCAATACGTAACCTGGAAACGATCATACAGAAAGGTGAGATGATGACTACGATGAACAAGCTCGGGCGGCAGCTCCAATGGCGGCTCAGGCTGCAGGCGCTGCTGTTACGATTCAAGGCGGTGCTCGCGAGTAGATGGGAAAAAGGAACGGCGTGGTGCAAAGCTTATATAGGCCCAAGTTGCTCCAAGGATGGAAAGAAAGGAGGCCGAGGGGGATAAGACAGTTAGACAAAGGAAAGCGGCAGCTTGGTTTTCCTTCGTGAGGAAGATGATGGCAACGCGGTGCTGCGGCTTCTGCGTGTCAGCTAAACAGGAAGGTGAGAGATGCGTGGAAATCACGCCAAAGCCGGAGAGGTCAGCGCGGCGATGGATTTCCTTCGCTCGGTCGAGTTCGGCTTGAGCACGACGCGAGGAGGACGACCCCAACCAGTGGGCCAGGCGCAGGAACGGCCACTCGGGCAAGCAGGCCAACGAGCCGAAATCCAAGGAGAGATAAAAAGATTACCTTTTTCTTTTATTTGAACACATTTCAATTTTTTTTTTTCAAATGGATTAGAAATTCTTTTCAGTTTCAAACAAAAGCAGACATCACCAAGATAAATATGCTCCAGCATGCAATGCACAAACATGTGACTAGCCTTATAGTTGATTTTAAGTTTTGAAGAATTATTTATTTTCCTATATTTCATGAGCACAGAAGTACAAAATAAATCATTTTATTATATTTTCAAAAATCACAAAATTTAGGGTGTTACACAAATCTTGGGAAAGATCAAGGCTCATGAGATGTACATGCACATCAACCCTAAGGATGAGTCTTCCTCCACCAAGAAGAAAGACCTAGCATTCAAGGCAAGCATGGAGAAGAAAGGCAAAGGCAAAGCTTTGATGACTTCTTCTCATAATCCAAGTCATGCCTTTACATTCCTAGAATTGCCATGCTAGAGTAGGTTTGGAACTTAGGGTGCTAAACTTTGTGCGGTAGTTTCTAGAAACACACATAGGCACAAGTGGGTGAATTCGGGCTATTATGGTTAACTTGTGCAAGAAAATTTTAGATTAGTTCCCCCCCACGGGCATCTTGATCCTTTCACTCCTTGAATCCACCGGAGCACCGCCCTGCCTACATCCTCGTCTTCCCTTTGACGCCTTCATCTCGCACCGCCGAGACAAGATAGGAGCGCGCGGACCGCACGGAAGCTCGGCGAGTGCGTCGGTCACTGCCATTGAGGCGTTCGTTGAAATGCCCGTGTTGATAACTGCCCTGTTATTTTACTTTTATATTTAGATTTTGCTTTCAAACGGTTCTAGATCCTAAGTAACAAAAGAGCTTAAAACATTATGGTCATTTACAACTTGATTGAAGGCATACTAGTGCTCGAATTGTGATTGAAATGAGATAGATAATGAAATTCATGAGTTAATGTTGTTCGAAATCCAATTTGGATGTTTAAATATAAGTCTTTGCTTACTGTACAACATTTTTGAACGACAGAGCATTATCATCCTAATTTAGTTACATGTATAGACAACCATGGCGTGGTATGTAGTGTTTGTTGGCCGCGTGCCAGGGATCTATCTATCCTGGGAAGATTGCTATGCTCAAGTCAAAGGCTACCCTCGTAATTGTTACAGAAAATACAACACCGAAGGTGAAGCTTTCATCGCCTACTCTGATGCAAACTAGCCGACACTGGAGATTGAAGAGAAGCCAACCCACATAGATATGAAGATTGCGAGAATTGCTCCTTGGTCTTGGAAAGTTGTCATGCTTTTATGTCTATGGTCATTGTTTTCCTTATTTTAGAAGTTGATGTAGGCTTAGTTTCGTAGAACATTAGGTAGAGTTTGTTGTATGTCATCATTAGATCCTGTAATGATTTGACGATAATAATGTATGATGCGTTTAAGTATATAAAAAGAATTGAATTCCATGAATAAATTTATAATTAAAAAATATTAAATAAAAAATGCTAGTTAGCGTGGGCCCGACAGCGAATGACCAACAAACAGGCAATGTTACTACAATAAACACTATCGGTTTGAATTATAAACCGTCATAGATGATAGAAATAGCACTATCGGCTGCATTAACCAACCGACAGTGTCAACTGCAATAACAATATCGGGTTAACAATCAACCGACATTCTTCACGTAAAGATCACTGTCGGGTCCACAATAAACCGACTAAGCAGAGGGTCCTCTGCTCCGTCCCCTGCATTCAGCAATGGACGTCGAGCATCTCCATCAACGGTCCACCAGTTAGCTCGGAGCGGTTTCGCCAGCGCTGCAGTCCGGGCACCGCCGGCTACAAGAGTCTCAGGGCACCCAAACATTTGTGTGGGACGACATCGATGAGACCTGCTACTGGTCAATGTAGTGCATGTTTAGTCGGGGTTACTGACTCGGGAATTTTGTCCTATGAGACCCTGCTACTGCAGTCAATGTAGTACATGTTTAGTCGGTGTTGTTGAATTACAGCTCTGCATCCGGCCTTTTTTCATGGAAATCATCATTACGATGTGCTAGGAAATTTGGATTATCACTACAGGAATCGAGTGCTTTGCTGAGTGCTGTATGCACTCAGCAAAGGCACCTACGCACTCGGCAAAGGCATTGCCGAGTGCCCCACTCGAGAAGCCCACTTTCGACAAAGAATTACTCGGCAAAACATTCTTTGCCGAAAGTGCCAAATGTCGGGCACTTGGCAAAGGTTTCGCCGAGTGCCATGTCGATGCTTCGGCAATGGAAACGTCGTCCGTTATAAGCTGGACGCCCCTTTGCCGAAAGTGCCAAACGTCGGGCACTCGGCAAAGATTTGAATTTTAAAAAACTTCGCCGAGTGTTATGTCAGTACTCGGCAAATTACTGATTTTACCAAAAAAAATAAACTTTGCCGAGTGCAATATTGGCGACACTCGGCAAAGTAATGGTCGGTTGCCCGGTGCCGCCCATGCACTCGGCAAAAAGTCGGGCAATTTTCTTTGGCGGCGTGCCCAGCTTTGCCGAGTGCTTGCACTCGGCAAAGCTGGGAATTTTATTTTTTTTGCTGTTTTACGTTGATTGATCTTTGCAAATACACATATACATATACCATAAGCATTCATATATACACATAAACCACATATATCACCAATTCACATATATAATCCACATATATCACAAATTCACATATATAATCCACATATATCACAAATTCACACATATAGTCCAACATCCAAACGAAATCCAACATGTCCAACATCCAAACGAAATCTAACATGTCCAACATCGAAACGAGATCCATCACAGTGCAACATGTCCAACATCGAAAAGAAATCCATCACGGTGCAATAGGTCGAACCTAATCACCACCAACTCATCGCCCGACCCGTGGCCTCCCTAGTGCGAAGAGTGTGAGGGGCCCTCACCTTGCCCTGGATACCACCCATCTTTGCGGCGCTGATTGGTACGTCCACCCGTGGTGTGTAGGAGGGACGTGTGGAAGCCCGTAGTGTGGCCGCCGCATGCCCGGAGGAGGAACGCCACTGGCCACGCGTGTCCGTGGAGTCGGGCCAACCGGATGGGGTGGAGAAGGGCGACTGGAGGAGTCGGGTTCGAACCCCCGTGATGTGGCTGCATAAAGGAGAGGCGATCTCATTAGTACCTGCAGGATGGCCGCACAAGCCAAAGAAATAAACAACAACATATACTCACCGGAGTCCCTACGGGAGGAGGAACGGGAAACGGGGGGGTGGAGCGAACAGCGAGCTAGGGCAACGGAGGCGGGGTCACACCCGGATTTGGAGGCCCCCGGAAGAAGGCCGCCACGCCCCGCATCCGACGCGACCGTATTGCCGGTATGCCTCCAACTCCCGCCGATGGGCCTCTGCACGGGCCGCCGCTCGCCTCAAAGTCTGCCGCCTGGGCGCCTGCGCCGGCCTCCAACTCGCCATCCGGGCCTGCAATATTACACCCGTAACATTGAAACAATGCATAGGCAGCGGACATGTGTAAAACCAGTGAGAACGACGAATGAAACTATAATTACACGAAACGCCTGCATCATCTGCGTGGAGCTCACGCCGAGGTGCTATGGGGATGTCGAGGAGGTCGTGCTCCTTGAGCGAATCTCGCTCAGCCTAGGAACAGAGGACGGGTCGATCGTCTTTGTTGGCCATCCAATGCCGGCCGTCTTTGCTTCCCTCCTCCCAACCTCATCACGAGGTGCGTATCTAGGGGCGCGGTGGCTGGATCGAAGTCGTCCCCATAGCGTTGCTTTGCCGCCTCGGTGTACTGGGTAAGCTTGGGGTAGACGCGGGCGTTGGTGTACGCCTCGGGCCCCTTCGTCGGGTCGTAGACGTTGTCCTTGTCAGTCGATTTGCCGCTGTGACTCAAGGAGAACCCCGCGTACTCGATGTCTTTGGTTTTCATGCGAAGCGGACTGCGAGGAGAACACAGAGATGGTTAGAAGTGGAGATTTGAGCGCTTGAATAAAAAAATCAACGAGAATCGTACCCATCTTTCCATATACACTTTGGGAGGGGGGCACGCTCCCTTGGTGGTGTGGCTTCCCTTCCATCTCCAAGCGACATCTCCGACGAAGTCTTTTAGTCTCGTACGTCTCCTCCAAGAGCCACTTGTCCACAATGGCCTCCCAGTAGTCCTTGTACTTGCTGCACCACCCCGGACACATCCGCATGACATAGCGAGAGGATGAATGGAAGCCTGCTTATTTTTTCGAAGGAATCGGAATAAATGTGTTCTCTCTGAACCTAGATGTACTTGGTCCCTGGTGAGGTCGGTCTCCCTCCACGGAGCATCATCTCCCTTGCTTCATGCTTCCTCACCACCTTGCCAAGCACGTCAGCGTTGAAGGAGATGATGCACTAGACACGTGCCTCATGGTACAGGTCCTTGAGCCGGTCTCGGCAGACCTTGTCCTGCACTTTAGCGGCCAGCGCCTCTTGCCCCGCCTCGCACGTGAAGTAATCCTGCATATAGACAACATGTATCATTCTATTATTTTAAAAACATAGTATTTAAAAAACGTGAAGTAATCCTGCATACAGACTCACCTAGAACTCTGTCTTGATCTTCGCCGCAAGGGCGCCCTCCTCCACCTTGACGAAGTGCTCCCACGTATAGGGCGGCTCCCTCACCGCCCCGACGGTCACCAGGCCAGGGTAGTTCGCTTTAATCAGGAGGCTCTGGATGCCATTGATATGGCGCGAGCTGCCCCCTCCGCTTACAATCGCCGATTCTTGCATGAGCCATTAAAGGCAATTGTTAGTCTGAAGTTCGTTTTTCAACATGTTATATGAACAAGTAGTGCAAATATCAATGGCTACTTACTTGTCACCGTGGGGGTCGAATCACCGGGCGGCGGGACAAAGGGATCGTCCCATGCGGGAGGGTCGAGGCCCCACATTTGGTAGACCCTGCTCAAACTCGAGGAAGACTTCTCGACAGGTGTCTCTTCGGCGCCGGAGTCCGAGTCTGAAGAGGTGTGGGTCGGCGGCGTCGACGACGGCCCCGGCTGGCCCGACGACGGCCCGGGCTGGCCCGGCGAAGAAACAAACTCAAGCCTCCTTGTGGGCCGGGCGATGTCGGCTGCGCCTCGACGACGTCTCCACCGTCGGTGCTGCTCATCGGGCTCTCCTCCTCGCCGGCCTCCTCCTCGTCGGCGTGGGGAGGGGGGGGGGGCCTCGCGAGGGATCTGGACCCCCGTCGGCGTTGCCGCCTTCCGCCCGTCATTTTGTCGTCCCTGCAAAGACAAAGAGTAAACCAATTAGTATTGCAAAATGAACAAAACATAATTGAAAGGTAACAATAATAACAAAATAGTATTACATGATTTAGAAATTATCTCCCCGAATGCCAAAGGCTGGCATGTAGTCATCACTATCACTATCACTATTGTAATCATCAATGTCACCATCCTCATCATCTCAGATCGCCCTCGGCATGTGCATCGCCCTCCACAACTCCTTCGCGCACCATCTTCCATCGTTCAAGAATTTGTAAGTCCTTAGCATCCCCGCACCTCATCACCCTCGTCCTCATCGATGGCGTTGTCTACTTCCATGCCATCAGCGAAAAGAATGTCTATCTCCAAATGTCCTTCTAGCCCCTCGGGTTGATAGAACTCTTCTCGGTGTTTGGGTCAAGGTTATAATCATCATCGTTCGGAACAGGCGCTTTACCGTGCGGCGATACCGGCCGCTTGCACAAGGTACCAACCCGCGAGGTCCTCGTGTTTTTGGCATGCCCATGGGAGATAATAAACTTGTGTGGCATGTATATTAGCCACAATATAGACATCTTCTCCTCCATATACGGAATCTCGTCGAATTTTGACTTGCCCAATCGTAGGGTCTACTTTCGTGTCATCGAGGATCGAACCAATGGCATTTGAATACCACTAGCTTGAGCTCTTTAGGACCCCGAAGTTGAGCTCATGTATTTCTTCGACTATGCCGTAATAGTCCTTCTTATCCAAGCCGGCGCACGAACTGCGGTGCACGTTGTTTTTGCGGTTGGGCCGACTCTCCTCGTAGCTTCTCGTGCGGCGATAGCCATTCACATCATAAATGGTGAACGAGTTGACCCTACGGGGAAGCCATTGCCCACTGTTTTAAATCTTCGCACATTTCGGCATATGTGCGGGCCTGCAAGCTGAGGCCATGTACATCGTTACATTATATGTTACTAGGACTAAAGTGGAATATCAAAGTCGGAACGAGGTTAGTTGGATGGTACCTTTGAGCAGAACCAGGAAATAAAATTGGGCTGCCCATTTTTTAGAAGATTGTCTTCTTGTTGCAAGGTAGGAGCCCCATTCCCTCTCCAGTGTTGACCAATAAATTCCTTGAAAAAACAAGGCAAGTGGGTCGGATCGATAGGTGGAGGATAGTGACGGCGTATGGAACAAGCTCATTGAGAACTTATTGCTGATAAGGACCCACTTCGTCAAGGTTCAATAACACATAGAGCATGATAGTGCGCCACTCATCAAAGGACAAGTGCTTGTGGGTAGCTGCGCTTCCTCTTCCGACTTGCCCTCTGAAAAGGCTGAGGTTCAGTGAACTCTTGTTGGCGTTGTAACGAGGGGTAGGATTGTGGACGCTAGGAAGTTTCTCAGTATAGTACGCCTGTGTGAAGGTCGACACCTCCTCTAGAATGTATGCCTCTCGCCACGGAAAGCTCAATTTTGGCTTTATTCTGCATTTTCTCCGAAGTACCTTGAGAGCCCTCTCGATTGGATAGCACCAACGGAAGCGCGGGCCCCCAATCGTGCCTCGCTCGGAAGGTGCAAAATCAGTCTTTGCATCGACGGGGAAGAAGCCGGTGGAAATATCATCTCCAACTTGCGGATCAACACAGGCAAAGACGCTCCGGATCAGCAATCGCATCCCGAGATAACTCCTTAGCACAAAGCCGGTGGAAGAAAAAGCTCAACTCTGCCGGGGACGCCGCCACACGGCTCGGAGAGGTATCCCCGAAGTCATCACGGGAAGGATCCGCTCAATCCATATGTGGAAGTCATGACTCTTCATCCCTAAGACTTTCATAGTCCGCAAGTTCACTCCCCCTACTCGGATTCGCCGCATACCCATCGGGAGCGATAACGTCTTCATCCATCGTAGTACTTCCTTCCTATCGGCCCTTTTGATGATGTAGTCGGCGGGCCCTTTTTTCCATCTCTTCCCGGGGCTAGGGGGTCTCTATCACTAGCTTTGGTCTATCGCGACATCATCTCTATGTCAAGTCTAGCCTTAACGTTGTCCTTTGACTTCTTAAGGTCCATGGTTGTTGCGAAGAGTGCCTCGGAGATATTCTTTTCTCGTGTGCATTACATCGATGTTGTGTGGAAGAAGAAGATCCTTGAAGTAGGGGAGATTAGTCAAGCCCGATATATAAGTCCACATGTGTGTGGTACCATATCCAACAAAACAACCTTTCTTTTCATCGATTTTGAGACTAGCTAGCTCGGCAAGGACCTCTTCACCGGTCATAAACTTTGGGATGGGGTCGGTGACTTCAACACCTTTCGTGAAGTGCTTTTTGTCTAGTCTGAATTCATGGTTCTCGGGCAAACAATTGACGATGTTTGTCAAGCGAAGAATACTTGCCACCCTTGTTCACCGGTGAACATCACACCTGCCTTGCATGTTGGGCAAGGGAACCTCCCATGAACACACCATGCGCTGAATATGCCATAAGCCGGGAAGTCATGCATTGAATATAGGTACCACACATGCATTGCAAAGTTCGTCTTTGTAGCTCTGGCGATTAAATGCGTCAAGTACCCCATTTTGCCAAGCATCTTGCAATTCATCCCACAATCGGGCCGCATGAACACACCCATATTGTTGCCCGGGTGCCTGGGTATTATCGGCGTCAAGAACGGTGCTTGAGCTCAAACATGACACTAGGGGAAGATTGAGAGGGATCACGAACACGGGCCAACAAGTGTGCGGGGCCGCCAACATTCCGTATGGGTTGAACCCATCTCATTGCGAATGCTACGCGTGCATTTCGAGCCTCCATAGCTTTTTCGGGATGCATATTATCGAAGTGCTTCCATGCATCACCATCCGATGGGTGTACCAACTTCTCGGGGATCTGTATCTTTTGCCCTTCTTGTGCCATGTCATTTGTTTTCACGGACTCCTCTGTCATGTACAGCCGTTGGAGCCTTGGTACGAAAGGAAGGTGTCGTAGGACCATCTCGGGGATCTTGGATTGTTTCTTCCTGCCATCACTACATTCTACCTCCACAAACCTAGAGGCTTTGCACTTTGGAGAGTGCGTTGCTTCCTTCAGGTCTCCCCTAAATAGGACTCACCCCTTTGGACAAGCATGGTACGACTCATACGGCATCTTGAGTCCACGAAGGAGTCTCGTGACTCATACGTGTTCTTCGGGCGGGGCGTGACCCTCCGGAAGCGTTTGCCAATAGCCGACAACGTGGTGTCGGCCGTCTCGACTAATGCTCAATTGCGACTTCAACGCTATAAGGCGTGAAATGGCATCCGGCCGTAACCATTGTCTTTCGTGAAGGGGCGGTTGTGCCGCCTCCATCATCTCGTAGAACGCCTTTGCGGTTTCCTCAGGTTCCTCCTCCAATCCTTCATTGAACCGTGCATCGTGAAAGTCTATGTCTGCCATTCCGGCATCTGCATCATAGTCCTCGAGGAGGGGCCTCACCACGTCCTCTCTAATACGATCGACTTCACCGTGGAAGATCCAGCGGCTATAGTTTGGGACGAATCCGTGCTTATAAATATCTTTGCCCATTTCAACCTTTCGTTTCTTTTTCTTGTTCTTACATTTGCTGCAGGGACACGGCATCCGAATAGACCCTTTAGCAGCTGGGCCAAATGCATGCTCCAGGAAAGCATCGGTCCCCCTAATCCATTCAAGGCTCTTACTTGCGAAGCCCATGTACATCCACTCACGGTTATCCATCCTCTGTCATACGCCCATGTCAGCGAGCCATATAACCAGCAATTGCATCTACACGGCCTTTGTACCATCTAATAGGTGAGGGATAGGTCCTAATCCCACCGAGGATGCGTGAGACAAGGTTAGCTTCCATGCTCGCTCCTATCCGACACGGATTTCGGCTGACACCTCCCATTTGTTCTCCCGATACACGCCCCGGCGGGGAGAGTGTGTATCCGGAGAACAACGGGGAGGTCTTTGCCGAAAATCCGGCTTGGACGGGAGGCGAGCATGGATGCTAACCCATCTACGCATCCACGGGCTGTCCAAAAACGTGGACAATCCGAACAGATACGGTCGCAGATATGCACGGATCGCATACCAACGCCTCTGTATCTCTTTCGGACGGGAGAGGCGCCCTAACGGGTCGCGCTATGTAAGACAACTATAAGGACGGGAGGTGATTAATACCTATGGTGTCGGTGGAGACGCGGTGCAGCAAGACACGCAGCGCCCACGAGGACGATCGGGGTCGCCGAGTCCCTCCCACAGATCCTCCTACAAAACAAGGGCAAAAAATAGTTAGTGTTGACTCAAAATTTTAAAGCACCTCCCCGCACGGGGAGGTTCCCAAAAACCTCGCAAAAAAACATAGCACGAAGGCCAACAACCACATGCATATACCTAATATGGGCACGAAGGCCACCAACCACATGCATATACCGAATATGGGCACGAAGGCCACCAACCACCAATATATCACCAAGAGCCATTTACTTTACTTCTCGAAACCATGCAACTAACACTACTACTTAACCACTACTACTACTAGTACTAACCCTACAACTAACACTACTACTTGACCACTACTAACAACTACTACTAACCACTACTAACAACTAGTACTAACCACTACTAACAACTACTACTAACCACTACTAACAACTACTACTAACAACTACTAGAAGGATATGGCTTACCTTGGCCGCGGGAACGGCAAGAGCAACGGTCAGCGACGACGGCGTGGATCACCGCAGCGAAGACGAAGAACGACGACCGGTCCGAGAGGCACTTTCCTCTTCTTCCCTCCTTCCTCTTCTTCCCTTCCTCCCTCTTCTTCCCTTCCTCCCTCTTCTTCCTCCTCCCCTTCCTCTTCTTCCCTTCCTCCCTCTTCCTCTTCTTCCCTTCCCTTCCTCCCTCTTCCTCCTCACCCTTTCTCCCTCTGCCGGTCGAATCACGGGGGCCGGGGCGGGGGGCTGGGCCACGGTGGCGGCGGTGCGGCCGGCGCCCGGCGGCGGCCGCGCCGGCCCGGGCGGCGCGAGGCGGCAGCGTGGGAGGCCGGCAGCCACGCTTCGCCCGTGGCCGGCGGCTCGGACGGGCGAGGGGCGGGGTCCGCGGGAGGTGGGGTGGCGGATCCAGCGACCCTGGGGCGGCGCGGCTCCGGCAAAGGCGGGTGGCGTCGCGGCGATTTGGGCGGCGGCGGGCGTGCGGGCGGCGCGGGGCGGGCGGATTGACTGAAATGGGCTCGGGTCGGATATTTATCCGGCTTTGCAGTGCCGAAATGAGGCACTTTCGGCAAGGTTTTACTATTTTTTTAAAAAATACTCTTTGCCGAGTGCCTTGTGACTGGGCACTCGGCAAAGCACCCTTTCTTAGGAGTGCCCGTCCGGCACTAGGCAAATTATGAATTTTTTTGTTTTTCATCCCATATTTTTTTGTGTGGCCTTGGTACCTTAATTACATCTCATGTTCAAAATTTGGGACAATTTCAAGTTGTTTTGCTATATTTCATGAATTATTTCTATTTTCTTGCATTTTACGGACCACTCCAAATTTGAGCTGCAGGTACATGAAATAATGGAATGTGGTCATTCAAAAAATATTATTCATGATGTTTGGCGTATGTTTAGGCTCAATCCGGGGAACTTCTTGCGAGAAATTACGAACATTTTTGTGTCGAGAACATGACGAGTTACATGCGGGAAAAGTGTTTTTAAATTCTATAAAATCCAAGCGAAGTTTAAAAATCACGAAACTTGGCGAGGTGTCTTGTCATCTCATGAGGGAGGCTGTGGTAAAAATTTGAAAAAAGTTTCGAGCAAGTTGTGACGTCGGATGGCTAAAACTCGGACATCTCCACACTCTCCACATGTGATAAGTGTGGGGATCTGCGAGGTTTTAGGCATCGACATCACAACTTGCTCGAAACTTTTTCAAATTTTTACCACAGCCTCCTCATGAGATGACAAGACAACTCGCCAAGTTTCGCGGATTTTTAAACTTCGCTTGGATTTTATAGAATTTAAAAACACTTTTCCCGCATGTAACTCGTCATGTTCGACACAAAAAAATGTTCGTAATTTCGCAGACGAAGTTCCCCGGATTGAGCCTAAACATACGCCAAACATCATGAATAATATTTTTTGAATGACCACATTCCATTATTTCATGTACAAGTAGCTCAAATTTGGAATGGTCCGTAAAAATGCAAGAAAATAGAAATAATTCATGAAATATAGCAAAACAACTTGAAATTGTCCCAAATTTTGAACATGAGATGTAATTACGGTACCAAGGCCACACAAAAAAATATGGGACAAAAAAAAAAAAAAAATTGCATAATTTGCCGAAAGTGCCGTGTCGGGCACTCCTAAGAAAGACACTATTTGCCGAAAGTGCATATACGCGGGCACTCGCAAAGGATACCTAGTTTGCCGAGTGCCTAACATCCGACACTCGGCAAAGGTGACGGAAAAACGTGGCCGTTTGGTCCTGTTATCCTTTGCGAGTGTATTATTTTGCCGACGGCCACGCACTCGGCAAAGACATAATTTTCCGAAAGTGTTGAACACCGCCCGGCTTTGGCACTCGGCAAAGATGTCTTTTTGCCGAGTGCTCAGATTGGCACTTTCGGCAAAGATGCTCTTTTTGCCGAGTGCCCGACTTTTTCCACTCGGCAAACTTTTTTCGCACTTTCGGCAAAGAAGCGGATTCTGTAGTGTATGTGTAATAAGATCATCTTCAAAAAACTTCCTCACTCAGTGCATAGATGCAAAGTTGTTTTCAAGAAAGAATTTGTTCTAGTTAATTACTTTATGCGCAAAAGCAACCTACCACCCTTAGATTTGGCTACATTGATCAATGTAATTTTGGCTATTTTATTCTTAATCTCTTTTTATTTCATGAACTTTAGGTTGTATTTTGTACTATAATTTTGTAGTTTTAATAAATTTACCCCTCCTGTTTCATATTTCAAAAAAAAAAAAATGCTTTGTCATTGCAGCCCCCACTACTGAAAACTTTTCAATTGGAACGGTATAATATATAAACTGAATGATGTGCCATGATGCAATGCAAAAGGGGCAAGGGATATAATTCAAAAAGGAAAACATACTTTACTTGAAACTTTACGTCCCACTTGAAGTTGTCCACTGCTTTGTGTACACTTTCCTACTCAAACATGTGGCCAAGGGAACATCTTTTTCGAATGTCCATCGGCTAAATATACATTTGGAGTCTAATTTCCTTCTCTTTTGGTATTAACTATAGACCTGCTGACTGGGATCAATACTGGCCTTGGATCCAGAGCATTTTACCTAAAG
This sequence comes from Hyparrhenia diplandra, assembly GCA_015847255.1. Taxonomy (NCBI): domain Eukaryota; kingdom Viridiplantae; phylum Streptophyta; class Magnoliopsida; order Poales; family Poaceae; genus Hyparrhenia; species Hyparrhenia diplandra. The sequence goes on from JADLZK010008364.1 coordinate 992,652, forward strand.
CAACTAATATATGCACATGTTTGGCCCGACAGCTGTTTGTTGGGCAATCTGGAGAGCGAGAAACATAATTTGCTTTGAGAAAAAACGAGTGCAATCTCCTACTGAGATTGTGTGCTTAATGTGTTCTTTTCTTACATACTGGGCAGGTCTGCGGACTGATGAGCTCAAGTACCAAGTGATAACTGGAGTAAAAGCGATCAAGATGGCGGCCCTGTCATTCCACCAGCAGAACGAGACGGGACGTGTCTAGGAGAAGCAACTGGTACCATATGCAGGAGGTGGAACATACTGATCTTCATCATCAGCGGGGAGTTGGATAGGATAGTGCACCCCTTTTGTTTTGTCTGGCAGTTTATGTTGAGTCCGCGGTGTTGCCGCTGCTTGTAATGAAGTTAATAGAAGTCGTTCTTGGTGCGGGAGCTCTTCAGGGCTGCCTGGTCGTTTCCCCCTCAACTAGGTTCCCTGGGTGTTCTTAGTTGGGGTGGATTATCGTCTTGCGTCTGAAGTTTGGTAGGGAGGTCAGTCTTAAACTCTGTAATTTCGTTGCGAAAGTAATGAAATTCGGGTAAACCGTTGTGGAAAAAAATTGTATGGTCGTCGCTTGACTGTTTGCTAGGATCATAGTGTTACGGAAACAAATAAATATGTGACGTATGAGCAAATACTAATGGTAGAACCAATAAAAGACAACCTATAAGGAAATACATATGGGACGTATGATATGAAACACGTGTGACGTATGGTATGAAAGTGATGCTCGGCGGCCTGCCTATAAATATGTAGATGCACGCGAGAGGGAGCCATACCTGCAGAGCAGCAGCAAGCACAGAAACACACGGTCTCACCTGCCATTTCTGGGGAAGACATGGCTGCTGCAACTGCCAGTAACAGCAAGACGAGGAGGGCGATCCTTGTGCTCTTCATCTGGGCCGTGGCCATGCTCTTCTTCATGGCCGCCCTCCACCCCAACGGTAACTAATTCATTTTTTTGTTTTCACCATTGATTTTCGTCTTCGCTTTCGTTTTCGACCATGCTGATTTTGTTTTTGTGTGTTTATTTACCATGACGTACAGTACTGACCGCTGCGGATGGCTGCGTGTGCTGCCCTGCAGCAGATGGGTGTCTGAACTATGTCACATGCTGCACAGAGTGCTGCACAGAGGCTCTGCAGCAGGACTAATGACTGCCTGCCTATATAAATATATACTAGTGATATGGGCGCGTCCGTCGCCGAGCCCAGCCCATCATTTATTGGGTCCCAGTATGACAGCCATGAGGATATGGCGCCGCACCCGTTAGAATCTGTACTCGGCTTTCTTTCTGATTTGGCTTGGGTACTGTCTGGCCTATTAATACGATGTTTTTTTTTTCTATAGAAGATGGGCTTGTCGTAACTAAAAAAAAAGTATGTGGCCCGTGGTCGATTGCCATTCTTCTCTTTCTATTTTTTCTTTTTTGTTGCCTAAGACCTGAGTCAGCCTACGAATAGATAGGAGTGATGCCAGCTTGGAGCCAAACATTTGCCAACCAAATTATGTTGTAATCAGGCGACCATCAATCATTGAATCGTGAATTGTGATCACACGGCTCTGAGCTCTCTGCTACTGAATGACAGGATCCTTTGCCTGTGTCTCTCTCACTCATATATTCTCCCTTGTCTTGTGCCTATACCTTATACCTTTTTCGTTCATGCGTGCCAAGTTAGTGAAACTGAATGGAATGATACGTGAACATGGCAGCATGTTTATCTCACATCAGCTTCATGCGAAGCTACAAGCATCGTCGATCCTGTAACTGGAGCTGCGGATGCGGGATCGGTGGCCGGCCGCTGGACTAAGCAGAGGGTCCTCTGCTCCGTCACCTGCATTCAGCAATGGATGTCGAGCATCTCCATCAACGGGCCACCCTTAGCAGTTAGCTCGGAGCGGTTTCGCCAGCGCTGCAGTCCGGGCACTGCCAGCTACAAGAGTCTCAGGGCACCCAAACATTTGCGTGGGAAATTACAGAAGCTGCAGGAGCTCAAAGCCTCCACCAGCCCACGGAGCTTGAGATGAAGGGACCTGCTACTGGAGTCAATGTATTGTAGTGCAGGTTTAGTCGAGGTTACTGACTCGGGAATTGTTACTGTCCTCCCAAGTAAATTTTGTTACTGACTCGGGAATTTGTCCTATGAGACCCTGCTACTTCATTACATGTTTAGTGGTGTTGTTGAGTTACAGCTCTGCATCCGGCCCTTTTTCATGGAAATCATCGTTACGATGTGCCAAGAAATTTGGATTATGTGTAACAAGATGATCTTCAAAAAAACTTCCTCACTCAGTGCATAGATGCAAAGTTGTTTTCATGAAAGAATTTGTTCTAGTTAATTACTTTATGCGCAAAAGCAACCTACCACCCTTATATATAGATTCGGCTACATTGATCAATGTAATTTTGGCTATTTTATTCTTGAATCTTTTTTTTTATTTCATGAACTTTAGGTTGTATTTTGTACTATAATTTTGTAGTTTTAAAAGTTTCAGTAAGGGCTCCAACCCCAACTGTTTCAAAAAAAAATGCTTTGTCATTGTAGTCCCCAATACTGAAAACTTTTCAATTGGAACGGCATAATGTATAAACTGAATGATGTGCCATGATGCAATGCAAAAGGGGAAAGAGATATAATTCAAAAAAGGAAAACATATTTTACTTGAAACTTTATGTTCCACTTGAAGTTGTCCACTGCTTTGTGGACACTTTCCTACTCAGTAAAGGCTAAATATGATGCAGATCACTTTTTTTAGTGTTTTGTCCTCCCAAGGTGCTGGTGCGCTGCCAAATAGTACTATATCAATTGTTTTCCCCATTCATCTCACACTCGCCATATGATTTGTTTCCAGATAGCATCTCCAACAATTTCTAGCACACAGCATATAAAATCTATGGTTATTCTAACTCCAAAAATAGAGTAGTGAGTGAATTTATTGTCTATCTCCAATAGTTTTCAAAAACTGTTTATGAAAATTTAAAACAAAGTCACCAAACATTTTTCATCCAGCCCCACTAACCATTCACTACCTTTAGTTGAATTGTGAAAATCTATAATAATCTTACCTAAATCTAGACCTGACACGCATGGACTGGCTAATAGCAGTTTGCAAGCAGTGGTTTCAGCAAACATGAATAATATTGTGTGTTATAGGGGAGGGGGGGGGGGGGGGGTTTTAAATATGGACCTGCAAGAGAATCAAGCAAGGATCTGTTAGGCAATTTGATGTACACAAAATGATCTTGTTTTTTGAGAAAAAACTAGATTAACTCTTTTATGTAGGCTAACCTCTTGAGTGAAATGTATTGCCTGCAGTGTCAAGGAGAGACTACCTATTCAGCGAGCAGAGCTTTGGAGGTCAGTGTGTTAGACATTTTCATTAAGAAAGAATGCGAAAGCAATAATAGGCTTTGTTTCTTTTTTTTTTCATTTTATTTGTGTTCTCAATTTGGTTGGGCACGGTTGTAGAGACTAAAAATGTTACCTTTTCTTTACGATTTGCCAAGAAAAGTTTGGTATACCACTAGAAAGTAGACGTAACCACCAGCTATTCTCCCCTATACAACATGAAATGCTGTTTTTGGAGTTGGAAGGTGGGGGCTATATATATTTTCCCCCCACGACCTTGCACTCTCTCTTGCTCATTTGTTCAGCTAAGAAAACCACTTGAGAGTGCAAGGAAGAGCAAGAGGCTAAGGAGGTGTTCATATGCAAGATTAAGGACCTCTTTAGTGCTTTGAGAGATTCAAGTGTGCATCCACTCTTCTCCTAGGTTTGTTGAGGTCAAGTGAGAGTTTGTGCTTGTTTCTCTTGGTGATCGCCATCACCTAGATGTCTTGGTGGTGGATCATGGCTTGAAGATCACCCGGTGGAGCTTGTGGGTGGCTCAAGCGAGCTTGTGAGCGGTTGTGGGCGATTCACCGCGACGGAGTGTCGAAGAATCAACCTGTATAGAGCACTTAGTTCTTGAGAGGATTAAGATGGAGCGATACTCTTGTGAGAGTGCTCCAATGAGAAGTAGTGGGGGAGTGGCGACTCTCCGATACCTCGAAAAAACATCGTCGTGTCCCTTCCTCTCTTTACTTTGAGCATTTAGTTTCCGCAATTCTATTTCATGCCTTTGCATTCCTAGAATTTCCATGCTAGAGTAGGTTTGGAACTTAGAGTGCTAAACTTTGTGAGGTAGTTGCTAGAAACACACATAGACACAAGTGGGTGAATTCGGGCTATTAGGGTTAATTTGTGCAAGAAAATTTTAGATTAGCCCAATTCACCCCCCCCACCCCCGCCCCACCCTTGGGCATCTTGATCCTTTCAATTGGTATTAGAGCCAGGTTGCTCACGATTTAGGCTTCACGACCTAGAGCAAGATGTCTAAGGGATGGCCCACCTCCCATGTTCGATGATGATGACTTTCCTTATTGGAAGATTCACATGGAGGCCTATCTAGAGGCTCAAAACCCCGGTGTGCTCAAAGCCGCCACCAATGGTTACTGAAAAACCTAAGGATGAAAAAGCCCTAGAGAAGGAACAAATCATGTGGAATGCCAAGGCCCAAAACACCATCTTTAGAGGCATTGGCAAGGATGTGTTCAATCGCGTGAGGAACCACAAAAACGCCCATGAGCTATGGACGGAGATTTGTGTGCTCCATGAGGGAACAAAGAGTGAGCGTGAGGAACGCTACCATCTTGTCATGAATAAGCTTAATGCCTTTGAAATGCTCTCTCATGAAAATGCTAATGACATATATGGTCGTTTGAATGTTCTTGTAGAGGAAATCAATGGACTTGGACTCACACAAATATCACCATCCGATGTTGTAAGAAGAATCTTGTGTGTCCTCCCCATTAAGAAATATGGGCACATTGTAAACGCGTGCTTCACCAAGGTGATCTTTCCAAGTCTACACCGACACAAATCTTGGGAAAGATCAATGCTCATGAGATGTACATGCACATCAACCCTAAGGATGAGTCTTCCTCCACCAAGAAGAAAGACCTAGCATTCAAGGCAAGCATGGAGAAGAAAGGCAAAGGCAAAGGTTTGATGACTTCTTCTCATACTCCAAGTCATGCCTTTACATTCCTAGAATTGCCATGCTAGGGTAGGTTTGGAACTTAGGGTGCTAAACTTTGTGCGGTAGTTTCTAGAAACACACATAGGAACAAGTGGGTGAATTCGGGCTATTATGGTTAACTTGTGCAAGAAAATTTTAGATTAGCCCAATTCACCCCCCCTCCCCGGGCATCTTGATCCTTTCACTCCTTGAATCCACGAGCACCACCCCCGCCTACATCCTCGTCTTCCCTTTGACGCCTTCATCTCGCACCGCCGAGACAAGATAGGAGAGCGCGGACCGCACGGAAGCTTCGGCGAAAGTGCGTCGGTCGCGCCATTGAGGCGTTTGTTGAAATGCCCGTGTTGATAACGCCCTGTTATTTTACTTTTATATTTAGATTTTGCTTTCAAACGGTTCTAGATCCTAAGTAACAAAAGAGCTTAAAACATTATGGTCATTTACAACTTGATTGAAGGCATACTAGTGCTCAAATTGTGATTGAAATGAGATAGATAATGAAATTCATGAGTTAATGTTGTTCAAAATCCAATTTGGATGTTTAAATATAAGTCTTTGCTTACTGTACAACATTTTTGAACGACAGAGCATTATCATCCTAATTTGGTTACATGTATAGACAACCATGGCGTGGTATGTAGTGTTTGTTGGCCACGTGCCAAGGGTCTATCTATCCTGGGAAGATTGCTATGCTCAAGTCAAAGGCTACCCTCATAATTGTTACAGAAAATACAACACAGAAGGTGAAGCTTTCATCGCCTACTCTGATGCAAACTAGCCAACACTTGGAGGTTGAAGAGAAGCCAACCCACATAGATATGAAGATTGCGAGAATTGCTCCTTGGTCTTGGAAAGATGTCATGCTTTTATATCTATGGTCATTGTTTTCCTTATTTTAGAAGTTGATGTAGGCTTAGTTTTGTACAACATTAGGTAGAGTTTGTTGTATGTCACCATTAGATCCTGTAATGATTTGACGATATTAATGTATGATTCGTTTAAGTATATAAAAAGAATTGAATTTCATGAATAAATTTATAATTAAAAATATTAAATAAAAAATGCTAGTTAGCGTGGGCCCGATGGCGAATGACCAACAAACCGGCAATGTTACTACAATAAACACTATCGGTTTGAATTATAAACCATCATAGATGATAGAAATAGCACTATCATTTTGCATTAACCAACCGACGGTGTCAACCGCAATAACACTATCGGGTTAAAAAATCAACCGACATTCTTTCACGTAAAGATCCTTTGTCGGGTCCACAATAAACCGACATTGTTGTCTCTTTGCTACACTATCGGCACCATGTAACCTGATAGTATTATTTCCCTCACTTCTGTCGGTTGTTTGTAGCCCGATAGTGTTCTAAACATAAATGTTGCCGTTTGACTTAGGAACCGGCATTGCTTGGATCATAAATGCTGTCGGTCGAAGAAGCACTCGGCAGTGTTTGATCACATTGCGCGGCCGGTTTGATAGCGAGCCGGCAGTCTCTCCTCAAATCACCACCGGTGTTTCAACCCGGCAGTGTTTCGAACCCCACATCACTGCCGCTTTGGTTCTATCGGTTCATTTTCCGTCAGTGAAGGGGGTTTGAGCCTGTTAGTGATGTACAAATCTGTAGTAGTGTAGAGCTTCGGTTGCTTCCTCTGAAGAGCTAGCTAGCAACAATTATATCATCCACATAGACTAACACAAACGTACTATAACAGTGATTTGTCTGCCTTTACCACCAGACATAATGTATCTTCATAGTCTATGTCATATCTTTGCTTGAATCATTCTGCAACTAGCCATGTTTTATATAAATCAACTGTCTGCCTTACGCTTCACCTTGTATACCCATTTACAACCGATGATATTCTCATTGTTTGGTGGATGAACAAGTTTCCATGTCCCATTAGGGCTTGATACTCACTGTTCATTGCCATTTCCCAATTCTTGTCTCCAAATGCCTCTTCAAAGAGTGGTTAGTTCATGTGTTGAAGCAGTTGCATGCATGCACCAGCGATCTCTGCTGTCTGTATGCGTTTTGGGCTTGCTAATAATTCCGTGTTGGAGGTGTGTCATCGCCGCACTTGATGAGGTTGATTGGGTGCCGTAGCAGTAGCATCGGATCCGGGCGACGAAATCCCCACTGGATCAGGTACAGTACCGCGGGCTTCGTCCGGATCCGTTTGTGGCGATGCGGGCGTTGCTGCCGAGACGTGGGATGCTAAAGCTGGTGTAGAAGATCCTGTGGACGAGGTGGGTGTGCCCCCTTACCGTTAGCAACAGATTTGGACGGAAGGATGTGGAGGGCAAAACAAAGATGGACAATGTTACACAGGCGTGCTCAAACTTTTTAGAGAAGTCCGGTGCATATTACGTAATGGCATATACAGTTAAAAAACTCAGTTGATGATGCCTGTTCTGTCAAATTGAAGCATCTATGACACGGAAATATCGGCACTTGTGTAGTAATTGATGGCGCTTAGAGCAAGTACAACAGCGTTTGTAATCTTGGCGTCGGTAACCTGGCGATTTTGCAAGAACACCCCCCCCCATCGGCGGCCTCGTCGCGTCGCCTCCGGGCGGCAGCGTCCGTTCCGTTCCCGAGGCGAATAGACCATAGCGGCGCTGTAGAGGCCGTCTTCTCGTCGTCGCGGCGGCGCCGGATCCCAGCGTCTGGCGCGCTCCTCCTCCTTCCCCTGCGAAAATCCCTCCCGCGTGCCTACTTCTTCCCCGCCAAGCGCGCAGCAAGGCTCGCGGTTGCGGCGATTGAGCCTGCCGGTGCGCGGCGTAGACCTCCTCCATGTGCCGCTGCTTGCGGCGGGGTGGCAGGGACCTCAAGCACGGGCCGGAGGGAGGGAAGGAGCCTCCACCGGCCGCTGAGCAGGGACCTCAAGCACGGGTGAGCTCATCCCTCAGCACGGGTGAGCAGGAAACTTGATTCTATCTTCTGATTATGCTTGGGAAAATTGTTGACTTCAATATTGTTTGCTTAGTCACTGTAAATACTGAATGATATCTTTTGCAAATACTGAATGCTACCTTATGTCTTTTTGGACAGGGTGCACCAATATTACTGTAATGAGCTATCTGGTAGCAATCTCTGAAACTAGAGGCCATATGCATTTTTTCAGAATATTTCTCTGAATGCTGTAAATCTTCTGAATGCTGAATGTCAAAGGTGAATAGATGTGCGTCAGTTTCATGAACCTGTGCCTATCAGTATTTGTCATCAATTTGCACTACTATTTGTCCATCAATTTGCATTAGTATCAGTTTCTGAATGCGAAGTACTGCTGTCTGAATGCGTGTGTGTGAACTGAAGGTAGTGCGTGTGTGTGTTTATGATATCTGAATGTGAATGTGACTGGTATTTGTTATCTGCATGTATCCCGCTAGTGCTCCACTAGTCATCAATTGTGCTCCACTAGTAACCGATTGTGAATGTGAAAAGATGTGGCACTCTTTGTATACTATATAATAGTACCATGCGAGATGTGTTGTTTGCCTCTGTACCATTCTCCACCACTTGCATCCTGACTTTCTGAATGGAGCCAGTCGAAGAAATATTAGAAGACTTGATCGAAGATGAAGTCGAAGATGCTGACGAGGTGTTCACCGTGGAAGACTTGATTGCAGAGGATGAAATCTTTGATGAAATAGTAGTAGAGGGATTCAAGGCCGACATGGACAGAGAAGCTTCGACAGTACTTCGTCGTCGTCGATGCATATTACAAAGATGGGCAATGCTCAAACTTTTTAGGGAAGTCCGGTGCATATTACATAATGGCATATCTATACCTACTAATAAAGAGAGGAAATTTCTTGACCACCAAAATTTAGGTCTGCCCAGTCCGGTTATTTTTGTCCACCAAAATTTCCGTCCCGTCGGCCTTTTCCGTCCGCCTGGCAGCCAAACGGGATCATCATCAAAACAGGTCTAATATGAGTCCGATAAGAGTACGAGTGCCCTCCTTCCTCAGCTCGAAGCTCAAATCGATTGCGTGCATCCCGGGCTCCGAGCCGCCGCGGTAGCGAGTTCCGCCAGGCCGGGTACGCGCTCGATTCCTCCCTGTGCGAATCAGCACAACGCGAGCAGCGCCCACCACACGCGGGTCCGCCTGCTCCAGCAGCTCCCACGGCGCCGCCACGCGCGGCGGAACCCGCGCTGCTGCGGACGCAGGAAGTGCAGCACCAGCTTGTCCTCCGTCGGGTCGAAGTCGAATCTCGCAGATGAAGTGGCCGTCGATGAAGCGGCGAGCTGAACCGACCACGGCAAACCAGGGGACCGGTGCATTCTCCCCAGGTGGCGTAGAGGATAAGGAGCCCGGAGGTATCGGCGGCGAGGAGCGTTGGGAAGTTGTTGTGGGTGATGGGGTCGAGGCAGACTCGCGGGGGCGCGGACAGGATGCTGACGGCCGACGGCGCGGGGACGGACACAATGCTGACGCCCGGCGGCGCGCGAGTTGCCGGCAAGGACGCGTCACACCAGTGAGGACGCCACGCCAACGCACGGCGAAGTGGTGCGCGCGAGGAGGAGATCGGCTCCGTCGAGGTCCATCTCGCCTTCCCCGGCGCTCAGATTCGAGGACCCGCGCGGCGCCGTGGGAGCTGCTGGAGACGGACCTGCGTGTGGCGGATGCCGTGCGCTGGAGCCGAGCCGGCCGTGTGTACGCGAGCCGCGCAAAGACTGAGCCTCGAACAACACATCCAGGAAGCGCACGCACCATCGTCCGATCCTTGGTACACGGCATCCGGACGGGGAGTACCAGGCGCCTGTACGCCCAGGGCATACACATTTTTTTTCCCGGTAGACATATACGTATTAGAATATTTTTTTCTTAAAAATAGAGAAAGCTAATATTTTTATAGAAAAATCCTTATATGCTTTATATATGTTATTATGTCGTCACATATTGTAGATATATAGAATAGCTACATAGTTCACATGGCACGATTGATCACAACACTTTATACAATAATTTAATGTTACAAATTGTTTTTTGTGAAAAGAAGAAGTTCATTTCGTTGGTGAGTTTGCTAGACGCACACAAAAAACTACCAATAGTTGAGTGGCTATTTGCTGCACATACACTAAAGTGTACCAGGAGGTTGGAGAATTATTGTTTGGAGCACTTTCATCAACTATATTTTTTGATATTTTGCAAAACATGTTTTTCTTTCATAATGATTCATTTTATTTCTCAACTGCTCTTATACATTTTCTATATAAATAATAAAAAAATATGGTCTATAGGCTATTATCGAATGGAAATTAACCCCTTGCTGACTTTAATAAGATATTATAGTTACATATTTTTATGGATCCTTACCAAAAGTCACCAAACTATACATCTAACTCTGCGACACACAGATATATAGTATGAAAACGATCGGTCGTGGTTGCTATAGCAACCAATCACAACAACAAAAAAAGTAGCACAAATAAAAAAATAAGTTGTTGTGTTGCTCTAAAATGAAGCGAACATGTTAAACATTTGATAGTTATTTCTCCGTGGCAACGCACGGAAAAGGCTCAATTGATGATGCCTGTTCTGTCAAATTGAAGCATCTACGACACGGAAATATCGGCACTTGTGCAGTGATTGATGACGCTTACTGATCCGTCTGGGGCAGGATTGTAATAATTATCAAGGCGACCAAGTGGACGACGACGACTCTTGCCGGCCTTGTGTTGACTGTTGACCCGTTGTAGTTGACGCGTCCTTTCTTCCTTCCCGCAAACCATTATATTCGTTGAAGTGCACGCACGCCCACTACACAGAAGCTTTTTCTTAGCTGTCCACTAGCACCCAAGTCCTACCCAACGAGCAGAAAGTGTAGCTAGAATTGAAGCGCATGGCGGATGTAGAAGACTGCAACCCTGTTGCCGATCCTTCTGGTTCTGGAGGATGCTGCAAGAAGGCAGCATTGAGGAGAACAATCTTACATGGTCTAGTGGTAATAACTTTCTTATTCTCTGTGAGCTTGTTTGCCTACCATGTTTCATCGCTGGTTGCTGGGTTCGTAACCTATGCTGCTGTTGGCTGCCTATACATGTACAACTCCACCGGTCGGCAGGAGAAGTTCATCTCTGCTGGATATCTTGTCCTTGTTCTATCTGCCTTCCTTCTCTCCTCTATTGGTTACGGCATCCATAAATTTGTTTTAGGGGCCAATATGGTGGTTATGTCCACGTATTGCGTCTGGAAGCTTTAGCTTTGTCCTGCCCATGTTGAGCAATATGGTGGCTATACACTTATCCCTGAAAAAGATCATAGCAACCATCTTACATGCTGCAGTCGTAACGACCCTATTGGCTGTGATCGTAGTTTTCTATGTTGTCCATACAGACTACTACGTCGATATGGGTCCAGCATGTATAGTTCAGTTAGTAGCCTACCATGCCGTTGGTTGCCTCTACATCTGCAACTCCTCTCGTGAGAAGGAGAAGGTCATCTCTGCTGGATGTCTTGTACTTCTTCTCTTTGTTTTCCTCCTGTGCTCGCTTGCCATCAGCGAAGTTCGCATCGACCTCATTTTCGGGGCCAATATCATGGCTATATCCCCGTATTGCATCTGGAAACTCTATCCTTTGATTCGGAAACTCTATCCTTTGCCCCGGAAACTCTATCTTTTGCTCCGACGATGGTTTGACGCTCTTGATGGTGACGTGGATATAACCAACTGGTTTGACGCTCTTGGTGTGCCACGCCAAGTGGAACGGCAGGAAGAAGCAGTGCCATCCTCGAGCAATGAAATCCGAGCTACTGAAAGTGAGACACTGGAGTTGGAGGAGAGGCTGCGGAGACCAACTGCAGAACCAATTTGTCTGCCTCTAGGCTTTTTTGAAATCCATAACACGTGATTTTTGCAAGGAACGAGAACTCGATAGCGGTATGTACGGAGTGGTTTACAAGGTACGGCTGATTATTTTAGCTCCAATTAACTTCAAATGATGGCAGCAGTAATTAATGACCTCATCAAACACCAATTCTATGAAGGGAACTCTCCGATGCGGTTCAGTTATTGCTGTAAAAAGTTTCGCCAAATACATCTAGTGGATGATGTTCCATTCCAGAATGAGGTCTCTTTTCTTATGGGAATCAAACACCAAAATTTAGTACAACTTCTAGGTTTCTGTGCCGAATCAAGGGGGTCAACGTTTGTCCAGCATCCAACGAACGGGATTTGGATTATGGTTGAAGAACAGACAAGAATGCTCTGTCTCAGTATGTGTGTAAGCAAGGCCTTGATAAGCATCTTTCAGGTATATGTTACTGAAACACTCTGCATAATTTATCAGCTCCTTATTTTCATTTCCTGAGGTTTACACTGTTAGAACACACCTTGTAGCCACAAGCATTAGAACACTGAAATATGTTTCCTCCATCGCCCACCAAAAAAGAGTTATTCTAGTTCATTCTAATTAAAATCATCTAAAGATAGAATAAGTGTGCACAAAAAAATCTGATACTGGATAAGTGAATATGTCTATTTTACTGTCATAAATGCCGATGCTTTCCTTTTTGAAATTGATCAAACTTAAAATAAGTTGATTTATGACAAACTAGAACAACTTTTATTTTGGGATGACGTACATCTAGATATCATTATTACTACAATCAATCACATAAAAGGTGTTAGGTTGCTATTATTATACATCGTATGGAAAGATTAATCATGTCTAGCAAAATTATTTTTTTACAGATGAATCTTGGTCTTGAGTGGAACATGAGATACAGGATAATTAAGGGAATCTGCAATGGTTTGAATTTCCTCCATGAGCATGATATTGTACATCGTGATCTTAAACCTCAAAATATATTAATGGATGCTACTATGATGCCAAAAATTGTGGATTTTGGTTTGTCAAGGTTGTTGGGTGAACAACAATCCCACACTATTACTGTCACTTCAAATCGTGTAGGAACAATGTAAGCTACACCCCACCACAAATACCATTTGCTTTCTTATTGTATGGTCTCGATTATGGTTGCAGCATCTCAAACTCTTGATGTCACTACAGAGGATACATGGCACCGGAATACATAGACAGGGGGCATAATCTCAAACAAAGCAGATATATTTAGTTTGGGTGTCATAATAATAGAGATACTCAAAGGCTGCAGGGATGACTATCCAGACTATCGCCATAGCACCGAAAAAGATTTCCTGCACTTCACGGAGAAAGTAAGATGAACGAACGTATCTTCTGCATATGTACACCGTCGCTCTAACTCGCTTATTATATGTGCAATTTTGTAGGTGCTCAATAATTGGAGGAACAGATTCGAAAGAGTGCCAAATTATACAGCACTAGAACTACATACCCAGCTAGTGAAACAATGCATCGACATAGCCTTGGCATGTGTGCACCCTGATAAGGAGAAAAGGCCAAACGTATCAAATATAATTGAAATTCTTAATGCAACAGAAGGAGCAGCAAAAAACAGTGCCAGTCCTATGAAATAAAGCACAAGAGAATATGACAGTTGTTAAATCATATGCTACAATACTAATTATTTGCTTTGCCCACATCTCAGTGACCATTGAAGCATCAGAGGTGAGCAGTCAATAATTTTTAGCGATAGCGAGGAGCTAAAGATTCAGTGCTGCAAGTTGATAAATATCATTCCAATAGTCTATGCTTGACCCCAAAAAAAAAAGAGGTGGAACTTCCCACCCATCAATTTCCCTATGCTTCTCCCCTAACCCTATAAACGTCACTCATTCTTGTTTTGTTTATTTGGCCACAATTGATGTTTTCTTCTGATAACCCACTTCTTTCCATCTGCTCTGCAGGACATTTCTTCATCTTGTGCAATATTTCTGTCCTCCGGATTCTCTGTCTATTTACAATTTTGAATAATAATAAAGTATGAATCTCTGCACATGTCTTCCATGCTATACATCAAACTGGTATGTGCTTGTGAAATCACCTCTGTTGTCTCATACAGCAAGTTACATGTTCAGAATGTTGCTTAATTGCTTATCTGATGCCTGATCCAGTTATTTATGCACTTATATTAATGCCTTTTTGTTTGGTGTGTAACAATAAACTAAATGTGCTTTCTATCAGGTGAATACGTTTAATGTACTCCTGCCTTGCTGTTCTGAGTCTCAGAAGATTTATTGAAATATGGATGCTGCTATATGTTTTTTTTCCTTATCAGTGGCCTGCACTCTTACGAAAGCCAGTTCAGCAATAAATGTTTTTCACTCTTCTAATGTCTCTTGGATCCGAGAAAAAATAATTGGCTCTATTTCTAGTCTTCTAGACAAGGTAACAACCACATTTTAAAAAGTATGCTCGGTTTATGTTGAACATAACTGTATATACTCATTCCCCTGCAATCCAATAATGCATAAAATTTGTTGGCAGAGGATTGCTTTGATTCTCAAGTGATCTAGCAAAACAACGCTCTCAGCTTGTAAAACCTGCTTCAATTATTTCTATGTCGGCTTGAGAATCCGAGGTACAGCCTCTGGTGCATGGCTGCTGCGAAAAAAAGCTAGAAGGGCAAGGTTTGTTCAGACTAGGTCCTTCTAGTTACGGTTGTGTCGTGGTTGTTTCCTATGTGTTTAATTTATTCTTCAGTATGTGTAATCGCCTCACTCATATTTGGTCCCGTATGAGTGAAGATCCTGTTGGGGACCCACCCTATTTTTATTCTCTATAATACAATGAAACACAGCTGTCCTGCGTTTTCAAAAAAAAGGATCTGAGGTACTGCTGCAGAAAAAATATGCATCGCTTTGCGTTTAACTCTGGAACTCATTGGTTCTTATTTCCTTACTATACTATTCTTATTTGTTTACTGAACATAGGACTGATCTGTTGCTCCAGCGTGGTAATTTCTATTCTTCTCAGATGCATTTATCAAATTGCTTAACTCTGAGTGTAATGCACTATATCTATATGTTTCGATTAGGTAGAAAAAAGAGAGATTAGACTGACATTGTCATGCTGCAACTTTTTTTTTGGGCAAGAATATCCACTGGAGCCACTTATTAACCAAAATAACAGTATGTCAATTCTTTTCTTTTTAATGGAACAATAAAAAACATGCCAGCCTTATCGAATAAAGAACAAGATATTATGACAGTTGTTGAATCATGCTACAGTACAATTATTTGCTTTGCCCAAATCTCAATCACTATTGAAGCCTCAGAGGTGGGCAACCAAAAATACATTTAGTTTTGATCACTGAATTTCCATATAGCAGACACAATTCTGAAACCGAAATATTTTTCTCAAGTATCAAACAAAAACTGTAAACCGATTTCTGAAGAATAACTAACTAATCATTTTTTTTGAAACTTTTTTCATGTAAAAAGGAACATGATTCTATTTTTATTATGAAGGTACATTCTTAAATGGTGTTGAAATGTTTTCTAATGCTTGTTGCTAAGCTGTTGTTGGGCTTGGGTTGACATAGGATGCTTTGTTTTGGTGGTGATCGGTGGAGGATGAGATGGATGTGCAGCTTCCATGGGCTACTGTGCATGTTAAGGTGTTCCTTTGGTACGGAATAGATGCCTACTAGAGAGATTGAATCAGTTTTCTATGCTGGTTTGGGGGTAAGCCAAAGATCAAAAAAAATATAATGTCAGTGAAAGCTAAAGCGAGGAGCTAAGGAGGCAGTGCCGCAAGTTGATAAATATCATTCCAATAGTTGAAGCTTGAGAAACCCAAGGTAAAATTTGTAGTAATGCTCAAGGTGCTAGCAGTTTAGTAATGCTCTCAGCTTGTAAAACCTGCTTCAACTATTTCTATGCTGACTTGAGGACTTGAAGTACTGCTGATGAAAAACAAAATGCATTGCGTTGGCTTTAGCTCTGGAACTTCTTATTACCCCTTTGCTCTAATATTTATTAGTTCTATCTCATTTTTTCTCTAAACATAGGACCAATTTGTTGCTCCAACATGGTTATTTCTGCTCTTTGTAGTTGCACACGTCAAACTGCTTACCAGATTGAGTGTAATGGACCCTATGCCGATATGTGTTCTTCACTACTTGCAGGCATTCTAATTTCGATTAGGTAGAAACAGGAGCTTTCGATTAGGTAGAAACAGGAGCTTACACTGACATTGTCCTGCTACTAACTGTTTTGCAGAGAAGCTCCATTGGAGGCACTCGTTAACCAAAATAATAACATGCCATCTCTGTTCTTTTTAATGGAATGGCACAAGACAGTACCGATCTCCTTGAATAAAGCACAAGATATTATGGCAGTTGTATGCTGATGGAGCGGCGAGCTCTAACCAGGCTGCGCCCGGGCGCGGCCGTCGGTGAGCCAGCGATGATGGACGGCGGCACCGGCGTCGACGCCCGGCGCCACCAGCGGCGACGGAAGCAACGTGGGCGTTCGGCAATGTCCTCGCATCGTGTGTCGACCAACAAAGCCGTGGTCGACCGGCTGTCGGTGGCTTTGCGTATGGATGCGGCGGATGGTCGCGACCTGCCGGCGACCCGATGATGCTCGAGGCTTCGCACAGCTGGGTCACCCGCAGCCACCGTCGGTCATGGAGGCCCCACTGGATCCTCATCCCGTCAACATGGTTCGGCGCCACAGCCATCGCCTTCCCGCCCTGCCTCGCCCTCGGTGACCACTAAGCTGGGTCGGCGGTCACGCCAACGCCGACTAGTATTCGATGAACCAACGGGCATTGAGGCAGCCACGGTGGATGATTTGGAGTGGCCACCCGGCTTTGGACCGATGCAGGCGGAACCAAGTGCGCCGCTACCCCCGGAAGGTCAGCACGACGTCGTGGATACCGTGTCGACCCGGCTCGTGTGGATGCGGTCGCCTCATCTGCCGACTCCTTACCGCGAGGATGAAGCGGTTCGCGGGGAAGGTGATGCGCAAGGTAATCGTCGCCGTTGCTGCCTCTTCCCGTGCGAAGTCGCCGTCGCCACCGTTGCCGCACCGCAGCGGGAGGATCGCCGCTCAGCCGCTCTCGCGTTTCCCGATTCGCGAAGCGGGGCGAGATATTGGCGATGCAGCGGTTGGGGTACATCGATCGTTGCAGGGAGCCCTCCCTGCGGAGGAGAAGGAGGCCTACGACAACTGCCTCAAGGATCCCAACCCTTCTCACAAGGAGGCGTTGCGGCGGATCCTCACAGGTGTGACGCCGAGGCATTCGACACGCCGTGCTAGCCGGCAGCGCCTGATCGTCGGAAATGTCTAGGTTGTTCGGTTAGCGAGTAATAGCGTTCTGGTATCCTTTTGCTTGGGTGGGCTGAATTGATTGTATAACTCTTTTCCCCCCTAGTGCGCCATTTGTGGTGCGTCGCTGTAAACTTTGGTTTCTCTCTGCTTAATATAAAAGATGCGCAAACCTTTTTGCGTATTCGAGAAAAATATTATGGCAGTTGTTCAGTCATGCTATAATGCAAATTATATGCTCTTTGCTTTTCCCACATCTCAATGGCCACAATCCTTAAACCATACTATTTTTTTTCTCACATGTAAAAACAAAAACTGCACACCTGTGAAACTTTGTCCATGCAAAAATGACATAATACTATTTCATTATGAGAATATATTATTAAAAATATTGCTGAAAGAGATCGAAATGATTTCCAGGACAGATGCTTCTGCTCTGCCGTTGTCAGGCCTGGTTGGTGGAGTGGTGAGAGGCAAAGATGGATGTAAAGCTTCCAAGGTCTCGGGGACATGTTATGGTGTTGCTCTGGTGTCGAATAGACGCAAGAAACAGCATTGCTGCTGCCTACTGGAGAGATCAAAATCAGTTTTGTATGCTCTGGCATGCTGCTCTGGGTGTTTCACCAAAAATCAGATAAATCTACAATCACTTTTCAAATAAATTCCTTCATGCCAATTTGGTTTCTTCCACAGCTTTAGAGCCTTCTAGTGTTAGATGCATTCAACAACTTGACAACTGAAATGAGGCCTCATCTATGCAAAGATGCATCTGATTGACTCAACTGGATGGTGGTCGGTCGGATGTGGCCAGATGCATTAATGCATTTCGGAGCACGATTGCCATACAGGAGTGATGCTAAGCTTGGAGCCAAACATTTGCCAACCAAATTATCTTGTAATCAGGCGACCATTAATCATTGAATCGTGAATCGTGATCACACGGCTCTGAGCTCTCTGCTACTGAATGACAGGATCCTTTGCCTGTGTCTCTCTCATGTAAGTCTTCTATTCTCCCTTGTGTTGTGCCTATACCTACCTTATACCTTTTCGTTCATGCGTGCCAAGTTAGTGAAACTGAACGGAATGATAAGTGAACATGGCAGCATGTTTATCTCACATCAGCTTCATGCGAAGCTACAAGCATCGTCTATCCTGTAACTGGAGCTGCGGATGTGGGATCGGTGGCGGCTGCATTCATGGGCCGGCGCGGCTAGCTGGGCCGCCCTGCCCCCTCTCGGGCTGGGCGGTCCTATCTGTGACATCAGCACTATTGGTGTAGTTAAAGCTGTTAGGAAAAACCTTCACTTTTTTTTTAGATAATGGAATCATATCCGGCCTCTACATCCAAGGATGTACAGCCAATGGAAATTTTTTTTTTTTTTACCGAACGGTCGGGGAGCCCCCGACCTCTTTTTTAATTAAATGAAAGAATGGGTACAGGAAAAATTACAAGGCTTCTAGGCCCAACAAAAGAAAGGGAAATAGTTACACATAGCTATCTCTCCATATCTCTAAATATGCTTGATCCCGATCCACTAATTGCCACCGATTTATAGTGGAGAGCGGGTTTTCGAAGAAAGATTGGAGTACAAATGCAAATATTCTACTATTGCCAGGCACACAAGGTAAGATTTGATTTTGTACCCACCTTAGTTGGTTTACATTGCCCATTGTTTGTTTATCGATTTGTTTGTGATGTGCTGCTGCAGAGCAACGGTGAAGGTTGCTCGTTTTTCTGTTTGGAGGAGGATTACTTATTACCTGAGACTTCTGTAGTCCAAAGACATTGAAGCTAGAAGATGGAGACCCTCGTTGCAGAGCACCCTATGGTCTAGATAGAGTACAAAGTTCTTCACCTGTTACACGAGTGAGGCCATGTCTAAAGTTTATTTGTTTGATAAGTGCCATGACTAAAGTTTCAGTGTTAGAGTAGGTAATCCTAAACCCGTCTGACAAATCCTCACCACACATAAGCTCGGTTTGATCCTTGGCTAACAAAAATTCCATTTGAATTACCATGCTGTTCTCAATTAATCTAACGCACAAAAAAAAGTTGAATTGAGTACAAATCCATCTAGACAAAAAGGTTCTTACAATTTCATACACTTGGTGAAGAAAACAGTGGAGGGAAGCTTGCGTAGAGAAAACTAATTTGAGTTCCGTCATATTCCAACACACACAGCTTCTCGACTTGCAATGTCTTGAGGTCCAAGGTGAAATAATGTGCTTCTTCTGGCTTCTTATTACCAGTACGAATCCAGTCCTCAGCTTGGTCTAGTTGAATCCCAAGTAGGCGGAGAGCGTAGCCCTCGGTTACTCCAGTGAGCATCGTCCAATAAAAGCCAGATATTATTGGGATCGAACTGTCGTACCACCACTCTTCTTGTTCTTGGATGCCTTGCCATTCCATAGCCTTACTATATAGATCCATCGTCGTGCATTCTTTGTTGAGAATTAATAGACCAAGCCTTCCATCCACTGCCTCCACAGCCATCTTGGACCTCCCAATGTTTGGGAGGTGAGCCATCGTGAGTTTCATCTCACGCGTGTCAAACACAAGCATGAGGTTTGTAGCCTTATGCACCCAGCAGACGCAGCCGTGCACGTGCTGGCGAAACCACAACCAATATAATCTGTTCCAATCATAGCCTGGATTGTGAAAAGACGCGCCGCGTCGCCATTGCCGGCTGCCTGACGAGAAGACGAAGGCCACCACCTCCGTTTTGGTCAGAGCAATACACATCACCTGGAACCGGAGCAACGACTCATCATCGCTGTCGTCATCATCATCGACGGCCAGCGCGAAGAACGGGCTATCGAATATCGGACTAACATCGAATATTATTGCCTCGTCATTGCCAGAAACCTGGGCTGCGTAGAATATTGCTGGTTCATAACGATCGTTGGCCAGAAACCCGAGGATGGGCCGGCGGTGGAGAGACCGGAAGCGGCGGAGAAAACGGCCGTTGGAGACGATGCGGCGGAAGGAAGTGCAGGCAGTGGAGGCGCGGGCGAGGTTGGCCACGTCGTCGAGGCGGAGGAAGATCTCCTCGAAGAGATCAACGGGGAGGTCGGACGCCATCGATCGTTCACGGCGGCGGCGCGCAGCTGGTGATGATAGATTGATGCAGCGGGTTCTGAATCTTCTGATAAACCACACGTCCTATGTGTATTGTTTTGTGGGTGCAAATCGTAGCCTATAAGAACTCGCCTACATCTTAATTCCTCTTCCCGTCGTGTACGATCGATTCACATACATATCGTTAGGCAATCAGAGGAAGCGGCGGGAGATTATACCAAAACTAAATAAAATTAATTATTATCCACTGATATGTGGATCCGTATCCGTATCCCATAAAAATTATTGCATACTGACATTCATATTGTCCCTCAGCTCTGGCTGGTGTGTTCCACTGCACATGTCCTGTTGTGTCGAGATTCCTCTATGACTCATCATATCAACTACAACATAGTTCTGTTTATTTTGCCAAACGTATCATCTCGGTCTTGAATTAGTTGGTACAAACGAAAGCTCGCGTAACTAACGACAATCAACAAACTATGCTGCCGGGTGGGTACAAAAGGATGACTCATTCACAGCTCCATGCAGACATTAATAAATAAATAAATAAATAAATAAATAAATAAATCTCAAGGGAAGTGTGTCTATAGAAGTAATCACTTGGCACCATCATTGTGACCAGTATATATATATATATCGTATAGCAGCTAGCTAGTGGAAAGTACGTACCGGATAAGCTAGGATGGCAACGGACCAGTATACATTTTCGGGTTCGGGGCCTGAAACCTATCGAGTCGGGTTTTGAGTTTGGTTTTTCACTCGTGGATATCCAATAGTAATTTAAAATGTATCATTTGGAATTAAAACTCATGTTTTATAATATATACATAATAACTTGTTTACTTAAACTATTACATTTATTCTCAGTTGACTAAACTTATTGGTTAGCTAGTTGTTGCCTCTTGTTTATACATGTGAATATGTATATATATCATGCATATGTTTATAAAAAGTCATTGTGCTCTTGCTATGTTGCCATACAAAATAAAGTTTGGGTATTCGTGGGTTTATATGGGATCACCAGAATCGGTTTTCAGAGCGGTTTTGGGTTTTAAGGTCAGATTTCGGGTTTGGGTGCACAGAGACTCCAGCCAACTTGAATCTAACCCTTTGCCATTCCTAGTCCTGCTACCGCAGAACGAAGAAGGTGACCAAAAAACGTGAGAAACGAGCCTGTTTGCATCATCTTTAGCTAACTACAATTTTAAAGCCAAACTTTAGGAAGCTAAAAAGTTTTTCTAGCTAAATTTCAGCTAGGGTTTTCAGATCCTCCAACTAATACACTCATCAGGTAAATTTTAGCTGGCTTTAGCTAGATTGAAAAGGCTAAAATTAGCTAAATTTTATCTGGTTTTTCCTAGCTCTCTGAACTGTTTGGATCCCTATCTATCACCTAATAACGTGTCATTCTGTCCGATCTGATCCATTATTGATTGACCCATTGACGCAACAAACCATACTGAGCTGATGGCCGCTGCTTGCATTGCTGCCATCAGCTTGTCCACCACTGTTGGGATAAAGAATCCCAAAAGAGATTAAGGATAGATGGGCAGGATCCGGCCGGCCGAAGGCGACGCGCCGAATGAAGGTGATCTGACCTTCGGCAGGCCGAGCACGATTACGAGGCAATGTGCTTTTTAAAAATCAGGCAAGTTTATATTCTAGTTCCCTTTTATAGTATACGGTTACATGCACACATTTTATTACTCCAACTACTAGAGAATATGCTGGAATATTCATATCAATTGCCTGGCTTCACTGCCTCTCTCCTTTAGTTCAGGGGGCCGGCCTTTTCTTCACAACCCATTGTAGGCTCTACTATCGTCCCAGATTTTCATCTCCCGCAAGCGCTTTTTCTTCACTTTCAACCTTCCAAGTTCCAACCAGCAGAGAGTGTATTATTAGGTACAAAAACATGACGGACGTCGAAGACTCCAGCCCTCTTGTCGATCCTTCTCAACGATGCTGCAATGCATGGAGAACCATCTTGCATGTTGTAATGGTATCTACCCTTTTCTGTGTGATAATGTTTGGGTACATTTATATTTATAAAGTTCTAGACAACCAAAATGCATCGCTGATCATTCAGATCATAGCCTACCTTGCCCTTGGCTGCCTATACATCTACAACTCCTCCTGTCGGCAAGACAAGTTTAGCTCAGCTGGATATCTTATACTTCTTATGTTTGTGTTCCTCACCTCTTTTTGGTATTCAAGCCAACGATATGTGGGTTGAACTCATTTCCTGGGCCAATATGGTAGCTCTATCCACATATTGCGTCTGGAAGCTTAGCTTCATCCTGCCCTACTACAAGCTGAAAAAGCTTGTTAAAACCATCTTACATGGTGCAATTATAACTATCCTATCGGCTGGGATTATATCTGCCTATGTTCTTTTGTCGTGGCGATCCTCCTGATCAACATCGATACAATGGCTCACAACCACAATACATCAGTCCTAAAGTATGGCTACTCATTCAGTTAGTAGCCTACAATGCCGTTGCTTTCCTGTACATTTGCAACTCGTATGGTCCGAAGGAGAAAGTTATCTCAGTTGGACTTCTTGTGCTTGTTCTGTTTGCCTTCCTATTCGGCTCGTTTGCCAACAATGATATTCGCACCGATCTCATTTTCGGGGCCAACATGGTGGCTATAATCTCGTATTGCATCCGGAAGCTGTATCCGTGGATCTGGCGATGGCTCAATGCTCTTGATGCTCACATGGAGCCACGTGAACCGGCACGGCAACAAGAAGCGGTCGCCGACTCGGCGCAAAGAGACCCCATTTCACATAAAAGACCTCCGAAGGAATTCTCCAGCAATGACATCCAATTCATAACGCAAGACTTTGGAAACAGGATAGGTCATGGCGCCTCAGCCCTAGTGTTTCGTGGGAGTCTCGACGACGGCGCACGCGGCCGTCGCCGTCAAGTGCATACATATGCACAGTGGGCGACCGAGGCGGCGAAGATGAATTCGAAGAGAGATCTCCATCATCGCCAACGTGCACCACCTCAGCCTTATGCGCCTCCTCGACTCGCCTCCAAAGACGGGGTGGCCTCTACCTCGTCTACCCGTTCTTCGAGAACGGCTCACTAGACACGGTGGATCTTCAACCGCAACGACGAGCAAAGGCGCCTCTTGACTTGGCCAAAGAGGTTTGCATCGCCGTCGGCGTGGCCGGGCTCGCGTACCTCCACAATGGCGCCACCGGGCGGATCCTGCACCTCGACATCAAGCCGGGCAACATCCTGCTCGACGGCGGCCTCACGGGCACGCGTCTCCGACCCGGCATCTCCCTCTCCATCACCGGGACCTCACCGGCGTCATCAACACGCGCGCGGGAGGGGCACGCCCGGCTACATGGCGCCGGAGATGCTCGTCAATGCGGTGTCGGACAGGTCCGATGTCTTCAGCTACGGCATGACGCTTCTCGAGCTCATCGGTGGGCGCAGGGAACCGACCCCTCGTCGTCGGCAATGCGGACCCAAACCTCGCCCGGATCTTTCAGAGAAGATGGCGCAAGGCAAGCACATGGAGTTGGTGGACGCAGCCATGGCGGTGGCTGTAGACGAGGATGAGGTGGTGAAGACGGCGGTGAATGTGGCAATCTGCTGCATCCAGCACGAGCGGGACTTGAGGCCAAGCATGCAAGATGTGGTGGATATGCTCGAGAAGGCGGGTCGCCGTTAATCTCCCGCCGGCTCGTCATCCATCATCTTCTGTTGTAATATCGGAGCCAAATTCGGTTCCAGAGCACGGCGCCGCCGTCATCAATATGCACGGTGTGTGACACTGACAACCAATCAGTGGATGGACCGGCCGGGATCGTCTCTACTTCAGATGTTGTTCTTGAGCAGTTTATGTAGTTAATGTTCACAATTGTACATAGGATTTACATTCAAATTGAAAACCATATATTTGTATAATCAAACGAAGAAATCATGTTTTATTTCCAAAATATGGTTTGCATACCACACCGATAGATTTACTAAATTAGATATATACTAGCGAAATATGCCCGTGCATTGCACTTGCACCGGGGGAGTACGTCTATAAAACTAGTGAAGAGATCCTCCTATTCTAACTCTCAATTATTTTTAGCGACTTGGACATCAAATTGATCCAAAGTTCGTTTTTTTTTTAAATCACTCGAAGTCAAATCCTTCGTTTCGTCATTGGGCTTGATTATATTTTAAGTGAGGCCTAGGAAAAGGATCCTTTGTTCATGTACCTATAATATACTTATTTATTTGTTCTTGATGAGAAACAAACAAATAGCAGCCCATGTTTTCTACAGGGCTTCGGCGGCCGGCGGCCCATCCTTTCTCAGATGCTAGGCCCGGCATGTGCCTACCAAACCAAAATGGTTGGGCTACTCGCGTGGTAGAGCGAAGCCGGCGGCGGTACCGTCTTCGGCAAAGCCAGCGCTGCGCTCAGCTCCCGGCGCGCGCAAGCCCAATTAAGGCTTATATAGTGGCAGACGGAAAAAGGAGGTGAATAAGAAATTTTCTCTCTTTATTAATAGGTATAGATTTATTAGTACGTATATATATATATAGATTTCTGGTTTGTTATTAGTCGATTCTGATGGGATTAGTTTAGCACTGGTTCTGGGCTTCTGGCCTGCACAAAAGTTTTTAATTCTTTGGTACTACGTACGGATTCGGATACAATATTCAGCTTAGCTAACAAAGCTTCAGAGTCTATCATGCCAGCCAGAACCAGAGGCTAATAATAGACACTGACGCCAAGTGTTTTGACTTTTTTTTTCTTCTAATAATAGATATATTACCCATGCCAGAATCCTTAGGGTATGCTCGGGCATACCCGGCATACCTGTAGCTCCGCCACCGGGTGAAGATGTTGATACCAGTCTACCTTAATTACATTTTTAGATATTTTCAATTCCCACAAATCACAGGTTATTGTAGCCTACGTTGTTCTCCGTGGCTTCAAGATAATGTAAGCTATCACTTTTGCTTTTTCTAAATAATTGAAACTACGCCCACTCGATCGCTTGTCCCCAAGCAAAGGAAAGAAGGATTCACATTCGGATATCAATTGGTATCATACTTATAGGCCCCATTTGGCACCGCTCAGATTCACCATTGAAGCTGTTTTCTTCTCTTTTTTTTGGGGGGGGGGGGGGCGCAAAATATCTTCACAAGCAGCTTTCTAGGTGAAATTAAGTTGTACAGGAAAAAAAGTGTTTTTGCAAAACAACTTCACATGCATGATGGATGAAATAAAAAAAGACTATAATACTCTTTGTTTACTGTTTTTTCTTCTATAGTTATGTCATAGGATTTGTTTTTCGTTTCGCACATCATCTTCTCGGCGACCGTGGATTAGGGTTAGGGTTAGTCGAGGTCGGATTGGGAGACTAGAGAGTGGGATGGGGATTAGGGTTAGGCGACGAGATGGGCAGCATATATGCACCGGCGGCCTAGCCTTGTAGTGCTTTTTGGGCCGTTGCCCGTGCCATGCCTAATGCTAGGTTGGCGGCCCAAGGACGTCCAGGTTGGCCAGGCTTGGGCGGCGTGCCGTTTCGGGCGGGCCAAATCAACATGTCGTGGGCTACATGGCCAAATATACAACAAGGTGATGATGGCAATGGGTAATAGGCGCTCTAGGGAATGTTCAGTTGAGTCGCATCACCTATTTATATGCAAAATCATGAATTGCTTGCAGCAGTGACACTATATCTAGGAATAAAGCCCGGCCCCGGGAGCCCGACACGAGGCCTGTAATTTTGGCCCGGCCAAGCACGGCCGGGCCCGACGGCTAGCCGTGCCTTGGGCTCATGGGCCAACACGTACAACCCGCAATTTGAAAGCAGGCCTGCTACTAGCCCGATGATCATCGGCCTGCTAACACTAATAGCAAACAGCTCACAAGCTTCTCCTAAAAAGGAGTCCACCGGCCCACCCATCCACGCCCGCAAAGTCCCTAACCCTAAGTTCGTTTCCCCATTCCACCGGTGTCCACCCCTCGCTCCCTCGTGCCGCACTCCCCACATTCCCGGTCCCACGCACGCGACCGCGAGGCAGGCAGGCAGCGACGCCACAGCGATGTGACGCACTCACGACACTCTCCCCCGTAGCCCAGCGCGAGCCCTGAGTCAGCTCGACCTCGGTTGCCTCCGCCACGCTCTGTCACACCAGCGTGGCGCACCGCATGCGGGCGGTGGCGTCAATCACGACAATGGCGAGCACGTCATCCGTCGCGTGCATATCGTCCGGCTCCTCCGCGTCGTCGAGCTTGTTGTCGCCGCATGGATCCGATGCAGCCGACACGACCGACGGGCGGCGACAACCTCAACTCCGTATGGTCCCCGATGCCGCCGTCATCGCCTCCACATCCTCGAGATCCCTTCGACTATTGTCCTCCCCTGCTGAAGCAGGCCTCGGGCTAACCCAATCTCCCTAGCAGGCCGTGCCTGACGGCCAACACAGCCTAAAAAATGGCCCTTTGGGTCGTGCCCTGGGCCCAAGGCCAGGCCCGTGTGCCTAGTTAGCCTGAACAGGCTCGAGCCGTGCCGTCCCTATGCTCAGCTATAGCTGGCACACACACACGGACACATCCATATATGATCCATTATCATCTCTCCGTGTTATCATCTTATATATGTTCTTGTGCACAATACGCTAGATCGATCGGTAGGGAGTATACTACGCTATACGACGAACTAGGTACGTACCTACAGCAGCACACACAGACAACAAATGTGCAATCACGTCGTGTCACTTCGCTGTATTTTTTTTCAAAAGCCTACATTGCAAGTTCTGCATTAACAAAAGTGAGAGTTCATACACAACCCGTGGCGAGATGCCAGAGGGCACTACAGGTAACAGTTAACGTTAAGCGCCGACTAGTTCGGCGGAGCTATAACCAAGTTCTAAGGAAATAACAAGACTACATGCATGGAAGCCGTTGTTGGTTTCTGACTTTGCATGCAGGTTGAGCAGTTGGCTAGCACGTACGAGTACAACAATACGTACTATATTGTACTGTACTGTACTCCCTCCGTCCCTAAATACAAGTCGTTGTAGCACTGGACACCACTACCAAGGATGAAGTCAATTGACCTGCATGCCCCTACTCCATCCATCCCGTGTGTCATTCTCTGTCCTCCTCTGCTCCTCTCGGCAACGCACTTGCCGCTGCCTCCGTACGACGTGCAGGTGACGGGTGGGAGGATGAGGACGGGGCAGATAGAAAAGGTGCTAGCCCTGTAGGCCTGCAGCCTGGTTTAGATGGGACCTCAAGTCTAGAACGACATCTTTTCAGGGGACAAATTTCAAAGGCCAAAACGACCAGTATAAAGGGACGGAGGGAGTACTTACAACGCAGGCGAGAGACAGCCACGGCAGACGGCAGTGGACGGCAGTGGGTTTTGGATCCCTTTGCTATAGTATCTTCTAGCGAGCTACGGGCCAAACACTCAAGTCTGCCACACAGTACGTGATGCCAACGGGACGACAGGCGTATGCCATGCCCCACGCCACATGTGAGCTTAGGTCCACGTGGTCGATCCGCTGCACAGGATCGAAGTTGTTTAGCTCGAGATGGATATAAATGCACATGGATATAAAAAATTCAAATCAAGAATTGATATCTATCACATGAATGGACGTCGGTAAGCTATACAGTACAACTCAATAATGAGAATGAGTAAAAAAATTTAGTATACCCCATCTACCAAATAAATTCATCCATAATTTCAGCAACCACTTCTATGTAGTACTTAAATTTCAACGACCAAAATTTTGTTGTCATGCCTTTCTGTTCTGGACATGACCACGTACGCCTTTCTATTTCTAGACATCAATGGCAAAACGCACTTTGGTGTTGTGAATGATGGTTTTTCCTTTTGGGAGAAAATATCACCCGTGGGCCGGTTTTTTTTTTTTGAAACCACACCGTTGCGCGTTTTTCATTAAGCAGAATAAAGTTCAAACTAGTACAAAAGAAGCGATGGTAAGCAAACAGTTACCGAGGTGAAACCTAAAAACTACTGGATACATGACGAAGGGCTACATATTGACATGCTTTGTTTGTACAAGCATAAACTAGACCCCGGCTCAAGCCATCAACTCCGCGAGATGCATGTTGCCTGCAGCGCACCAAGCAACGGCCTCCTCTTTCATGACAGCCGCGAGCTGCAAACTGTTGGGCAATATGGAAAAGTAAGCGCTAGTAGAGAAACGACCTTTTATCCGTGGCCAAAATTTATTTAGTCCTAGTTTCAAATTGCAAACCAAGGGCAAAGGAAAGCCTGGACCTTTAGTCCCGGTCAGTAATACAAACTTGGAACTAATTCCACCCTTTAGTCCTGGTTGGAATGATTACCAAGATGTGTTAATTAGCATGGTGTCGATGCACTTGTAAGATATACTGTTAGGACTTAGGACCCATGACAAAGTACAATTCAATAATGAGAATGACTAAAGGAATCGGTATGCCGCCATCTACCAAATAAATTCGTCCTTACTGTCAGCAACCACTTTTCTACACCAATTAATGAGAATGAGTAAGGAGTGATAAGTTTCCATATTGGTATATGATGCATATATATATACTATATATGGTATGCAGGGCCTAGTGTGTACTATAGACCATTGAAGCTGCTGCAACTGTACCAAAGATCACAGACATTGTTGAGTAAAGAAATCGGTATGCCACCATCTACCAAATAAATTCGTGCTTAATGTCATCAACCACTTTTCTATACTAATCAATGAGACTGAGCAAGGAGTAAAAAGTTTCCATATATATGGGTATAAGATGCATATATGCCATATATGGTATGCAGGGCCTGGTGTACTATAAACCATTTCAAGCTGCTGCACTGCTTGCACAATTAAACATCACAGACATTGTTGAGACGGTGGTCTTGACCATGTGGAGGCTAAAGACCTCTGAGGGGGGAGGGCCATGGTTGCAGACGGTGAGTGGTTTCCATGGCCGGCAGGCGTGGGAGTTCGACGCCGGCGCCGGCACCCAAGAGGAGCGCAACAAGGTGGAGCAGCTTCGCCGGGAGTTCACTGAGAACCGCTTCCGGAGGAGGGAATCACAGGACCTCCTCATGCGAATGCAGGTATTGTATACATATGGATGCTCAAAAATTGTCGTGCATTTGATACTTGTACATCCTGGACTGTTATTGAAGATGAGCTCGACGATCTTGTCTGATTCATTGCATGTAACAAGTTGACTGGACTTCAACACCTGCACGCCGATATGCCGGCCGCGCGCGCAGCCAAGCTAGATGATGGCGACGAGGTAACGGAACAAGATGTGCAGGAGTCACTGAAACTGGCGCTCGATTGGATGTCCACTCTCCAAGTTGAAGATGGTCACTGGCCTGGTGATTTCAGTGGCATCATGTACATCATGCCCTTCTGGGTACGCATGTCTCTCATTTCAGTCGTTTACATGCATATGCATGCATGTCCACACTTCTTTTCACAATTTAAGATTTGTTGTTATTCTGTTTTTGTGATGGATCAGATCTTCGCACTGCACGTCACAGGATCAATCGATGATGCCCTATCACAAGAGCATAAACGGGAGATATGCCGTCATATCTACAACCATCAGGCAATGCAACAAGAACCAAAACATATACTCAGTTCATAAGCGGGAGTATAATATAGTGTAGCATTAATACACAGTTCATTATCAAAACATAGGATTAATTAGAAAATTATAATTTAGTTATACTCCGTCTCTTCCAAATTATAAGTCTCTTAAACTTTTTTTGGTACGTCAATATTGCTATGTATGTCTAGATATACTTAAAGCAAAATAGATGTACTAAACAAGAGGGTTAGGTGGGGTTATTTGTAAACATTGGATTACGGTGGGATGAGTGGGGAGATTTAAGTGCTAAAATAACCCACCTCCATCGATGGCCATCGGATGAGAATGCTACGACCTAGATCGGAGTTTCCGTAGTTTACACATGAAGTTGGTTTCTATAGGTTACGTTGCCTATTTGAAATGGGAGGGACTATATATATAGTTTGTTGCTCGATCTTTGTATGATTATTTCCAACACATTAATTGAAGCATATATTCAAGTGACATTCGTGACATGCATATATAGAACGAGGACGGTGGATGGGGCTTCAACATTTTGGATGAGAGTGCCATGTTTGGCACGTGCTTAAATTACGTCAGCTTGAGGCTTCTCGGGGAGGTACAAAAGGATAAGAACGATGGGCTAGCAAAGGGCCGAGCTTGGATCTTGTCCAATGGCACCGCAGCTGCAGGGCCACAGTGGGCAAAGATATTACTCTCGGTATGGCCAAGAGAGCAGTGGATAAATGTTTTTTATATTGTGCTAGCTGTTCTAAATCTATTGAAAATAACCATGAAACTATGAATAATTAAAAATATCATATATGTAATGTTATAAGATGCCTGATATCAGTGTCCCACTTGTCATGCAGTTTACAATATTCTCACATTTTCATTCAAATATTTTGGCTTCAAATTATTCTTATTGTTGTATATGTTACGTTATGATTATGCATACGAAAGTTGTTGACGTTCTATCCAATGCATGGAAAGAAAATTCATAGCAATGAACTATTCTGCTCAGTCTAAAACATAAGACACACCCTAAGTGTTCGTGCTAAATCAAACGATGTAAGTTATCAATGTATTTCATGATAAATCTAATGATAACCGGAGGGCCGTAGATAAATCTAATGATAAAGTAATTTGACTCAGGATCAATCTAAGAAGAAAACCTTGGTCAAACTTTACTTTGGATAACTTGTTTAAGGACGCCTTATATTTTTGGACGGATATTCAAAATAGTATCTGATGCATGCTTCTTTTATTTTTTTTTTTTTCTTTTGCTAAAAATAAGGTTATTGGTGTATACGATTGGTCTGGAAATAATCCTATGATTCCTGAACTATGGTTGGTCCCACGATTTCTACCAATTCATCCAGGTAATTTATTTTTGTAGCTGTTTTAATTACAAGTAACTGAAGAGAACTAAAAGTAAATGAAATTTAACACTTCTCTCTAGTTTCCTTCATTCACCATATATAAGGTTATCAAAAGTCTATTTTATTCCTTTAAAGTATTTATTTTTGTGCATAATATAGGAAACAACTTCTTTTAATCTCACTTTAGCCCCCATATCCAAAGCATGCATTAAGATTTCACTATGACTTTAATTTGTCCTATATATGGCTAAGTGGGCAAGACACGATGGGCCAGCACGGGCCCAACCGGAAAATGCATAACACGAGCACAGCTGAGACGCGAATTGGCTTGTAGTGCAATGGTAGGGACGGTTCAGTGGGGACGCTACCCACCGGGGTTCAAATCCTGGTGCTCGCACCTTTCCCGGGATTTTCCCAAGGATTTACCGGCGTTATGCATTAAGTGGTAGCGACGTTCCCGTCGACGACGAGGCGCCTATGGTGACGAGAATCTCCAGATCTGCCGGCTGCCCGGTCCCTTCGGAGGTGCTCATAGGGGTAGGGTTTTGCGTGCGTGTGTTCATAGGGGTGAGTGTGCGCACGTGTTGTGAGAGCCTGTGTTGCACTGTGTAATTCTCAAAAAAAAAAAAACGAGCACAGCTGAGACATGAGGCTTAGACTGCTAGTGCCGGCATGGGCACTGTCTAGGGTTGTGCATGGGCCATAGATCCGGCCACCATAAGTTCGGTCTGAGTGCCGGCACAGGCATGGAACAATTAATGGGTTAGTACTATGCTGGTCCAATACCACTTTACACTAGATATAAATATGAGTTGGTGTTTCCAATCTTCAATCTCATCCACACCACCTCCCTAGCCACAGCCCCTTATATATATCTCGCGATCAAAATGTCGCACTCTCGCTTCTGTCCAACAATCAACAGCAGTGAAGCAGTGCCGAAAGATGAGCTTGGCTTGGTTTGCACCAAAGCCAAAAATTCGAGGATACAGATCAGTACCGGAGAGATAGCTATATGTAAGACTTTGTTTCATTTTTCTTTGTACATAACCATTTTTTCATTTAATTAAATAAAGTGAGATCATGTTCTGTTAAAAAAAATCATTGTGAACAGTCATAATAATGTGTAAACTCCGACTACTCTAAGGAAAATAACAGATTTGGCAACTATCATATAGAATTATGGTGTGCGAACAAAGTACCAAATATTACACAAAGCGATCTTCTACTGCACAGGACGATTCTGGTGCTTCACAAGGATGGCTTACGCACCAATAGCTTTCCTTTATGGCAAGAAATTTGTCGGTCCCATTACACCAACTATATTAGCAATAA
This sequence comes from Hyparrhenia diplandra, assembly GCA_015847255.1. Classification (NCBI taxonomy): domain Eukaryota; kingdom Viridiplantae; phylum Streptophyta; class Magnoliopsida; order Poales; family Poaceae; genus Hyparrhenia; species Hyparrhenia diplandra. The sequence goes on from JADLZK010008364.1 coordinate 1,025,320, forward strand.
GGGATGAACTATACAGTGTGCCATATGACAAGATTGATTGGAATAAAGCTCGTAAGACTTGTGCGAAGGTATGTCACTATCCTTTGTATATATATTTAGTTCAAAACATGTTTTGAGTGCTAAAAAGTTTAATTTAATGCAAATAAGACATCAATTTTTTTAGAATTACACAGTACAATATGGACTCCATTTAACATAATGGTGCAAGCCCTTTTGTAGCATCACGTTATATATAAACTTTGGGAATTCGATATTTCTCCCCTCATAAAAAAAAGTTCTTCTACAAACCTCATCTAGTTTGTGTTCAATTGTCCTTGTACTTTCTTGAGACCTTAAATTTCGCTTGCATAGGTAAACCAAGTATATAGACTCCAAATAAAGCAATGCATTAATACCACAACATCAATATGAATTTCGTCTTGCTATTTTCTAGGTGGACACGCGCTATCAACCAACAACAATATTCAATGCCACTGCAAGTTATTTGAACACGTTTGTGGAGCCATTGTTGAACTGTTGGCCGCTTGACAAGCTAAGAGAAAGAGCTCTGAGTCACATCATGGAACATATCCATTACGAGGACGAAAATACTCACTATATCGGCCTACATCCAGTTAGCAAGGTATCGTGTCTTTACTTTCTTCGTTCATAGATGCCTTTCTTGTTCTTGTTATTTCATTTAATAGGAATGGAAATGTGCGGGGGCACTGTGGCTAGAGCTCACTACGGAAGCTGAAGATCGGAGAGGGGGAGGAGGAGGCAGGCACGGCCACACAAGGGTTTCGCCACGTTCTGCGACCACAGGGCTCTAGTAACCATAGCGTAGCTGTGGCGGGGCATTGGGTGGCTGCTAGGGTTAAGACGAAGATGAATAGAAGAAATACAAAAAAAAATGAGTGTTGGACACTGAAGTGTTAGCTAAGCGATGGATCCTGGCCGTACAACAAAGGGAGAGGGAGGCAGCTTATTGGCCATGTGACAAACAGAACCTGGTCACACGACAAAGGGGGCACAATCTAGGCCATATAGAGGCCATGATAGGGAGGGAGAGAGAGAGAGTGATGGATCCACAGCTAGAGGGGTGACAGGTTGCCGCGGTTGGGGGAGGGAGGGAGCCGAGCCACCCACATCGGAGGGGAGGTGGGCGTGGAGGTGAGTGGAGGGGGGGCATGCAGGTGGAGCAAAGGGGGGCCATGCTCGTACTCGCAAGGTGGAAAAGAGAAGTCGTGCTCTCTAGAGGGAGAGGCGCACAACGAGCAGGGGATGAACCGCCTCTACTCTCCGCTCGATTGCCGGTAGAGAAGAAGTCGTGTCGTTTTTGTACGGGCACGATGGACAAACGACCGCAACAAGAGGGATGGGGGCGGGGGATGAGCCCTAGAAAACTGGTCCATTTTGTACAGGCCTATTGGGGTTGGTTTTTTGGTCTAAGCCCCCATTTAGCCATGGGGGTCAAGTAAGGGACCACTGGAGTTGCTCTCACAACATAGCACTGTAGTCATGTCCCTCATTTTGGTTATGTTTGCCACATAGTCATGTGATAGTGGAGCGGCTTTGGGACAATAATCCCACCTAGTGTCAATAAAAATAAATCATGTCACTCCTTATTACTAGCCATTGGCTTGCCAACGAACACAAATATACAGAACAAAAATGTTAGTGGCAGGTCACAAAAAAATGGTTTCTTTCAATGACAAAGGTGGAATTATGTCCATCTTTTCTACTATAACCTTCAAAATGTGTTGATAAATTTTATTGAGAGTTAACATTTCTACAATTCATTGATGATTATTAGGCACTGAACATTATATGCCGTTGGGTGGAGAACCCAAATCCAGATGTGCTCAAGCAACATATTGCAAGGATACATGATTTTTTGTGGATTGCTGAAGATGGCATGAAGACCAAAGTACTGTATATATATAATTCCTAAACTTCAGTTCCACGCGTTTGTCCTTTGAATTTCAGCCAACTCAATTTCATGCCTTTCTTATGAATGCATTTACTTTGAATTTTCTTGATAATATCCATTTTATGATAAATAATTCGACAAAAGGTTTTCCTTTCTACATAGTCCAATGTTTCTAAAAGGTAAAGCGACATGATAGTGACTGATATCATAATTTATTGACATTTATTCCATGTTGCAAAAATTGTAGTATTTATAATTCTATCTCTATGAGAATGATAATATCAATTTTCTATTTCAAAGTATTGGAAATTGAGATAAATTTAATTGATGTGTTATTTATTTGGATTGTAGATATATGATGGTACCCAAAACTGGGAGATAGCACTTATAACCCAGGCCTTCTTGTCGGCAGATATTGGCAATGATTACGGTGCAACCATCGAGAGAGCTTTCACATATATAAAGAAAGCACAAGTCTGTTGTTTTGTTTCTCTTAAATTCATCGGTGTTTCTAAGAACAATGATGATGTTAGCTTCTCTTTTTTGGTTCTTGTGTATTTTGATTCATTCTTTTTTGTGACAAGCAGGTTACGAGAAATCCTCCAGGAGACCTAAGTTATTGGTTCCGACATAGAACAAAAGGCTCATGGACACTTTCAACTGTAGATAATGGTTGGGCTTCAAGTGATTTGTGATTGTACAGCAGAAGCAACTAAGGTTGTTATCGTGTTTGTAGGGTATTCATAAATCTTATTAATTAGAAGAAAAAACTCAATTTTGGTAGCACAAAATTTCATCACTGGACTAATTTTATTTTTTCTTTATTTAGGCGATGTTATTGCTTTCAAAAATATATCCTAAGCTCTTTAAGAATCAAGACGAAGAGGATGAGTGGCTTTTAAATGCCGTGGATTGCCTTCTTTCCTTTATGGTATGATTTAGAAAAAATAATTTTATACAAAATATTTAGGGTTTAGAAAAAAAAAATTACAACAACTATTTAGGTTTAGGTGCTTTACTATGCATTAATGACAGATTTACCTTTACAAATAAAAATAAATTTGTGCTTGTAACTACCTAGCGTTTTCAACATAATTTTGTTTATAGAGAAAGCAAGAAATTGAGAGTTGTATAAAGTGATATAACTTTCTCGAGAGAATGAGTCTTTGTACTCCCCTGATCATAATTTTGTTAAAATATATTTAATACAATGCAATTAATTTTAAATTATCATGGAATGACTTTATAAGTGTGAGAATGTTGTTTCCTACAAACTAGTGCTATATATGTCACCTGCTAACTACTCTACTAGATGGATTGCATCAATTGTTTGCTGAAGAAATGGACCCGAATATCATTACCTCTTTTTGATTTGATGCTTGCATTTAAAAATAATAATGATCAGTTCCACTACTTATATGTGAATAGAAATTAATTTCTTTTGTGACATTTTACATATACACAAGTGGTACGTATTGTACTCCATTGCAATATTTCACTAACTATAGATTCATTTTTTTTCTATTGAAGAACAATGATGGTTCAGTTTCTACATTTGAATGCCAAAGAACTTATTCTTGGGTAGAGGTGAGTGCTTTTTGCAATGCTGCCATGTAACACCGGTTTTAAGAATAAAACCAGATGATGCTATATGTGAGCCCCGGAAGTCAAATCTCACATATAGTTTACAAATAAATAAAGTATCAATTCACAATGCTTAAATATAACGATCATAATATAAAAATATACAACCTCAGCTAGCAAACAGCGGAAAGATACTCCGATCTTCTGGTGTGGACTCCACAGGGAACAACTGACTGGTTGATCACAAGCCTAACTTCCTCCTGAGGTGAGGTGAAATAGCAAGAGTGAGTTCATGTCGAACTCCGCAAATATAACATGGGGTTATGAGGCTCAAAAGGATAGACACTGGTTAAACTGCATTTAGCTTTTAGTTGGTCACAATTTTAAGCATTAGCATCAATAATTCCCAACAACCCATAATCATATGAATAATAAATGAAACATAAACATGTCATGAACAATGATCATCTATTTTGTGAGTGTCTCCAAGGCCGTTCATAACCGCGAACACGGTGATATATCGTTTTTAACTTCAAGCAGAGGTGTACACTTTCACTATGGGTCATGATGCTCAAATGCACGGGTTAGCCGGACCCAAAACACCGAGAATCATATAAAGCCTTTCAAAGGTTCACCTAAAAATATTAGTGGCCAACGAGCGATACAACCCCGTTTCTCCCATTCCGGCAAACCACCAACAAAGATAGATAAGGTCCTTTGACCGACTAAAGCCAGAGCCACGTAGCCCCCATAGTTGTACGGTAAATCCCGGATGATCAGTAACAAAATAAGTCCTTACGGAGAGCTAAGAGCATACCAAATAAACACAAGCTCTTTCACCCTATGAACATGTGATCAACAGCATAAACCATGAATCAATCATAATAAAATAAAATGTACTGGTTGAAGCGCTAGCATCATACTACCCACATGCATAATTCCCAAGGTAGCAAGGTATAAGTAATCAATAGCTAGGATATCCTTAAGTCGAACAAGGTAAACACATGCATAATGAATGTAATTATTAAGGTGAATAGGACAACAAGGATGATCCCATGCTATACTTGCCTTAAATATAGAGATCCTTCTTCACTTCCAAACCTTTAAGATACCTCTTGATCTCAAATTCTTCTGGATCAACAACGTAAAGCTCACCGTCTACTTGACTCCAATCGACAACACGCAAACGTATAGATCCAATCATGCATAGCAAACAAGACTACAATTAGAACAGTACACCAACAAGTGGAAAAACAAGTTGAAAACTATATAAAATTAATCTACTGCCGCTACGATCAAACAAACGCGGAAGCACACAAATCGGAGCTATGATACGGAAGAATCGCTCTACCGAAAAGATTGTTCTTTAAAGACAAAAAGAAACTACAAGCTTGGTTCATTTTAATAAATATATAAAAGTATGAATAGAATATCCTAGAGAAATATCATATAAGTCAATTTGTATTTTGGATTAGAAAACCAAGATAAACTAATTATACTTTAATTTATAAATGTTGGCGTAGGAAATAAACAAGATAGACCTTAACTTTACAAAATAAAATAACGTGTACATATCCATGATAAGGTGTATATAGTGTGTATTTCAGGATTTGTTTTGCAAAGGAAAACGGCCAGAAATAGCTTGTGACGTGATGATGATGTCAAGAAGCTAAAAAGGTCGAAATAGCACGGCCTGGCTGCTAAGTTTGTTGCTTTGCCTGCTGGTGATGCATGTACGGATATGTACAATTATTATGTATTTTCAGAATTATTCTTGTAAAGGAAAATGGCAAGAAAACGTATACATGATGTCAGCAAGTTAACAAACGGATCAGCAAGCTAAGAATGATCTCATGAAGCTAGCAGTTGGACTATAGCTAGCTAGCAAATTGGATGAAACGGTTCAGATAGGAATTCTAGCTGCTACCAAGGCATGGTACAAGTGCAAGGTATACTCGTCAAGACTTAGGAGAGCTTCAGCGATGGCTACTGCAGTCTGCAAGGCAAGAGCAGCAGCCAGTTCAAAGAATTAAAAGAGACGATGAGGAACATACCAAAGGTTGCTCGATCGGGTCTACTCGGAGCAAGCAGGGACGTACGGAGCGGCTCAGCAGCAAGAGCATGGAACGACGACGTAGCTGTTTGCTGCTTGCGAGTGCTGGCAATGGTAGAAGCAAATTTTCACAAATTGTGACCACGTATGAACTATGAACAGGGAGATAGCAAGATGTACGTAGATGTGCTCACCATCAGTTGGCGAAGAACAGCGCCATGCCTCACGTACGACTCCACCGCCCTCCTGGCTGTGTGCATCGGTATATCCAAGGGCGGTAGACATCTAGCTAGGGCTCGACAGGAACGGCGACGACCTTAGCTTAGAGAGCTTGGGCAACAGACCGGTCGGGAACAACGACGAAGCAGCAGACAACATCAATGGCGGTGCCGTATTGCGTTCTCGGCGAGATGCAAAGCGATGACAGGAGTAGCTAGGGCTTGCTGGCGGCACTGCAGCTCTAGGGTTGGGAAACGCAGAGCGACGCTATGGCCTGGCATATATACGCGCTGGACACGCGATAGCAAGGGAAGGGAATCGGGATGTGCGGATTACGCAGCGGCGGTGCGTGCAGTCGAGTCCGGCTCGAGCACGACGTGAGGAGGAAAGGAAACAGCTGGGCTACGCGCTGGTTACAGCTCAAGTTGGGCCAGTGGCCACGGCGGTCCAGGAGAATAGAATTTGCCACTCGGGCCATAGCAAAGGATGAAGGATGAAAAAGCCTGGAAGCCAAGCTGGGAGAAAAGAAAAAGACAGCTTTTCTTTTTTTAATTGTAAAAAGGAATTCGATAAGCTTTGCAATTGAATTTGAAAAGCTTTACTGAATCAAATAAAATCAAACATCACATAAATAAAAATGCAGCAGCATGGATGCACATACATGTATCTAGCCTTATGATGAATTTTAATTTATCAAAAATATTTATTTTCCTATATTCAATGCATCACAAAAATTGCATAATCAAATCAAATTAACTATTTTAAAATCATGTAAAATTTTCGGGTGTTACAAATCTACCCCCTTAACATGAATCTCGTCCCGAGATTCGGAAGTTGATGATCGAAGAAATAACATTACCCCCGTCTTCGGACCTCCTTCACTTCTTCGATTAGTCTCATCTTCTTGGTAAAGATTCGGTTTACTTTGCATGCCTATTAACCTTTCTCTGAATAACATGCTTGCTTATTCCAAGACTTTGACCGCACTCAACATAACTCTCGGCTAACTCCAAGCCAATTCTATGTTAACTTTCAACTATTAGGCCACTTCTCTAGAGCTAACTTACTCTTCACACCCACTTTGGCTATACTTCTCATAGAGAGCATCGAAGATTGGGCAAGACAGATTTTTATCCCTATTGAATCCAAACTACATCACAATAACTCTGGACATGTCCACCTCTATGTTTTCCTAGTCCATGATCTCGAATCTTCTACTTCATACATCCTTTACTAGCGGTAACACTCAGGTTTGTAGGTATACTCCTAGGTGTTTAGGTGCAACTCTACTTCATTAACTCTAGCTCTTGTCATCAGGTGGTCAGGAATGGTAGCATCAACAAGGATAGATAATCATAAACACGGGGCATTCCAAAAGACAACTCACACTTAAAGATAGATTGAGTTGAATTGGCACACGAGATTAAGGCACTACCCCCCTTAAGATAGATCGACCGGGGTAACTAGGAAGTAGCTCTCGGAACCTTTTAAGCACTTTAACCATCTTGTAGACCTTCCGGTTGACCCACATGGCTCTCTTGATCCAAAGTAGGTTCCATTCCAAAGTTCCAACTATTAGTATCCTTACCGTGGTTGAGCTTCTCAACTCTCATATTCTCGCATATAGCTCAGTAGGCTTTGATGTCTGATCTCCATTAGCATAGTTGCTAAACTAAGAGGATCAACAATGACATATGCTTCATCTAGACGATAATATAATTCCATGTCATGGATCTATGGTCACTTCAATCCAATATTAATGTCACATGCTCAAAACCAACTTAGTAAAGAATTCCTTTGTGAAACTTTTATCCCAAAGTAGACCATTCATCCAACTTCAAAACATTCTTTGCTCAATCCTTGAATCTAAACTTTTGGCCGTTGGTGTCGTTCAAATCTTCTTTCAACCTCTAACTAATCTTCATCATCCAAAAGAAACTCCAAGTCAAGCTTGCATCCTTGGGGTAACTTCTACATTAACTTTCTTAAGTTCTTCTCCTCCAACAAAGATAACTTAATTCCACGTAGAGAAATTGCTTCACTCAAATGGTAGCGTACTCCTAAGGCCTACAACTAGGTTAGTTCCATTCAATAATGATATCTCAAACCAAAAATTCATTAAGATGTCCTTATTATTCTTATGTTCCACCTAAATACCATTCCTTTGTTGGAGAAATCACTATTTCCATGCTCTAGAATGGTTACTTCACATCATATACCGAGTAGTACAATATCAATGACAACTTATCTTGAGCTGAAGATTGAACTCCAAAGTGATGTGATAACTCAAGCCAAAATCCAATCATGATGAACACCTAAGCTCTATGTAAATACTCCAACAAGTTATCAAGCTTAAATGAAAGATACATGCTCTTGATATTGACTTCTCAACCATAAGATACCTAAGGCTTCTGAGTAGAGAACTAGAATGTCTGAAACCTTCATGCTAATAACTTCTTCAATCGGCTACCCCCCTTAAGAAAAAATTTTACTAGGGGACCAGCAAAGGGGTAGCTTAAATGTTCTCCTCTGTGAGTCATCCATCTTAATAACCTTTTGACATCCAAGAAAAATTCCCAGCATATGCAAGAGCATGTAACTCTGAAATTCCTCGCGAGTAGAAAAATTTTCAGTCCAGTAAAATATTATTAACTCGAGCTCTGTTAATCCAATAGGGTCGTGCTTTACACCGTTGGAAAGCTTATGAAATTCTCTACAACCCTCTTATAAAAGACTTTTCCAGATTAAGCACTTAAGTTGGTCGAAAACAGCACACAACCGAATCTGATCCAGATTTCTGACAGCGCAGTTGCATCATCTTGTGATTTTCATAACTCTCAAACCAGACAGGATATGAAGGTGATTCTTGCGCTCCGATAAAGATATGGAAGTCTACTTTTGTCCAGAATTATTCTAAGATTTTTTTTTTTATGGTCCAAGGTCAGAGATACCAGCAGAAGAAGGCAGACTGCTCCGAGATGACAGGTTGGACAGAAAATAAGAAAACCACCCGACTATTTATTTCATTAGTCCTTATACCTTAATCCTATAAACTAAATGAAATTGTGGACAAACCAACAAGATCATTGCACTCAATACAAAGATCCAAATCAAGCATATGCATAATGACAAACCAACTTAACAATAAAGGATCACACTTCAAACATTTAACTTAAACTAGCGATGCTATCGTTCTCTTCATTTTAGGGGGTAAAGATCCTAAACCTTCTTCTCCTTATGACGTATGAAGGTGGTAAGAGAAGATTCTAAAAGCATATCAAAGCAAGGAGTGAAGATGTGAACAAAAGTTTTTAAAACAAGCACCAAGGAGGAGATAAATATCAAGGTAAGAATATAACAAAGAGAAAAATATCAAGGTTTATGGAACAAGGTGTTATAACAATTTCAAGACCTTAAGACGACCATATTCTAACTAGGCTTTGCGCCCGGTTTTAAGAACAAAACCAGATGAAGCTATATGTGAGCCCTGGAAGTCAAATCTCACATATAGTTTACAAATAAATGGAGTATCAATTCACAATGCTTAAGATATAACGAACATAATATAAAAACAAATAACCTCGCCTAGCGACATGGGAAAGACTCTTCAATCTTCTCGGTGTAGGCTCCACAGGGACAACCGACCGGGTTGATCACAAGCCTAACTTCCTCCCGAGGTGGGGTGAAATAGCAAGGGTGAGTCCATGTCGAACTCCGCAAGCATAGCCAGGGGGTTATGAGGCTAAGAAGTCGACCATTTTTTTTAATCTGCGGTTGCTTTTTAGAGTTGGTCAAGTTTTAAGCTTAAGCATAAAGGAATCCCATTAACCCATTAATCACAAGTGTGAACAGATATCAACATCAATTTAATAACAACATCATAGTAAACATGCAATTCTATTCATTGATGTCTCCAAGGCCGTTCATGACCGCGAACACGGCTGACATGTCAGTTTAATTAACTCTGCGCAGAGGTGTACACTTTTACTACGGGTTAATGTTTTCCCAAAGCACGGGTCTATAACTCTCAAACCCGAGAAACCATTATAAAGCCTTTCAAAGGGGTTATCTAAACATGCCGAATAGCGATAGGGCTACAACCCATTCTCTTCCGATTTCGGTAACCACTGACACGAGTAAACACTATCCCCTGAATGACTAGAGCCAGAGCCATGTGACCCCCATAGCTGTACTGTATATCCCGGATGATCACGAATGAATAAGTCCTTATGGAGAGCTAAGAGCATCATAAATAAACAATACATGCTCTTTCGCCCTATGTACCATGGCATCAACAACTACTCATCATGATTTAATCCATAAAGCAATAAATAATGTTTGTTGGTTGAGCGCTAGCAAGTTACTACCCAAATGCATAACCCATAGGAGACAAGGATCAAGTATTTAAGACTAGGTAAGTCCTTAATGGCGAACAAGGAGGACACATGCATCATGAATTATTAATTAAGGTGAATAGGACATCAAGGATGTTCCCAAGCTATACTTGCCTTAATATCGATCCTTCTTCAATTCCAAAACTCCAAGAGAAATCCTCCTTGATTGACAACTTCTTCTTGTTCACGATCTTTTTCGAGATCAACAACACAAAGCTCACCGTCTACTCGATTCCAATCAGCAACAGACAAACACATGGATCCAATCATGCATGGCAAACAAGACTACCATTAGAACAGTACACCAACAGTGGAAAAATAGTTTGAAAAGCTTATAAAACTATTCTACACGTCTCTATGATCACACAGACGTAAAGATCACCGAAATCGGATTTAAAATGGAGAAGATATTCTATTTATGAAATCAGAATGGCAGTTTCGTAAATACAGTGAACTAGTTACAAAATAAAATAAATATAATTGGATTTTCAAAACTATTAAGGATGGTAGGCATAAAAGAGAAGAAAGTATGAGTCTCTTTAACAAAGTGGCAATGAAGAGGTATCTTCTAATCTAGATCATTGACTCAAGGATGGATGGCTCAAGATGGATGGATGTACATGTGTATTTGCATTGTATTCCTAGATTTATTTTGCTAAAGGAAAACGGCAAGAAAAACGTGTGGTGTCATGACGTTAGCAAGCTAACAATTGACCATGCATGCGAAGGGAGGGCAAGGAGCTACGATGCTTTGTTGATCTCGATCGGCTGTGTGCTGGTTGGGCATGGCGCTGGAGTAACTGCTGTACCGAAATAGCAGTGTTGGTACATGGCCTGTTGCTGACGTATGGAGCTAGCTGGAGTTTTAAACGTGCAGGTACAAGCTTTTGGTTTTACGATGTATATACATGCAGCTAGCCTAGGCAGGGATGATCAGTGAACTCACCTAGCTTGGAATCAATGGCAGAGAAGAATCAAGGACGTCGCACTGCCGGCAGCAGACGACGATCGGCAGGTCAGGCGACGACATCTTGCTTGTTTTGGAGATGAATGTACACGGCCGTGCATGTCTGGCGCTTAATTAATGAAGACATAGTTACGACCAAGATGAATAAAATAAGCAAGGGTTCAGCTTGCTTGATGATGAGTAGTGGATCTACATACTGTATGACACCTGCTTGTTGGCTTTTGCTTTTGTGATGTAAGTGCAAGCGGACGTCGGCCTCCCAACAGGATTTTGCATCAGCATGCAACGGACAGAAAGCAGGGATCCCAACAGGATTTTGCATCAGCATGCAACGGACAGAAAGCAGGGATGAACACCCTGATGTCGAGGTCGGCCCTGGGTTGTGAACGAGGACGGTGTTCTGATCTGCTGTGGCAACTTCGATGCTTCTCGGCGGCTAGGGCTAGCGTGGCTGCTGCGGCTCTAGCTAGGGTTGGAAAACGGATGAAGCAAGGCTGCGCGGCTTCTACTTATAGAGCCGGCACGCGCGGATAGAAGGAAAGAATTCCTGTATTCACGGGATTTGGCAGCGACTCGCGGCGTCGAGTCCTGTTCGATGACGAGCAGGAAGAGGAAACGATGCAGCGTGGGACAAAACATCATCTGGCCAAACTAAGCAAGAGCAGCAACGCAGCGACTGCATTGTGCACCTGACAAAAGCACAAATTGGACCAATGACCAGCGGCCCAAGAGAAAGAGAACGATCAGGCCAGAAGAAAAGATATGGCCACTCGATCCATCTAGCAAGGAAATGGAAACTGACTTGGGCTGCCAAGCCGAGAAAAAGAATAGGCCTTCGAGCTTGATTCTAGAAAATGGAAGAACGAAAAATAAATTGCATTTTCTTTTGTTTTTAAGCAAGTTGTAATAACATTTGAAACAGATTTGAAACTAGCAATTTCTAAAGAATTTAAACTTCTTTTCAAATTCAACAAAACCCAGGCATCACAAAAATATTAATGCAGCAGCATGTATGCACAACAATGTTGCTAAGCCTATGATAAATTTTAATTTAATAAAAAAATATTATTTTCCTATATTTCATGAGCACAAAAAATACATAAATAAATCATTTTATTCTATTTTTAAAAGAGAAAAAATTTGGGGTGTTACAAATCTACCCCCTTAAGAGGAATCTCGTCCCGAGATTCAGAAGCTTAGGATCAAGGAAATATCGATACGATCGGAGAGATAGAGATAGTCTGTCTTCGAGTATTCGCCACTCGAGTATTTCTGTTATCTCGGCAATGGTGTCGCCTTTAATTTTGTTTATATCGTCATAACTTTACTCCAAATGACTTGCTGAGCTAATTCCCAAACAGGTACTCCAAACCAACTCTTAGTGACTTCCAACTTTTAGTCCACTTTTTTTCTTTTAGTAACCTTACATAAATTGTTGCAGAATGGTGCTAGCTTACTTTGTACACCGGTGCTATTTATGCTTCTCACAATATGACCACCTTGATTCTATTATATAACAAATTCTTGTCCCATCGCTTCCAAACTGCATGGCTATAAATCACAACATGTATCCAATCCCCTACTTATATTCACTTCTAGTTGCTATCATCTCGTGGCCAACAACGGTAGCATCAACATAGATGATCATAAACAGAGGATAATCCAAGAGACATCTAACAACTTAACGATAGATTGAGACAAACAGGCACATGATTTTAAGGCACTACCCCACTTAAGATAGGTCAACCACGGGTAAGTAGGGAGTAGCTCTCTTAACCTTATAAGTACCTTATCCACCATATAGACCTTCCAATTGGTCATCATGATTCTCTTAGTCCAAAGTAGGTTCCACCACCCCAAATTTTGACTCTTTTGAAATAGTTTTAAATTGACTTAAATGTGAATTTTTGTGCTCATAAAACATAGGAAAAATAATATTTTCATTAGAATAAAATTTATCATAGGAGTAGCAACATTGTTTGTGCATTCATGCCGGTGCATTTATGTTTTTGTACTGAGTGGTTTTTCTTTCAAAGACCAAATGATTTCAAATGCTTTTGAATTAAAAGAAAACCTATTTTTTTTATTTTCTTCCCTCTCTATTTTCATTTTCAGCCCAAGCCTTTCCCTCTCTCTTTCCTGGCCTGGCCGCTCGCTTGCAGCAGCCCAGCACACCTCTCGTGCAGGACCAGCAACCCAGCGCAGTCACCACCATCCCGGGCCGCTATGCAGCGTCACCGTACAACGTGGTCGTTCTGCCTTTGATGAAGCACCCGTATCCATGTCGGTGTGTTTTCCTTTCCAATCTACTAGTGTCTGCGATACTGCGAATTGGCTTGTAGTCCAATGGTAGGGCGGTCAGTGGGACGCTACCCTGGGGGGTTCAAATCCTGGTGCTCGCACCTTTCTTGGGATTTTTAAAGATTTTTCGGCGTTATGCATTAAGTGGTAGCGGCGTTCCGTCGACGACGAGGCGCCAGTGGTGACTTCGAGAATCTCCAGATCTGCCGGGTGCTCAGTCCCTTCGGAGGTGCTCATAGGGGTAGGGTTTGCGTATGTGTGTTCATAGGGATGAGTGTGCGCGCGTATTGTGAGCGTCTGCGTTGTCTTGTGTCATTCTCAAAAAAAAAAAAAAAAAAAACTAGTGTCTGCGATACTCCATATATATTAATCTCCCTAACGATGTTTGACATATGAATCTGTTGTCTATATATATAGTATATCTATACCTACTAATAAAGAGAGAAAATTTCTTGACCGAAAATTTCCGTCTGCCTTTTCTATCTGCCCATAACCGTGAGTCCGATCAAATACGACTCGGAATCATACGGACGTTCGTTTTTTTTTTTTTTTTTTTGAGAATTACACAAGACAACGCAGACGCCATAACACGCACGCACACTCACCCCTATGAACACACGCGACGCAAACCCTACCCCTATGAGCACCTCCAAGGACTGGGCAGCCGGCAAAACTGAGATTCTCGAAGTCACCATGGGCGCCGTCGTCGACGGAACGCCGCTACCACTTAATGCACAACGCCGGTAAATCCTTGGAAAAATCTCGGGAAAGGTGCGAGCACCGTGATTTGAACCCCTGGTGGGTAGCGTCCCACTGGACCGTCCTACCATTGGACTACAAGCCAATTCGCTCATACGGACGTTCGTATAAGGACGGGAGGCTGATCCGTTTCCCTGCATGCAAGCTCAGGCAACAGAGCCGGGCTAGCAGCGCTCGCGGCCCAAGGCCTGCCATCACCACTTGGTCGGAGGCCATGCGCACACCTGCGTTGTCACGAGACGACCATGCAGCAAGTGCCTATAGGACTTTGACTGTTGTAACTAAATTCTTTTATGCTTTTAAAAAATACAACACGGTACCACTTATGTAGAGACTATAAAACTAATATAGACGAGTAGTTGCAATACTTTAAATGAAAATTATGTGACCGTATGTCCGTAACACACAAATTACTCTAAGATGAGTAATGAAAACAATTATCCTAGAAATATCTAATGAGTATCGAGAGAAATAATAAATAAAAAATTTTACTTAAGGTAACAAAATATAATATGGATTTTCTTGACCCGTAGCAACGCACGGGCATGTTTCTATAAAGAGAGAAAATTTTAATTCATCAAAAATTTTGTCCACAACCCTCCTAGAGTGCTGGGAAAAAAAGAACATAGTCCAATACAATATCAATCAGCAAGCGGACGGGCCAGACCAAGAGACTTGAGAGAGATATGAAGGACACGGAAGCCGCAAAAATACAGACACTAGAAGGCGGCAGCAGAGGCTGTTGTTGACGAGGCGCGAAGCAGTGCCAGCGTGTTGCCATGACGCACGGCCGGACCAACAAGATATGTTATCAGTTGGTAAGAAAAATCTTTAAATATGTATCCCGTTGCAACGCACGGGCACAGTATATATATATATAATATGGCAGCCTGGCATCACATCCCACGTCACGTCTTGTTTCACGTCTTCTCCACCGTGTTCCACCAGGACTCGCTGGACGTGACCCTCCGATGCAATTCCGTGATCCCTGGCACCTATATATAACTTGAGCACAGCAGCCACGGAGAACCCTAATCTTTCCGCCGCCGCCGAGCTCGAGTTCAACCTTGCCGGTTCATAGCTCTAGCTTCGCACCGCCACCATAGCGACGATCCAGCCGAGCTCGGACCTGCAACCAACGCAACCGTGCCAGTGGACTGCTGCCTTGCCGACATCGCAACCTGTTACAGAGTTCTGCGTCGAGGTTACAAAGCTTTTGATGCCTTCATCTATTTATCTTTATCTCTCTGTTTGCTCACGCCATAGCAGATCGAACTCTCTACAGGAAGTTGTCAAGCACCCTGCTAAGCCCCACGTTGCCATTAAGTTTTCTCTGCTAAGCCAGAGGATTCCGATCTGCCATGAACCATCTGTTCTTCAGGAAACACCATACATAGGCCGTTCACCATCTGCAAGTTCAGCCAACGTCCATCTCTTGCAGTTGAAGAAATCCGGTCATCTGTCGTTATATGTCATCGGTAAGCACCTTGTATGTGTTCTTATCTTCCACATCTACTTACATCCCTGCCTTGCTGCCGGCCATGCATCTGCATGCATGTTCATCACGTATGTCTAGGTCGTTCTATTTGTTTCACCTAATTCTCTTGTGACATCAGAGAACTGACCACACACCCTTGATGCCATATATTGGACGGAATCATCAACATCTCAAACGTCATTGTGTAAGCTAGCTTCTGTACGCTTTGTACCACCGGCAATGGAGCCACGTACTGGCGCTACTTTTGGTCGCCATCTGCTAACTCCAGCAAAGCTCTAACGATAGCCATGGCCTCCTTGTTAGCTTGCATGACGTGACATCATTTGATGACATATCACATGATTTTCTTGCCGGTTTCCTTGAGAAAAATAAATCTAGGAATACAATCTAAATACACATACATATCCATCACCCTAAGCCATCCAATTCTAGAAAGAGGGTCAAGATTAGAAGGTACCCCTTGGCTGGAATTTTGCTAAAGAGACCCTGAGATCCTCCAATATCAGATTTCATTTATTTTATTTCGAAATTTATATTCCTGTTATTTTAAAGAATTGCCCTCCAATTTCAAATCTTTATAACTTTCTTGTTTTAAATCCAAATTGACCCGTTCAAATTGCGTTGGATTCGTAATTCCGTAGTCTAGGTGTTTACGCTACTGTTCAGTAGGTTTTCCAACTTTTAAATTTCGAGTTTATATTTAACTTATTATTTTATTCATGCAAATCTTGTATATTGCGTATCTTCGCCGTTTTAAGTCCGATTTCGGTGATCTTTACGTCTGTGTGATCGTAGTGACGTGTAGAATAGTTTTTTAAGCTTTTCAAACTGCTTCTCCACTGTTGATGTACTGTTCTAATGGTAGTCTTGTTTGCTATGCATGATTGGCCCTATATGTTTGTGTGTTGCTGATTGGAATCGAGTAGACGGTGAGCTTTGCGTTGATGATCTAGAAGAAGTCGATGATCAAGAAGGGTTTATTTTGAAGCTTGGACTTGAAGAAAGGATCTCTATTTAAGGCAAGTATAGCATGGGACTATCCTTGTTACCTATTCATTATTAATCACTTAATCATATGCATGTGTCTAATTTGTCAACCTTAAAGACATCCTAGCTAGTTGTTATCTTGTTCATTGAATCCTATGGGTTATTGCATATGGGTAGTTTTTGCTAGTGCTCTACATAAATAATTATGCTATGAATGAATACATGAAGTGATGTTGGAAGACTTGAATGTTGGTAACATGGACTTTAGAGTCGGGCTCATGCTTTTTCATGATGCTTTGGACTCTCCGTAAGGACTTATCTGTCGTGATCATCCGATATATAAGGTGCAGCTATGGGGGCACAACAGATAAGTCCTTACGAGAGAGTCGAGCATCATGAAAAAGCATGAGCCCGACTCTAAAATCATGTTGCCAACATTCAATCTTAACCATCACTTCATATATTCATATCATAATTATTTATGTAGAGCACTAGCAAAAACTACCCATATGCAATAACCCATAGGATTCAATGAACAAGATAACTGGCTAGGATGTCCTTAAGGTTGACAAATTAGACACATGCATATGATTAAGTGATTAAAACTGAATAGGTAACAAGGATAGTCCCATGCTATACTTGCCTTAATATCGATCCTTCTTCAATTCCAAAGCTCCAAGAGAAATCCTTCTTGAATGTCAACTTCTTCTTGATCACGGTCTTCTTCGAGATCGACAACTTAAAGCTCACCAATCTACTCGACTCCAATCAGCAACAGACAAACATATGGATCCAATCATGCATGGCAAACAAGACTACCATTAGAACAGTACACCAACAGTGGAAAAACAGTTTGAAAAGCACATAAAACTATTCTACACGTCACTACGATCACACAGACGTAAAGATCACTGAAAACGGAGCTATAACGGAGAAGATACGCATTTTACAAGTTTCGCAAGAATAGAATACTAAATTAAATACTTGATTTCGAAATAAAATAATTAAAAAGGAAAATCAGATTTCAACATGATGAAAGACGATGAGAAGAAGTATAAGAAAATCTAGGGTCTCCTTAAGAAAATAACCCATGAAGAGATATGCTTTAATCTATTCCATAGATCGAGCAATGGATGGTTCAAACGACTGATGCGTATCTGTATTTCCATTGTATTTCAAGAATTGTTTTTGTAAAGAAAAACGGCAAGAAAACATGGGGTGACGTCATCAAGCTAAAAACATGCACCGTGCTGCCATTGACCATTGTGCCATGCATGTACGGCGATGGAGCTTCACTCAATGGAAACAGCATACTCATCAAGCACGCATGCATGACGCTCATTACTGAAGCGATGGAAGGAGTAGCATCTGTTACTGCTGCTAGACGAAGTGACCACGACTTGCATCTACTGAGCATAGCGCTAGTTGTTCGATTTGGAGAAGAGTATGGTTCTACACGTAACAGGAGACTTCTCCATGGATGGTGACAAAGTATAGCGTGGATCACGGAAAGAATACCTTGGGGCTTGACACAGATGGAGATGTTGTGAACGGAGATGAAGCAGCTGATGGTGGTGCTGTACGGGGTGAAGATCACATGGGCTGCCGCGAAAAGTTACGTTAATAGATGAGATATGTCACGTACGACAACCTTTGATGATGCAACAACCTCGTAGGAAGGTACATATTTATAGGAAGAAAAAAACTTTCCACGCTACATCAACTAGCAATATGGTGCTAATTGATGTTGTAGGCTCCACCTTACTA
The DNA here is from genome assembly GCA_015847255.1 of Hyparrhenia diplandra. Lineage (NCBI taxonomy): Eukaryota > Viridiplantae > Streptophyta > Magnoliopsida > Poales > Poaceae > Hyparrhenia > Hyparrhenia diplandra. Next base: position 1,043,761 of record JADLZK010008364.1, read on the forward strand.
ATGGGCCTAAATAATCATTGAACCCATTGGTAAATAAATGCATAGGCCTAGTGAAAGAATGAGGTATTTTATTATTTTCGAAATTAGTTAATTTCATTGATAAAATAATTCTAGAAAAGTCCAGAATTATTATTTAAGCTGCAAAGAATGCTCTGAATGCTCAAGATTTAGGGAAAAATTCTCAGAGACAATACAGAACATGAGAAACCCAAACAAAATATTTGGAGCTCATGATAGAATAACTTGGAGCATCTAAAAACAAAAGAAATTATGCTCACCAACATGTGGAAACTAGTTCAAGAAAAAGTCAGAGATTCTTGAAAAGTTTCTAGAGATTGATTGATAGAGGAAAAGTACTGATTTGGATTGCAAAGAAAAGATTCTATGGAGCTTACATTGAAAGCTTGGACAGATAAACACAAGGAATTTAATTATAGAAATAAAGGCGTGGCGAGGAAGAGGAAACCTAAGCCTTCGGGCCAAAATCCATTTTCAAAAGCATTTGAAATCATTTGAAATTTGAAACAAAAATCACCCAACACAAAAATATAAATGCACCAGCATGTATGCACATCAATGTGGCTAGCCCTTATGATAAATTTTAATTTAATAAAAAATTATTATATTTCCTAGATTCAATGCTTCACATAAAATACATAAATAAATCAATTTAAACCTATTTTTAAAAGTACCAAATTTAGGGTGTTACAAATCTACCCCCCTTAAGATGAATCTCGTCCCGAGATTCGGAAGATAAAGATCGAAGAGATAGCATTACTCCCGTCTTCGGACCTCCCTCACCGCTTCGAGTAGTCCCATCTTAAAGATTCCGGTTTACTTTGCATGTCTATTAACCTTTCTCCGAATAACATGCTTGTTTATTCCAAGACTTTGATAGGCACTCAACATAACTCTCTACTAACTCCAACCAAATCTCTGTTAATTTCCAACTATTAGGCCACTTCTCTAGAGCTAACTTACTCTTCACACCTACTATGTTTATACTTCACATAGTGACCATCTTGAGATCCATTGTACGACAATTTTGTGTCTCACCAATTCCAACCGAAACGCAATTGCTCTCAGTGTGTTCTACTATATCACTTTCTAATCTATAGTATCCAATCTCTACTCCAAGTGACTTGCTGAACTAATTCTAAACAAGTATTTAGAAAACTCTTAGGTGACTCCAAACCATCTCTTAGTGACTTCCATCTGTCCTGTATCTGGGGTCACTTCAATCGAATAACGATGTCACTTGCTCAAAACCAACCCCGTGAAGAAGTCCATTGTGAATATTTTATCCCAAAGTAGACTTCTCACCCATCTTCAAAACATTAGTGACTCAAACTTTGAATCTAAACTGTTCAACATGTAGTGTCATCTGATTTTTCCCAGCATAACACTTCTTTGCTATTGGCAACTACTTCTGCATCCATGGATGGTAGAACCTTTTCCATGTTAGCACCCTTGATTAGCCCAATCCATCCAAACATGCAATCCAAGACCAACTTATCAATTCTGTGAATTCTTACCATCCATGTAGACGTCACTCTTATAAACCATGTAACTGCTACACTGGTGGCCAATACAATATTACCTCCAAATCCATATGCTTCACAGACGACTTGACATCCAAGCATCACTTAATATCTTCTCTTGGGGTAACATATGGAGAGATTTTGGACAAACCTTCCTTCAACCTCCAATAGAGTCATATCATTCCAAGGAAACACTCTTGCATACTTAGGCGGCTTCAAATCAACACATCACTCTTAAATTCTCCATGCAAATCCACCATTAGAGATATCATAACCACGAGAGTTTTCTCCAAACAATTCTCACTCACCAAGACTGTAGAGAAGTCAAACATCATGTTCCTATGTCATCAATGCTATCTTTTCTTGAGTTGAAGGTTGAACTCCAAAGTGATAACTCAAACAAACCCAATCATGACGAACACACAAACTCCTTGTAAACTTTCCAACCAATTTTCAATCTTGAATGACGGATGCCTATGCTTGACGTTGACTTCTCATTCATAAGATAGCTAATGCTTTCAAGTGAAAAGCTCTATGCAACCTTCATCTTGTAAGAAAGTGTACACCTCTGCGCAGAGTTAAAAACTGATATATCAGCCGTGTTCGCGGTTATGAACGGCCTTGGAGACACTCACAAAATAGATGATCATTGTTCATGACATGTTTATGTTTCATTTATTATTCATATGATTATGGGTTGTTGGGAATTATTGATGCTAATGCTTAAAATTGTGACCAACTAAAAGCTAAAATGCAGTTTAACCAGTGTCTATCCTTTTGAGCCTCATAACCCCATGTTATATTTGCGGAGTTCGACATGAACTCACTCTTGCTATTTCACCTCACCTCGGGAGGAAGTTAGGCTTGTGATCAACCAGTCGGTTGTTCCTGTGGAGTCCACACCAGAAGATCGGAGTATCTTTCATTTGTTTTGCTAGCCGAGGTTGTATATTTTTATATTATGATCGTTATATTTAAGCATTGTGAATTGATACTTTATTTATTTGTAAACTATATGTGAGATTTGACTTCCGGGGCTCACATATAGCATCATCTGGTTTTATTCTTAAAACCGGGTTACATGCCATTTTGACCCTCTAGAAAAAAAAAAAAACAGAAGATAGAATTTTATGCCATACATGTGCATTAATAGGATAAGTGATTCGTCTAGTGTATCTTATAACCATCCAACTTTATGGAATAAAAACTAAATTTTGTTGAAGGGATCAAATTTACTGTTGCTAAGCAAAATAAACTCAATAATAAATATAAAATCAAGTATAAAATCAAGACAAAATGGATAATAATGATGTTTAAACACTAAGATAGGGTTCAGATTCATCGTGAATGGACCAGAATGCCAAAATGCACTGAATTTCATCCATTTTGGTTGGGCCCGAATAAGATCGAACTGGTCAAAAGATTCAGCCCAATTAGTATTTTCAGTCTACAGAACAGCCCACAAAATATGTCCATGATATAAAAGCGCAAAGCCCACTCTTGAAACCTTAGTGTTTTCATTTGCCCCCAGGTCTCCCATCTAGTGGCGCCTGACAAATGTAGAGGCAAGATTTCACCGGCTTCCATCCACTCTTCCCTACTATTAGTTATGTTTGTCACGTTGCCCTTAGCCATGTCATGTTGAAATCCACACTGGATCCCCTTGAGGTTTGCATTCAATTTCATGGAGGTCATGAAAAGTCAACTTAAATTTTCTTTGGGCCAAGAGAAATATTAATGATAATTATACTAGACGAGTTGATTTTCAGCCTATTAGCACACAAACATTGTTAATATTATTACACCACCATTCTACATGGAGATGGTATTCAGTATTCAGTACAAGTTGTCTACAAAAATGCATAATATAACATTCTTGAAAAATAATCCACTATCTAATGTTATCTTATTAGAAAATTAGCAAAGAATGTCGGTACTCTTTTATATATGTTCACATATCCTGTAGTTCCATGCACGCTTGTACACTGACTTTTGTTGTATTTTTAGATCTTAAATCCATTGGAGAGCTTTTGAAATATTATGGCTGATTACCCGTAAGAACTGAGACAGTTCTACTAAAATGAGAATTTGATATCACTAATCTCAATTTGGTGGCAAAACTAACTAGATTAATCTATGCAGAACGGTTGAATGTACTTCCTCGGTGATGGAAGCTTTGGTACTATTTCATGAGGTAAATCCAAAGTACCGTGGCAAAGAGATAAGAGAGTATGCCAACAAAGCTGCTATGTTTATTGAGAATAATCAAAAGAAAGATGGATCATGGTTTGTATATGATAACATAGTCTACATTTGAAAAAGTTTTATCTATTTTTATGCATGATAACTAAAGTGGCTATTATCTGCAAGGTATGGAACTTGGGGCATATGTTTTATCTATGGGACCCTATTGGGAATAAAAGGTTTAGTTGCTGCCGGGAGAAACTACAAGAACAGTATTTGTATTAGGAAAGCATGTGAGTTTTTGCTGTCAATACAGCTAAGAACAGGTGGTTGGGGAGAGAGCTATCTTTCTTGTGAAAGACAGGTGAAAACTAGTTTTTTCTTCCATCACGTCTTTTCATCTGTAACTTTTGGCATGCATGACGTGCAACCTACCAAAATAAGTCATAAAACAAAATTTGTGTGTGCAGTCTGAAATAGAGAAACCTCTACTTAACTTTTGAGTAGTTAACATGCATACAAGTGATAGAAGTTTAAAACCAAAGTAAGTTCAGATTGGTACAATCAAACAAAGAGTAAAATACTGGAACATACAAAATAGGGGGTAAAATGTTATATCAACCACAATTGGAGTAAAATAATAATGATAAATGCATGTACCATTGGCATTATATAAGACATATAGAAGTCATAAGTGCCACCAACCAAGTGAATGAATGATATCTTTATGGAGGTTCTATATGAACTGTATGTTAACTCATATTTCTAGAATTTGGATAATGGATATACTTCAATAATTATCATGTCATTAGCTCATTGTTGTCCCAATCGAGAAAAGAACTGATGTGGTCTTACTGAGGATCGATTTTTTTGTTGTAATCCTATGCAGGTCTATGTAGAGGGTCCTAGTACTCATGCAGTACAAACTGCTTGGGCGATGCTAGCTTTGATGTATGCTGGGCAGGTTTGGTTATTTTCATCACATATCACTTTTTTTGAAAGGTCACATATTACCTAATTACAACAAAACAATGCTAAAATACCCTTGTGTCACCATTATCGAACAAGGGTGTCCCAAGCCACCTTCCAAGTCTGGTCAAACTCTCATTTGGAAGTAGTTGGCCAAGCAAAATATGCATAGTGGCAAGGTACTGCGGGTGCGGCAGGTCAGGGAACAACCATGTACACATGGCATTGGTCTAACCAAAGAACTACTATTGAAGGGCCGACTAGGACAAGGTCCCTGATCAACAGATCTAAATGGAGGCTAGTAGAGGTAGTGATGAGCCAGAGGCAGGTCATGACTAGAACTTCGAAGCGTAGTCACAGCCCTTAGAACCAAGGATTAGTTTCCATGTCTTGAAACACACAACTGAAATTATGATTCCAGCTCATAGATTCTTCATGTGTGTCCCAACTTGACTAAGGCCAATCCTTTCCTTGTTATTCCCGTATTTCTTTTTTATCTTCCTCTTCTCCTCGTCTATCTACATTGACTCGTGTTAAACGGAGGGCATGTACGCCGCCATGGTCTAGGTGAGCGAACATATATATGGTGAGAGAGTGAGAGAAAGCATGCGACAATGGTGCGAGGACAAACGACCATATATATGGTACCCTTTAGTGATAATTCAACTTTTCAAAATCATGTGGAATGAGGACAAACTTCATATCAAAGTCATAGTATTGAAAGAGATCTAAATTTTTTTAATTGATGACTTCTCTGTTTGAAACCACTTAGGACCGAAGCAGTTTGCTTTGAGTTTTTATAATTTGAAATTCAATATTTTAAAATTTTCCAAATGACCCCGAATGAAGAAATAATCTAACACAAAGTTGTAGTACTCATAAGGATCTGCAACTTTGTAGTTGAGTACTTCCTCATTTGAAATAATTTATTGCCAAAATTTCTATTTTAATTACTCAAATTTTGAAATTTGTTTTTTTTTTAGTTTTTTCAAAGTATCTCGCATGGAGAAATGACATAAACCTAAGTTTTAGTACTCAAAAAGATATGGAATAACTTTGTTCATGACCTTTCATCTGAAAACATATAGGGCCCAAAAGTTCTGTTTCAAAACTACTGATCCTAAAATTCATATTGTTATCATTTCTTTTCAAATGACCTTAGATGGACAAACAACCAAGACTAAAGTTACAGTATATGAAGATATACAAACTTTCCATATAAATTTTTGTCATCTAAATTTGTTTATGGTCTAAAATATGTATTACAAAATTCTCTAAAGTAAATAAAAAATGAATATATATCAACTACTTAGTTAGAAGTGGCTTTGAGGCAGAGTGTTAAGGACACAACTTGAGAGGTTTGAGGTTGTATTTTGTGTGAAAAAATCATGTGAATTTGTGTATTTGGAGACATAACTTGCAGAGATTCGCCGAAAAAACATTTGATATTTTCGGAGATAGAGGTGTTTTGGAATAGCTGCTTCTACAAGTGGTTACCAACTGTCTTTCAATGTAGAGGTGTGTCTTCTTTTTTCCGTAATTTTTAGAGATGTGTCTCGAATCGCTGATTCTACGAGTGGTTCCAAGTTGCCTTTCAAAAGCTTTTTTATTGAGGTGTCTCTTTTTTTAATTCTTTTGTGTAAAATCTATAGAGGTGTGTCATCTGGAATAGCTTCTTCTATATGTTGTTTTCGGTTGCCTTTCAAAAGCTTGTTTGTAATAGTACCATGGTCACACATGGCTGATGGTAAAGGACTCACTCATATTTCCCTTCAAAAGGGCTAATTCTAATTGCCTGATGGGTTTAGACCCAGCTTGGATAAGATCTTCGGCATTAGTAAATTTGTTCGAGGAATACTAGAATTGCATTTATCTGCATGGATATGAATGGAGGATTCTGATGAATATGTCGATTATGATTATTTTTACTTAGTTTAACAAATAAATTATGATAAAAATTATGTTTATGTTAGTGTTTTGCATACACTTTTGTCATCACTTGTGTATGACTATATATTGGAAGAACCATTAAGGAACACATATTATCCATCCATTTTATTTTTCTAATTTGTGTAATAAATAGATGGAACGGGATCCAACACCATTAAACAGAGCCGCAAAGGTATTGATCAATATGCAAATGGAAACTTAGGAGATTATCCTCAACAGGTAAAATTATATTGTTATGATCGTTGTTGTGGTAAATACATCTTGTCTTTAATATTCAATTGTCACTATCCACTTGTTGAGACTTAATTTAACCAAATTCCTTTTTTGTACACATAATTGGTCATTTTTTGTACACTATATCACAATATTATGTTGCTACTTTTCAATGTATTATCCACATATATATAATTATGTTGGTCAAATTAAAAGGGTACCAATCCCACCATTGGAGAACATATGAGCAACATGGCTTAAAACTGAAACACATGGACCGTGGCATTGCATTGTGTTTTGGAAATGTATTTTGGGCTTGTTACAAAATTGAATTGTTATATATATTTCTTATACAATAAATACTTCGCCTATTTGAAATTTGTAATGCATTTCTTATAGTTAGGACAATATTTAACAACATTTACTCATCATTATTTCATTTATGTGTTGCAATGCAATCATGACCAAATATGGATTTAATATATATCTAATGACATAAATTTTGTACTACAAAAATCATCTATGATAAAAAAAAATATTTCCCATAGTCTTTTTCTCAATGAGCCAAAATATGCCTTATAACTGCAAATGAATGGACTAGCATTTAATAAAATCTTTCTTAATTTTCCTTTGATTAATTAATGGTCAAATAATTACCATTGGTTATGCACATGTGACTACTATCTTTACTTTTGAAGACAACATCTTTTTAGGAAAAATTTTACTAAAAAATTACACCATGGTATAAAAGGTAGATTAGAAATAAACTACTCTCTCTATCTTAGCAATGGTTATTTATAGTGTTCAAATTCTCTGTCAAAATACAACTATTTATGTGTTTTGATGGGTTATATATAATGTAGTTTCTCAAAACCAACCTTTGTAATACTTAGAAAGTAAGGCGACATGCAGCCAAATATACCAGTAAGATGAAGGTTGCCCTTTAAAAGTTTGGGCATGCGAACAAAAATAGTCAGCATGACTATCATATTTCACTTTTCACAAGCATCTATCTCACCCATGATATGAAAATTTTAATCATCACAAATTAGATGTTTAATCTCTCTTTTTATTCTGTTTCAAGAAGGTTAGTGCTATTGTAGTACAAAGTGAGTACCATTACTGAACATTTTCTTGCATTTCAATTATACAGGAACATGCTGGAAACACCAACTCTTCTGTTTATTTCAACTACCCCAACTACCGCAATTTATTCCCTATTTGGGCTCTTGGAGAGTACCGTCGTAGACTACTTGCTAAGAATGAATAAAGGCTAATCAAGCAATTCAAGTGTATCATGCTAAGAATTCTATCAACCTGGAGCATATATATAAATGAAAGTGCTACGTAAATGAAAGTATGTATACCTAATATTAAAGAGCAAAATTGCTTCCTCCAAAATTTGGTCCCATCGCACTTTCTCTCACTATCTAGGTGTCCATCTACTCTTCGAAGCATAAGAGTCCTATCCGGTTTTACCAAGAGCAATAATATGTGAGAATTGGAAGTTCTAGTACTAACTCTGCTTTATTGTCATGTCCAATGGGAGGAGCTCGTCAATTTTGCCGCCTAGGGCCACTATATATGAAAATCTATATATGTTGCACTTACATATATAGATAGATTTATGAGCTAGTTACTTATTCCTAGGCAGCGCAACATAGATATGCCACATATTCTAGTTTGACAAAATAGCAGTAACTTTTTAATTTGAGACTTCAGTTCCTGAAAATGATATAATGCTTGCAAAAACATCTTGCTCAATAGTTAAGTAGGATTTTTAGCAAAGCATCTCAACAAACTACAAAATGTGACATAATAATTAGTTAATCATCAATGGAATATCTAGATTCGCATGGAAGACTTCAACGTTAAAATAGAACTTATTAGAATTAGATGTAAGAATAGGAAATTACAAGCCATAGCCGGCCCTCTTCTCTATTGCAATCGGCAAGCCATAGAGGTAAAAGAGAGCAAACGCAACAGGAGAACATAGAGCCACATGCTGCAGACTTAGCTGCGGCTTGCGATGCCCTTTGGGCTGCTGTAGTCCTGCCTGCGTGTCTATAGCTCTGGACTTGACACCATTAGCAGTCTAAACTCTAAACTAAAGTGTCAAATAAGAAAGAAAATCTCCAGTTGAGTACATGTCGGAAATATTTTTAGTTTCGATGCCAAGTAAAAAAGAAGCATTATTTTCTTTGCCAAATAGGAAATTTTCTCTATGTCAATCCATATACACTACGCGACGTTTATGCGAGTCCTTATCGGCTACTACGAGCCTTAATATGTAGTATTCCGCTTTGTACCCACAAAATAATGTACGTGGACAACGCTTAAAAACCGCTGCATCGATCTAACACCCACCAGCTGGCCGTCCGCCGCCGCCGCCGTCGCCGTGAACGATATGGCGTCCGACCTCCCCGTTGATCTTCTAGAGGACATCTTCCTCCGCCTCGATGACGCGGCCGACCTCGCCCGCGCCTCCGCTGCCTGCGTTGCCTTCTGCCGCGTCGTCTCCGACGGCCGCTTCCTCCGCTGATTCAGGTCTCTGCCACCGCCGGCCCGTCCTTGGGTTGCTCGCCGACAAGAAGCGCCACTTCGAAACAGAAATATTCTTCCCAGCCCAGCCGCCGCGACGCTCCGCTCAGGCCGCCGGCGGCTTCGCGAAAGCCGCCGACTTCACCTTCTCTTTCCTCCCAGACCCCAAACGCTGGCGCATCTGCGACGTTCGCGACGGCCGTGCCCTCCTCATCCAGGGCCATCGTAGTCTCCGCAAGTTGTCGGACCTTGAAGTCGACCTTGTGGTCTACGACCCCTTGCACCGGCGCCACGTCTAGATCCCGACCATCCCCGGCGACATGCTACAATCTGCTAAGCAGGATGGCAATGCTAATGGCAAGGCAATGAAATTCGATGATCCCTTCCTCGCACCAGCTGCCGCCAACGAGGACCAGGTGGATTTTGGCGAGGGGTTCCAGGTAATGTTCACTGCTCTGATTGCTCCGTCGTCGAAAACCAAGGTGGTGGCCTTCATCTTCTCTTCAGCCAGCGGGCAATGGCAATGTGTCACATCTTTTAGCACTGGACTTTCAAACTATGTATCATGCATGGATCGACCTTCTGTGTGGCTTCGCCAGTACGTGCACGGCTGCGTCTGCTGGGCGCATAATTTTGAAAACGTCATGCTTGTGTTTGACACGCGTGAGATGAAACTCTCGATCGCTGACCTCCCAGACGAAAGCTTTGGGATGTCCAAGATGGCGGTGGAGGCAGAGGATGGAAGGCTTGGTCTACTAGTTCTCAGCGACCGTGATGAATGCACGGCGATGGATCTGTATAGTAAGGCTTTGCAAGGCATCCAAGAACCAGACGACGAGTGGCGGTATGAAAGCTCGATCCCACTAACAACATCTGGCTTTGACCTTATGCTGCTGCATGGAGCAGCCGAGGGCTACGTTCTCCTTCTTGGGTGTCCACGACTTGAGCAATATGGGTCTGATGGTAGTAAGGAGAAACCAGAAGCACATTATTTCACCTTGGAACTCAAAACATTGCTAGTCGAGAAGCTGTGCGTGCTGGAATATGACCAAAGGCGCCGTGGTTTCCTCTACGCAAGCTTCCCTCCACCGTTTTCTATGCCAAGTGTATGCAATTGTAAGAACCTTTCTTTGTCCTTGTCGGCCTCGACAACTGAAACATGTGAGGATATTAATCTAGCTGAATTATTTTATTAGTTGGGGCCATCTATCTATATATTCTGATAAATAAACATGTTTTCTTCGTCAGGTTCTCTTTAGTTTTTGCATCTACACTTGTATATATTGTACGTACTTTTAATCTTTAGTGTCTGCATTCTTGGTCATCCCTCTTCCCTATATATTGTACGTACTTTTAATTGCTTTAATAGTATATTATTCAAATTGTTGAATGTTTTGAATTACAAGGGAAAATTTCGGAGTGAAAATGGATTTGTTCGATTTTAATTTCTCAGAAGAAGCCATTTTTGTTTGTTTTTTTAACCTTTTTGTTGGCTACATTAATTCAAATAGATTTTCAAACAATAAGTTCATTGAGCCACATAGAGTCTGAAACAAATGTGGGTTCTGAAATTGTTGGTGAGGAAGACGATAAAGGCACAGAAAACCTCACTCATGGTCACTTACGTGGTGATTTGATGGATGAGGTAATGGATGAGGACACTGATCACTTAAGCAGTGATTTATTTTATAGCCGTATTGAAGAAAAAAATAAGTCACATTCATCCAAAAGAAGGAACACCATAACATTAGGATGATTAAAAAACATATATAAAATCAAGACAAAATGAAAGTAATTATGGGGAATAGTAGAGGTCTTGGTGACGCCTAATTTAGATTCATGTTATACATGTCTAGAGATCAGAAACCAAACTTTATTGTTCTCATCACCGGTAAGAGGTTTTACAAAACAGCTATAAACAATATTTGTGGTGGACTGGAATTTCTGGGGCATTGGTTTCCATCCCTATGGTAGTTCCAATGGTATTTTATTAGAGAGAGCTTTTTTTTTTTGACAAGTTTAGGAGAGAGCTTTGAGGCCTTAGAAACACAACATATGGCTTCCAATGGATTCTTATAATAGTTTATGGGGCTGAGCAAAATGACTTTAAGGAAGCTTTTCTCATGGTGGAGTTAGTACAAACATGTTCAAAAGCCGAGAAACACATCTGGTTCTTTATCAGTGGTGATTTCAACCTTATTAAGAGCTAGCCTACAAGGATGGCAACGGTGCAGATCTGGATTAGGTGGAGTCTTAGTGATGAGGATATCCTCCACTATTACCCGTTGGCAAAGGCGCAACAAAAAATGGGCCAAGTGGTCAGTTGTAGTCAAGCGGCACCGTGTGAGCCTACGAATAATCTCACCTTGCTTAGGAGGAGAAGCCACCTTAAAAGGGAGAGCCCCCCCCTCTCTTCCCCTAGGCCCTATCGGACTAGTCTTTTAGGTCGATTGGGCCTTTTCCTATGTGGGTGTGCCGGAGTGCAGTGCTAAGATTGCCGATGCGCAACAAGAGGCCCTAGTGGTGCTACTCTGGGATTGTGTGTCGTAATTTCGGGCCGCCGGTGCCCTAGTGGCATTATAGCCGGATTGGTGTGTCGTAATTTCGGCTGTCGGTGCTAAGATTGCAGGATTCGGAGAATCCGGATCGATGTCGGGCTTTTCATCCAACCCCACCTAGGCCGGACTCATCACTTTCGGTCGAAATCCATATCTGAAACCGAAACCCGTGGATGCCTGAAATCCGGCGGCACCGAAAAGTATTGCAACAAAAGGCATATTTGTCACTCATTAGTTCAGGACCAATATTTGTCCGTATCAAACATGACATTTGGACATATATCCAGCATGTAACAAATGACTTTAGGAAACAAATTATATCATAAGATGTTAAGGCATCAAAATATATATATATAGTAAGTATACTACATTAATTTTGATATTTTTCCTATTTGTCGTTCACCTGAAATCTGTCATGCGTGTCTTCGGGCGACACGTGTCACATCCGAGGCGACACGGCGCAGGTATAGCGATGATGGAGCGACGAGTCACGGGTTGTTTTCGTTGTCGGGTCCGTGCGCGCTATCGGGTCCTGTCAAAAATGTTATGCGCGCCTGCTAACCATCTGTAGCCTTGGATGCCAATCCGGACACTCGCACAGCGGCTGCTCGTCACTTAGTTCGCCACCCTCCCCGGCGTCGGCTCCATTTCTTCATCTCGGTGCTGTTTGTTGGCGATGAGGGTTTTGCTGCTCCGCCCACCGCACGCAGCGGCGGCGACGCGACCGCAGCTCGTCGCCGCCCGGATCGAGGGCGCGAGCGGTGGAGGCGCCTATGGTGGCTGCGGCGGCGGCGGGAGCGCCATGAGGGGCGGTGGCCGTGGCGGCCACGGGAGGCATCCCTCCTACGCGGCGCCGAATGGGGCGGATGCGACAGCGATTTCGTGAAGAGCCTCAAGGGGATCCTGGCTGACCGCTCGGAGGCGAGATCTACGCCACGCTCTGGGACTGTAGCATGAACCCGACATAGCCGTCGAGAGGCTCATCAACCAGGGTATATACTCGCTCGCTCTCCCTTTCCTCACTCTAGCTCTGTCCTTACGGGCTTCAATTGTTTACCGTGGACGTTGTCGTGCGATGCTTGTCAGTGCTAGGGTTTCATTTCTTTTCCTCGCGCGGTGATTTGGCGCTGTAGGGTTGTATCATGCTTGCTGTCAGCGGGATTTGTCTTTGTGTCGATCGGATGCGATTTGTCATTGCTGGGTTGAAGGCCATTGTGTATTTGAGAGGCGATTTGTCATTGTTTGGCAAGATAGATGAGTTGATTGAGATCTTACGGTTTCATGGTGCCGTACTGTTTGAGGAAATGCTTGAATGTTTCTTACAATCTATTAGTATTCCCTGATATCTTCAATTTAGGATTCCATTTATGAGAACACCATCTTGTGGTCGATCAGATGCTTGTTCCTTGTGTTCAAGTTTTAGCCCAACAGTTCAAATGCTTGCTGTTAGTGGATCAGTAGAGCATGCTAGACTGAAAATGCTTGTGTCCAAGTTTTACCCCAACAGTTCCTTATTTGTGTATTGATAATACACAAGTAGACTGAAAATGGCAGGTAGAAACGATGCTTGAGAGAATTATCAGTCTCCATGCCTAATAGGTTGCTTGTGTTTGCTTCACTAGTTCACCGCATTCAGTGTCCATAATTTGCGTATGCTCTATAGGAGTAGGAGCCCTTGTGTGTTTGGACTGGAGTTTGTGCTAATATTTTGCATTTCTATGTCCAGGTCACTACGAAGCTTTGAGGATGCTGCTGTCCAAGGGTGTTGATGTGGATATACATGGTTGTCGTGGGACATTGCTGCACTTGGCCTGGTCAACGACCGGGATCATGTTATCAAGATCTTGCTGGATCATGGTGCAGATGTAAGTTCTTATCAGTTTCACTCTTTCTGATCAGACGCACCAGAATTTATGAATTGGGTTGGCATCCATGGGCTAGGGTAAAATTTGTTTCATTTGATTTAGCAATTGTCTGTTAGGTGGTGCCCCAGCATACTTGGCGACCTTACTTTCTAAAATCTTTTTTCCATTATGATGATTGTCATCAAAACTCTGATACATGTTTCTCTACAGCCCAACAAGGTTGTCAGTCATGTCCTCCGACCACTCATGAAGGCATACTGTTGGGGTTCTTTGAGATGCATGAAGATACTGATTGAGGTCCATTTATTTCCCTCGGTAACTCATCTGCTTCGCTGTCAGCTGCATGAGGTTTTGAAATTTAAGTAGCAGTAGCTGCATTACTTAATCAGATTTGGTACCATGCTTAGTTCATAAGTTCACTGGTGGTGCTGGAGCAATAGACGGCCGGGCTTGAGTTATTCTCACAGTACACATGATAGATTGATTGTGTAAACAAGTTTTCTTATAGCTAAGACAAATTATCATTGATGTCTATGCCACATTGGAAACACACTAGTTTTCTTTGGGATAATTCTCTGAAATCACCATGATTGATTCGTGGAAACATCTGTGCGATACTTGTGTTCCCTGTTCCGCTAGGTGTCGATTAGGCAGTGATTAGGTTCGCCTACTCGTGATTAAGCATAACATTTTGTTACTACTATCATGCATTTAATATTAAATGTAGGTATCAAATAAGCGAGCTCAAATATAGAGTTTAGTGAATTGGTGGATAGTAAGCTGCTATGAAATATTAAAAGCATTTGTATTGTCCACTTGCTCCTAGCTACTGTGCGCTGTGCCATTATTAATTTCTTAGTTAGCAGTGACATTAGCTAGTAGCTATTGTGCCATTGCTGATGTTTCTGTTGCTCTAAATCAGCTATGTAACTTCAGCCTAAATTTGGTTTGGTGGCAGGATGTCCAAGATCTTAGAGAAGTACCAGACTAACCCGGGGAATATACTATGGGATGAGAAGCACAAGGTTCCTGCCCTGATACTGTGGGATGAGAAGCACAAGGTACCTGCCCTTGAGTTTCTGTTTTCTTTGACAATTTGTTTTAGCGCCACAAGCAGATTAATGATTCAAAAACATTAATGTTTGAAATGTTTTTCAGATCCCGAGTGCAGAGATCAACAGAATCAAGAAGGAGAATGACAACATGCAGAGCTCACGCCGGTGTTTCTGTTTTAGATTTGCTACCAACTTATAGCTGCGTGTGCAAGTGCGCCGCTAGTTTGTTGTTCGTGTGTTTTCATGTTGTGATTGTGCTAGCATGTGCGTAACTTGTGATGTGCAGGCATCCGAAAGGTGAGAACCTGAACTCCTGCAGCCTAGGGAGCTCCTCGCCATTGAAGAAGGTCTACAAAACAAAAGACCAACATGCACGACAAGCGGGCAATCCTTCTTCATCCAGTTCCTCCCTAGCTTCTCTCATTTGCTTGCAGCACGCAAACTAGGCATAAATCATGAGGCGAAAGATTTGTTTTGATTCTCGATGTTGGTTTTATTCCACTATTGTTGCAGATGGATCTTTGGAGGATGCGCAAGAGGAATGTACGACCTTTAAACTTGAATCCTATCCTTCGTTCCTACTCTATGCATCCTAGGATACTTCTATTTTCTGTCCTTTTTCTCTTTTCAAAGAAATCGTTGAGTATTGGAACATAATTGCAACCAGCAATAATGGAAATTGCAACTATTGGCCATTTTGTAATTATAGTTCTAAGCATATGCAATATGTTGTTAAACCATTTTGCCTCATGTTTTCTACTAGTTGATCTATATATTCTGCTTGTATACACTATTTGACTATTTAACTTTTAATTTGTGTTCTTTTTTATGTATAAATGTTTGAAACTGTCTATTTTGTCAATAGGAACAGTGGTTATGCAAGGTACCATGCTCACAGTTGCTTCTGTTTTGGAGCTCACCTTTTGTGGCTTCAAAAGAGACTAAGACTCAAGGTTTATATTCTCCTTCATGATCACCTTGACTGAAAATGCATGCAGGTCCTGCTTTGGATCAGACCGGTCAATAGCTTTGCCTTTATTGCACTTTTATTAGGAGTAAATTGCAAATTCAAAATACCACAATTACAATATTTGACATGTGCAATATTTGTTGTTTTGATCTTTAAGTTTCAAGCTTGTTTACCATATTCTATTTGATTAAGCAGGGAAGCGGAAAACACCTGTTAAGACTCCCTACTTTAATAGTCATAGTGTACCTCCTTTTACAATGTTTGGGGATGTGAATTGTTGTATGATTCTCTGATGCCAGCTTACTTTTGGTAGCCTCGTCTTCTCTGTAGTAATCCATGTGTTGTTCCTGTTCCAGGCTTAAATGCATATCATCATTTACATGTTAGAACATGTTGTTTGATAGTCCTAGTGTATTTGATTAAGCCGGGCAAGGAAGAATCGAGGAGGTATATGTATTGCCATTTATTTATTTATTTTATGTATACTCTATGCCTGTTTATTGGGCTGATAGTCCTAGTGTAATTTTTTATGTATACTCTATGTCTGTTTTTTGGGCTGATAGTGTCATTTTGGCCTATACGACCACCAACTTGAGTTCATGGGTATCGGATCATGTGCCGTTAAGGTTTGGCGGGCCCGGTAGTTGGCTGGGTTGGATTAACGGGTTTATCCACGGACCCGGTGGCAGTGTCTGTAACATAGACAAGACAATCAACAGATCTGGCGGCCGTTTGATGTACATCCAAGGGCTCTCCTTGTTGCCTGAAATCCCACCTTTTTTTTCAGGCGACTGAAATATAGCAACTCCCTAATTTTAATCATACTTACCTAGACATATTTTTAATAACCTATAATCATGAATTTGTTTTTGTTTCGGGTAGACATCCGCTTCAGCTGAGTGCCCAACCATACGTGAATCGATATCGATATACATGGGCGTTCCCATATGCGAGTCCTTATCGGCTACGAACCTTAAAATAATATACTTGAACACAGCAATGATAGTGTCTGTTTGAGATGCATGATTTGCAATGCATCGTAAATTGTGATAAGAATCCTAATCCGAACAGAAATCATAGTCCTTTCTTTTGTTTATTGGTTTCCGTTTCCTATTCAGCAGCCTTGACGTGCGGGTTACAAATTACATGCCTGTGCGGCCGATCGTCCAGAGTTCCAGATCGACCACGTACGCGATGGCGGAGCTCCCCGCTGATCTCGTGGAGGAGATCTTCCTCCGCCTCGACGATGTGGCCGACCTCGTCCGTGCCTCCGCCGCCTGCGCTGTCTTCCGCCGTGTCATCTCCGACGGCGGTTTCCTCCGCCGCTTCAGGTCCCTGCACCGTCCGCCCGTCATTGGGTTGCTGCTCGACAAGACTCGGCACTCCGAAACACAAATACTCTTCCCAGCCCAGCCGCCGCGGCGTCTGCCCAGGCCGCCGCCGGCTTCGCGAAAGGCGCCGACTTCACTTTCTCTTTACTCCCAGAACCCAAACGCTGGCGCATCTGCGACGCTCGCGACGGCCGTGTCCTCCTCACCCGGGGCCATCGTGGTCGCCGCTTGTTGCAGTTGGAGCTCGAGGACCTCGTGGTCTACGACCCCTTGCACCGGGGGCACATTCAGATCCCGACCATCCCCGGCGACCTGCTACTGTCTGCTGAGCAGCATGGCAATGACGAGAGAATAATGACATTCGATGATCCTTTCCTCGCACCGGCCGCCGGCGAGGACGATGACGAGGGGTTCCAGGTGATGTTCACTGCAGATCTGATTGCTCTGTCCAAAACCAAGGTGGCGGTGGTGGCCTTGGTCTTCTCTTCAGCCAGCGGGCAATGGCGATGTTTCGTGTCTTTTTGCACTGACTTCGTCCAAACTACTACTTATTCTCGAAACTACCTTCCATTTGACTTTCGCCATTACGTGCACGGCTGCGTCTGCTGGGCGCATATTTCTGAAAACGTCATGCTTGTGTTTGACACGCGTGAGATGAAACTCTCCATCGTTCACCTCCCACGTAAAAACCATCCGGAAGTCGACCAAGATTGCTGTGGAGGCAGGGGATGGAAGGTTTGGTCTATTATATTTCAGCTACGACTACGACTACGACGATGGAGGCACGGCGATGGATTTGTATAGTAAGCCTTTGCAAGGCATCAAAGAACCCGGCGAGTGGCGGCATGACAGCTCGATCCCACTAATATCCGGCTTTGAACTCATGTTCGCTGGAGCAGCCGAGGGCTACGTTCTCCTACTTGGGTTTCGGCATGACCAGATTTTTGATAAGAAACAAGAAGCACATTATTTCACCTTGGAGCTCAAGACATAACTAGTCGACAAGTTGTATGTGTGGGAGAAATTTGATGATATGCGCCGTATTTTCCTCTACGTAAGCTTCCCTCCACCGTTTTGTCCACCAAGTGTATGCAATTATAAGAACCTTTCTCCGGTCTCAACAACTAAAACGTGTGAGTATATTAATCTAGCTGAATTATTCGCTTGAGCTTATCAGCCATGGTACAATATTTTCTCTCACAACAAATCAGCACGCATCAACCAGTTTACCAGCAGCAGAAACCATCCATCGAAACATGGTGATTATATTAGTTGGTGGCATCTATATGTATATATATTCTGATAAATAACAGTATTCTTCGTAAGGCTTCTTAAGTATTTATATCTACTTGTATTGATTGGTCTGATAATCAGTCTCTTCTCTTTAGTGTCTGTCCCTCTTCCCTATATATTGTACGTACTTTTAATTCCTTTATTAATAGTATATTATTCAAAATTTTGAATGTTCTGAATTATAAGGGAATCTTTCCTGAGTGAAAAATAGATTTGTTTCATTTTAACCTTTTTTGTTAGATTAATTGAGAACAGCATGGTGATTGAAATAGATTTTCAAACAATAAGTTTGAGCCGTACATAGAATCTGAAACAAATATGAGTTCTGAAATTATTGATGAGGAGGACACCATGACGACACAAAAAAACCTCACTCATGGTCACTTACGTGGTGATTTGATGAAGCAGGTAATAGATGAGGAGAGTGCTCACTTACGTAGTGATTTTAAAGTCGTATTGAAAAAAAACAAGTCACATTCATCCATGAGATCGAAGGAACACCATAACATTAGGATTATTAAAAACAAATATAAGATTCCCATAATAGTATGCGTGACGGAGCAGGGCACGGACGGGGGAGGCCGCGCGTCCACCCGGACATGGCGCCTTAGGGGTCGCGCAGGCCGTGGTGGAACGCGAGGAGCGCGTCGATCTCCGTCTGCACCCCGCCGTCCTCGTCACCGCGGCGGCGCTGGCGGCCCTGTCACAGCCAACGACACAAGCGCGGCGCCAGCGCGGCGTGAGCAGCAGGAACAGGAACTGCGAGTCAGCGACGGTGGCATCGCGGGCGCCTGGGAGAGGGGATGGACAGCTCAGATCAACCAAAAGTCTACATCGTGCAGCCAGAAATTTGGGTGGGAGAAGAGTAAATTCCACACGGGTGGAGTTTAGCTTTCCTAAAACTTTTTCTATATTATTACTTCAAAGTGCATGCAAACATAACCTGAAAACAAAAGTGCAAACATATCAACAGATTCTTTAGCTGTTTTATCTCCCTGGAGCTTCACTTGTTTAATTATTGAATGGGAAGATAGAGACTAACGATGTGGTGCCACTATAACTCTTGAAACATTGGGTTATAAAAGCTTCACAAAATCCAAGGCTCGCTTTCCATCTAGTTTGTTTGACATGTAATACGCGAGATAATCCTCCACTTTCACTGTCCTGTACAACACCTTTTCTGTTGTAGAGCCCATAACCGGTGAAACCACCCCATCGAACTTTGGATTGTGGAATGCAGATACCGATAATCGTTCCTTATGAGCATTAATGATGACCCTATGCTCAATACTCTTGAACTTTCCGTTCGTCATAATCTGCAAGTGATAAATAAACTCGCAATCAGGAAATATGAAATGCACAAGAATTTATCATCTATTAATTAGCTTATTATGTATTTAGTACTCAGGTGCACGAGCTTAGATTCTTGAGTGTCTGGATGATGACCAAGTCGGCAAACTTCCTAAAATGTTTGTTTGCTACTCCCTCCGTTCCAAATTGTAGTTCACTTTGGCTTTTCTAGATCCATTTCTTTACTATGTATCTAGACATGGTGTATGACTAGGTGCATACCAAAATTAATGTATCTAGAAAAGTTAAAGTGAACTACAATTTGAAACAGAGGAAGTAACAATTTGTCCATGATATTTAATTTATAGCAAAGAAATGAGTCAATAACCTGTGGACCAAGAATGTGGCAAACTAGTATATATATGCATGTTAATGCTAAATCATACTAACACACTAGCAAGGGCTAGGTCGTCGAGGCAGCACACGCTATGGATACATGAGTAAGTCGATCAGTTCTCACAGGACATACACATACCTCAAGGAGATCGCCAACATTCACCAGTAATGCTTCAGGCTGTGGTTTCACCGGGATCCAGGCATCGTGCCTTCTAATTTGGAGGCCTTCCACTGAATTAACCTGCGAAAGGATAGTAAGAAAAGATCCATCTGAATGCGGCGAGAGTCCCAAAACCTTTTCGGGCATCGACAGGCACGGAGGGTAGTAATTCATCCTTAGAACTTGGACAGCATATTTGTCACTCAACAGCTCAGAATCAATGTTTAGAATTCTTCCGATGGCTGTCACAATGGAATGAGCAACTTTGTTCAATTCAGCAGAGTAATCTTCAAGGGATTTCCTGGCATCGACAAAGGAATTAGATATGTTGTCGATGTCACTATGTACGGTAGAGAATTGATTTCAACATGTAGTATTTCACAAAATAATGCCAAATCCACTTGGGAGTTTTATATGACCTTCATCATAAATTGAATCAACGTCCATATCGCTATAAATGTGTGCCCATATATATTCTACTAACCTGAAAGTAAGAGGTTGAGTAGGCCAATGTTTCATGTCACGAGCCTGTGGAGGCTGAGTAATGATGCTAAGCATGTCTGACCAGTCAAGCTTCTGATCATTGGAAACAACAAATGCTTGACCATATCCTTGAAGGTCTCCTGGGGTTTGTGCGTAACAATTCTTCACATCTAGCGGAAGCTGAAAGAACTCCTGAATATCACGCTTTATGTTCGCCATAACCTCTACTGGGACTCCATGATTCAAAACCTGTGAATTATAATATTTGCAAATAGTTCGACATTCATGATTCAATAGAATCATAGCTTTTGATACACATGAAACCAAAGCAACTTATACGATTTAGAAGGAGTGTGAGTACCTGAAAGAAACCCCACTCCTCGCAAGCAGATCTGAGCTTGGCTGCCTCCTCTTCCCAGTGCTGTGGGTGGAGGAGTCTTCCAAGGTCAACCACCGGAAGCTCGCGGGAGTGCTGGCAAAGGACTGCATCCTTGTCAATGTCCGGCCTGATGTACCGCTCCAGTGCCTCAGCCGTGAGCTCGCCGGCGTCGCAAGCCGCAAGATCCTGCACATTCCTGACGGGGATCGTCCTACCCACCTGTGCAAGTCTGCTCTCACTGGCCATCACTAAACTCTATCACCACTCAAAGCTTATTTCTTGTTGTGTTCAGGCTTTTCAAGGTTAGCAATTAGCACGTACGCCACTACTAAGACAGCAAGACTTAGTAAGTATCAGTTAGACAATCAGATGCATTTAGTGAATGCTGCAAAAGGTGCTCTGATCTAAAGTATGTGTTTGGACTTTGGACCACTGGATGCTGGCAAAAGAATATATATGGCCGGCGGCTAAGAGATGGATTATATATATAAATAAGTAATTATATATGTAAATAAGTAATAAAGTCAACTAATGCCTAGTGGTGCACTAACCGGCCCATATACTTGATTGATTAGTATTGACCTCGATCATTCAGGATCCGGTACTCCCTGCCTGAGCTTGAGGGTTCGTACTTGTTTGCAAACAGAGAGAAAGATGTGCACATATATAAATGACGAAAAAAGATAGGAAAATTGATAAACTGTTCTTGTTTTAAAGTCTAATTGCTCGTTTACCCTTATTTTTTTAACTTTGCATGTTTAGGTTTTTAGTCTTCCAATTGCATGGTTGCCTTTGTTTTTCCTGTTTTGAGCTCGAATTGCACGTTTTTACGAGCAACCATGAAATTGGAAGACTAAAAATAAGGGCAAACATGCAAAGTTAAAAAACAAAAGCAAACGAGCAATTAGACCTCAAACCAGGGCAGTCTTGCAAATGGCCCAAAAAAGAACGTCACATCATGTAAGTGGTCTCTGGGTTCAACCTCGACAACTCCAAGAGTACAAGGAGATCGTATTCCATGAATGCTTTTTTTTTTTTGTACGTAGGAGTATTGTTGTACTACTTGATATAATTTCAATGTTCAGTTAATTCATCTAAAGATGCATTAATTGTCATGCTCAGTTAGCACAAGCATTATGTTTATCAAAATTCATTGGAGCCAGCATTGCACCGGATAAATACGATATCGATTTCTCATCTATGCGTCGATATGTACTACAACAATAAAAGTTATGCTTGGCGTAGATAAGCTAAAACAGCATACAATTTGGAGCAGACGAGTAGTGGGCAATATCCAACTAAACTAGACTAAAAGCATCAACCGACAACGAAAAGACCAAAATGACTTCCTAGTAGCGCAAAAATGTAGCACATGTATAGGTCGATCCGAACAAATTCCAAGGACACAAGACTTTTAACATGATTCTACATACATATCTATATATTGTGCATACTCTTGAACTGTTCTTTAACGCAACTGAGGCACTCTGATTCTAGTACTCTTCGTTTGTTTGTCATCATGTCTCAAGGCACTTTAGTGTTCCATCACAAATCATAGAAGCTTTTTGTGTGGGAAGTCCAAGCCTACTGAGGAAGGAAAAGAAAATATAGTGATTATCAAGGGGGATTTTCTCTTTACCTTAAGATCAATTTCAATACATCAAATGATCTAGGAAATTGAACATGCCTTCCCAATAAATCCTTTTAAATATTTGCATGTGACTTCTGAGGAATCTTTTTGATTTCTGTAATAGTATATTTACTCAAATTGTTGAATGCTTTAATAAAAAAAAGGAAGAAAATTTCCCAAGTGAAGAATGGATCCGTTTAATTTGAACAATTTTTTGTTAGACTAGTTGAGAGCAGCGTGGTGAATGAAATGGTTTTCAAACAATATAAGTTCATTTAGTAATAAGAGCTAAAAAATTCACCCACGAAAATACTGCTACCGATAGTTCGCATTCCACATGCATGATGTCTCGGCATCTAGAAGCTGCTGGGCCGCTCGGGCAGGCCCTGGCGTTGCCCTGGAGCTCGATGTTGGTCTGGGCTCTAATTAGTTTGGGCCTCTAAAATTTATCAGCCAACAATTTGGATCAATTTTTCTCTAAAACAAAAACAATTTGGATCAATTTTCTAAAAAAGTATTGGATCAAAAGTGATAGTTGTATCTGGACTGTGCTCTGCAATCCGTGCTCAGCAGAAGCTTCTTCCTCTTACCCATCATCACTTTTTTTAACCAATCAAAGCTTCAGCGCACAGCAGAAGTAACCAGGCCGCAAAGCATGCGAAGTTTTCGCGGTCTGCGGTGGTTGTGGAACATCTGCGGACTGCGGTCATGCATGAAGCCCAAGGACCAAGCCCAGAGGCTCATGAGGCGGCCTGCCCGCGTGGCCCAACCTTCTATTAGGGTCTATAGTACAATCAAGGGGGTACCTTGTGGCAAAGAACCAAACTGTCTTTTGCACGTGTAAAACCTCTCCTTGAGTTTTTCTCACTTGTTGGTGACTCTTATGCCAGTCTTTTTCCTTAGTATTAAATATGTTATTGTATAAGTATTTTTCATTTCATAATAGTCTATTTAAGAAGAGTGAGAAGGAATGATAAAACTCTCTGTGCGAATATAAATTATTAAATACCACTGAAAGCGGGTGTTTCATACAAGTATCATTTCTTTTCATATGACAAGGCAATTTTAAAAACCACGGCCTGAAACTAGCCTAATACAGTTTCAGGGAACAATTTGACCTTTTCTTTTATCGATGTTTACTTTCTATAAGCCGTGCGCTAACATCTTGGGTTGACGCTTTGTTTCTTTGACTACTACGGCTGTGTTTAGTTGATAAATATTTTGGATTCGTTAGTGTAGCACTTTTTATTTGTATTTGGTAATTACTGTCCCATTATGGTTTAACTAGCTTTACTGTCCCATTATGGTTTAACTAGCTTAAAAATTTATCTCGTACTTTTCAGCCAAATTGTGTAACTAGTTTTTGTTTACTTACATTTAATACTCCATACATGTGTCAAGAGATTCGATTGATGGATACTGTAACGCTTTTGGGCTCACTTTTTTGAACTAAACAGGGCCTACATATACTTTTTCCTTTTGAAAAAATGTTTTTAAAACTGTAGTTTGACCCATATAGTACGTCCGATGGGTACAATCTGTATCAACCCAAATCCAATTAAAAATTGTTCCTACGGTTGAGTGGACCTAACACAATTTTTTTAGAAGTCTTAACACAGGTGGTTTAGGTGGTGGATTTGTCCACCTATGCACAGGCTAAATCTTGTTGTCCAAGATATTTTGTTTTACATTTTCTAATCTATCTAATTGAAAAAAAAGAGCTTCTTCCATACTCCCTTCGTCCCTTTAAAAAATATCACTTTGGTTTCATACCATTTTTTTTATCACTCATCTTATTGAAATTTTGTAAATATTATTTATTTTGTTATGACTTATTTTATCATTAAAGATACTCCCTCACGTCCCTAAATGTACGTCTCTAGAAAACCATGTTTCCCTCACAAACACGCTTCCCGGACGACTAACATAAAAGGGCCGGAGGGAGTATTTTAATAATTATTGATTTAATTTATTATTTGTAAAATATTTTTGAATAAGGCGAATGGTCAAACTTGGCTAGCATGTGTCATATAAAAGTTTGTAGCGACAAAAGGCCATTTTTTTACAAGAACAAAAGGCCATAAAAAAGTTCGAACGGTCATACGTACCAACCCTTGGAACTTTCTAATGGCTTATATGTCATTACGAATTTTTATAATGTCACACGTGTTGAAAATGCTCTTAAAAAATGTGTTCATGGTCTAAAGTCTAAACACATGCCAAATCTGACCCGACCACAGACCACTGTTCTCCTCTCTAGTACTCCTCCGTTTCAATACTTTGCAATTTTTTGACTCATATAAACTGTGTTTGACCTCTCGTCTTATTCAACTTTTTTAATAAATATTACCATTTTTGTTATGACTTATTACATCACTAAAGATATTGTAATGACGTTTTGTTTGTTTTATAATTTACATAAAAATTTTAAATAAGGCGGCGGCGGTCAAACACGCGATTTATATTAGTCAAAAAATCACAAATATTATGGAAACGGAGGGATTACATTACTCGCTCCCAAGTCTAAACACGCTAACAAAGTAACAAGCTCTGTCGCCTCCAGCCCGCCGCCGCTGCAGGCTACTCTGCCACCGCTGCCGCCCGCGAGCCCTCTCCGCCGCTGCAGGTACTCTGTTTGATCCCTCTGCCGCCGCTGCAGGTACTCTGTTTGATCCCCTCTGCCGCCGCTGCAGGTACTCTGTTTGATCCCCGCTGCCGCCCGCAGGTCCTCTCCGCGTGCGGCCGCTGTACCCTGCTCTTCATTCGCGGGTAGCCACCAGAGTAACCAGCCCGATATCCCATCATCCCTTCCTTTCTTTGCTGGTTTCAGATGCAACTGAATCCGGGGACCTAATACCAATATCAGCGCGCAGGCAACGCCAGAACCAAGCATCCCTCGAGTGCGCGGCGCCGGCTTCTTCGTCAGGTAGTCAATAATTCTCCCTGAGTTTCAATTGGTAGTTTCCTTTCTTTTCTCCTCTTTCCTGATTTGCACCTACCTTTTTTTCATATAAATAAATATATTTTTTTTCTAAAATATATAAATATAATATAATATAATATACCTATATACACACACTAATCAGTACTCAGTAGGCTGTCCTGTTCATGTTTGCAGCTTTGGATCATTGTCAGTCACATAGGATTACAGAGTATTCTCCTCCTTAGGCAAAAGCCACACAAAAATTAAAAAAAAAAAGAAAAATTATCCATATGAAGAGAATCCCAAAATAAGTCTTATATATACATGTACTCATCCACATGTTAAACTAAAGTTTTAAGAAAAGAAAATTTTTGGACCTGGTATTCAAATTGGCAGTGCCCTTCAGTCCCACTCTTTTTTACATGATTCAAATTGCAATCTTATTTACTAAATTGGCTTTGCACTTTTACAGGGATAAAATACTTGGCAATTTTCAACATGTTAATGATTTTCTGATTACAAACTTTTTTTTTGGTGTGTGTGCAAGCCAAGCTATGGTGTCCGGGAGCTGAAAGTCTGCATCCACATTCACTTCCTGCCTTTGCTGCATCGGAAGATCCTGTCTTCGCTTCCAACATGACGTAGGTCATCTGACCTTTCATCAAAATATTGTTGTTTCCACACGCTGCCGCATTAGTTCACCAGAAGCTTGCTAATTTTGAATCTTGTTTTCTGAATAAAGCTCACCTTGTGTTTGGCACCAAAATTTGCCTTGGATAGATGTTGGAGAGAAACCACTCAAACACATGCCACAGTAAGCCGGCTCATATGTTTGCAAAATTGTTCATAGCAGAAACAGAGGCACATGTAACTGCAAATGAATCACCAATTCAGAGTTCGGCAAGGTGACCTGGAAAGCATGTTATTAGATGAAACTGTACAGCCCAGGGACCTTCCGTTAATACTTTTAGAAGACATCACAGAAGGCTTTTCCTGTGATCAGGAAATTGGCAGAGGTGGATTCGCTGTGGTTTATAACTTCTTCGTTATGTTGTAGATCAAAATAAGTAGATTAATTTACTTGTTGGGGACCTGGGGGCACTCATATCAGTAACCAGAATACCATAACGATCTCTGTTTAACTCAAGCATTTAACATAATAATTTTCCCTCTAAAGCGCGCAGGTTCCTTGTAAATAGTAATGGACAGCAGTGAGATACTGGAGTTGGAGAACAAGCTGCTGCATCCTACCGCAGAACCAATTTCTCTACCGCTGAACTTTTTGAGATTGATCACAGATGATTTCAGCAATGACCAAGAACTCGGGAGGGGTGGGTACGGAGTGGTTTACAAGGTAAATTTGATGAATTCTTTTCACTCTAACTCACAAATAGAAATATATTGCCAACTGTAATTAATTAGTTAATGCATCAAACATCACAATTATTCCATGAAGGGACTTCTCTGCCGGGGCAATTCATCTATTGCTGTGAAGAGGATTCATGACAGTCATTTAGTGCATGATGACCAATTCAAAAAGAGGCCACTTTTCTTATGGGAATCCAACACCTAGGTTACTGTTTGGAATCAAAGGGAGAGACGATGATGCTACCGAACGGGAAATATGTCATTGCTGAAAAACAGACAAAAATGCTCTGCTTCGAGTATATGTGTAAGGGAGGCCTTGACAAGTATCTTTCAGGTAATTTTTCGAAACAAAGTGTTGGACATAATTTACCATCTCCCTTGTTTTATTTTTCTCTAGTTTGCATTCCACATAATTTTTTTTGAGAATTACACAGTTCAACGAGGCGCTCACAATACGCATACGCACACTCACCCCCTATGAACACGCGTAAGCAAACCCTACCCCAATGAGCACCTCCGAAGAACTGGGTAGCCCGGCGGATCTGGAGCTTCTCGAAGTCATCATAGGTGCCTGCGTCGTCGGCCGGAACGCGTCGCTTACCACTTAATGCATAGCGCCCGGTAAATCACGGGAAAATCCGAGAAAAGGTGCGTGCACCAGGATTTGAACCGGTGGGTAGCGTCCCCTTTGGGACTGTCCTACCATTGGACTATAAGCCAATTCGCTGCATTCCACACAATTAGCGAGAACTGAAACTTGTTGCCTGCATTCAAAAAAGGTTATTCTAGTTTGAGTTAAAATATCTTGATTTTGAACAAGTATATATATCAAAACAAAACGCCATTAGCAATTCCTCTTGACATGCAAGGTGTACACCTCGCAGATCCACTATCCTTTTGCAATCAAAGTTCGCTAGCACAAGAATTATGATATCCACATCAGCGAGACATATTATCCACTAACGTAAATTTAGTTGTCTACATCATCAGCATGGCACGTTATTCACTAATATTAGTTTATAATAGTTAATATCTTCCTAAGAATTGTATTAATAGTTAAATTCCATTCCAAAAATCTCATGGCAACTTGGCGAGGCATGTATAGTTACCTTATTTATAGTAAGTACAAAATAATGTGATAAGATCCATCATAAAATATATCTTAACAGTATTTCTATTTGGTGTTATAAATATGAGTCTTCTTTATGAATTTTGTCAAACATAAGTTGACTATCTATGTATAATAATAACTTTGTTTTCCGATGAGCTAGAAACTAGATATTACTATTACTGCACTCAACCACAGAAAGTATGTTTCATTGCTCTTATTATTAAGCATGGTATGACAAGATTAATTATGTTAGAAAAAGCTTTTCTGAGATGAATCTTTAGGACTTGAGTGGAACGCGAGATACAAGATAATTAAGGGAATATGTAGTGGTTTGAAATACCTTCATGGGCACAATATTATTCATCCGGACCTTAAGCCACAAAATATATTAATGGATGACACAATGACACCAAAAATTGCGGATTTTGGATTGTCAAGGTTGCCGGGCGATCAAAAAATCCTACACTGTGGCTGGCCCTTCAAAAGTCGCCCCGGAACCATGTAAGCTACACCTTACAACAAATACAATTTGCTTTCTTAGTAGTATATGAATGGACTCGATTATGCTTGCACCATCTCAAACTCTTCATGTGTTTGCGGGGGATACATGGCACCAGAATAATACATAAGCAGAGGCATAATCTCAAAGAAAGGGGATATATTCAGTTTGGGTGTCATAATTATAGAGATACTCACGGGCAACAAGGGCGACTATCGGATTATGGCCAAAGCAATGATGTTTTCCAGCACTTGAGAGAAAGTAATAAGATGAACTAATGGATCTTACGCATGTTTACTATCGCTCTAGCTTAGTTATTATATATGCAATTGTGTAGGTGCTTAGTAAATGGAGGAACAGAATATTCAAAGGATCATGAAGTACACATCACGAGGAACTACATACCCGGCTAGTAAAACAATGCATCGACATAGCCTTGGGTGTGTGCACCACGACAAGGAGAAAAGGCCAAATGTGTCAAATATAATTGAAATTCTTAATCTTTGCGGAAGGAAGTTGTTGTGTCCAAAATGGCAAAGATTTACTAGTAGATCACGGGTATGGTATTTATATCCCCATCGAAAACGAAGCCCTTTCGATACTTTACTATTGCAATATTAGAAGTGAAAAGTATCCTAAAAAATTTTAGAATATTGTTTTCTTGTATAGTCATGACATGTGCTCTAGTTACTTTTTCTTAATATAAAAAACTCTTGATATGCTTTTTATGAATTATATGTGTCTTTAAAATTGGCGGATAATGTGTGTCATGATCACCAATTAGACTCACCTCGTCGAGATCTACAATGCGTATGTAGGTCATTTTTTGCGTTCGACAAAGTTTTGATAGGCGTTCTTCACACTGGACACATCTCTCTTAAGGTTTCATAAACTACAAGTGTGATTCTAGATTTTGTGACTAGTGTTTACTAACACTTTCTTAAAAGCCAGAATGACCCATATAACTAATGTTGATCTCGATGAGCTCTAACACGTTTGCATTCAAAGTTTTTTCGATTTCGAGGTCATTTAGTGCTTCGTTTGACCTCGTTTGACTAAGTTTGACTTTTCAATTCAAACTAAAGGCGCCTTTTCGAGCCCTAGATGTCCTCATTTTCAAAAGTCACGAACACCGACTATGTGTAGCTCCTCAAGATCTACACTCTATATATACAACTTTTTGTATTCAAAGTTTTTTGATTTGAGGTCATTTAGTGCTTCGTAATTTGACCAAGTTTGACCAAAAATACATTAGGGGTGGTTGTATATATAACCCCCGATTTCAATTACATTAGGGGTGGCTGATATATAACGCCCACGATTTGAGGATACATTAGGGGTGGCTGAAATATAACCGCCCCTAATGTATCGAATATAACTTATTAGGGGCGGCTCGTAACATAAGTTTGCCCCTAATGTGCCCTAATAGAATAGGGGCGGTTTGCTTCTACCCGGGATTTTCGCATACATTAAGGGCGGCTCAAATTATGAGCCACCCCTAATGTAAATCGGCGCTTCCTTAGTTCGCTTTTGTAGTAGTGAAGTTATATGTCTTGTTTTCACGGTAAAGACACAGTAGTTTCTTTGCCATATATTCAGGTGAAGGTGCTATCATGACCTTAGGATGATTTGGAAATTATGTTGTGCTTTGCATTTTGCTATAGGAGTTTATAAATTCTCCTTTAATATATTTCTTTTATTCTTTCGGCATCGAGTGTGACATACGTGATGGGTGTCACTTATTCCTTCCACGACCAAAAAGCGCAATGATGAGTAAGTTGAAATGCATGATGGGAAAATGTACTACAGTAATCATCACCGCAAGAACAAGAATATGTTGGTTACTAGCTGGTGCATATGTGTATTAAGTTTGATCATGCATAAGCCTTACACTATTTTTCTTGCATTATGATATCTTCCATTTAAATTTGTTAGTATTAAATTAGCTAGAGTTACATATATCTGTCCTTACCATCGAGTGAATTTTCTAAAATTTTGTTAGACATAAGCGTTTTTTCAATTACGTCAACATATTAGACATGTTAACTTCTCCTTAAAATCAACAAGGTACATATCTAATCCTTGCTACGATTCTCATTTATGTACCATTTTCAGGCCATCAATTATGCGAAAAGGGATTCTAAATGTCGCGAGGAATATGTGAATGCCCAATGCGTGGCTATTACACATGGGAAGAAATAAAAGCAGAAAATGGAGACAATTATTTCAATGCCAGTTTCCACGATGACCAAACAAGCAAAAATTTGGACTATTTTGTGGTAGTAGATTTTAAGGCGACTTGTAAGAAGGGCAAGCGAGATCAACCCACAAGAGATCATCGAGTTCTCATCGGTGCTCGTTGCCGGTGCCATTGGCCGGCTAAGAGTCCACATTCCACACCTATGTCCGACCATTACGGCACCCCAAAGCGGACGGACTACTGCGGGGGACCTCAGCGGCATCCGGCAAAAGATGTGGATGCGGTGTGGGTGGGCTACATTTGTGGCGTAACCGGAAGCATGGTGCATGGCTACGAAGATGGGGACAGAGAAGTCTACTCGCTTTTGCCGTCGTGGTAGCGTGGGGAGGCTGGGACTGCCGGAGCATCTTTGGAGCGAGTGCCGGCTCAAAGGGGATTGGCAGGCCTCCATGCCCGACCGGTGGATCAACCTCGGGGTCCCGTTCGGTGGCGGCATTCGGCGGCAGCACGTCAAACGCGCCCGATTTGGCTCATGCGGTCGGGATGGCGGGGATGGAGTGGGAGAGTCGCCCTCGTGGTGCGTCTCAAGGCGCGCTGCACAACGCAGCTCGCTTCTTGGGGAGCTGATGCGGCGGGCGTCGAGCTTCGGCATCACAAGCTTCGGTGGTGCCGATGTCGGCACCGCAGCCTGCTGTAATTCTAGGGAGCAATGTGCGTGATATGATACTTCTCATGTGGAATTATATTGGAGTTCATGTCGGGATATTGGAGTAAATGTGAAATGTATTCTCTTTCGTGAAGCCAACTTTTTCTAGAGGTTTGATATATAGAACTTGTGTGTACATTACATTGTATCCCTCCGTTCCAAATTATAGTTCACTTTAACATTTTTGGTTCATCCATTTTGCTATGTATCTAGACATATTATTATATCTTGATGCGTAGCAAAATTCATGTACCAAAAAATGTCAAAGTGAACTACATATAATTGGAGAACGGAAGGAATATTGTTTAGTCACAATTCAAGAGGCAGACAGTAAGTCCTTTGAGAAATATACTCGTATATATGTGGCGTGTGAGAGTATCTGCATATTCTCACAATGAGCAAGCAATGTAGATCAGTGGAGAGAAATATTGCCTCCTTTTTAGTTTGATTTGAGACACAAGTTCATGTTGATTCAGTGCTTTTGTTTTCTTCTTTATTAATCTGCCATTGGAAGTCGAATTTTTTCAGGATGCCTGGCTATATACCATATCCACTGCAACATATATTTTTTTTCCTCAAAATTCAGATTTGTTGTATGAAAAATTACATGATTCTTAAGAGTGTGCCTACTTATAGTACTAGGCAACTGACTCTTTTGTGAATGCCACATGGTACATTTTACGTATACGGCTATACATTAGGGGACCGATCATGAACAGGCGTGAACATTGTTAATTGGCATCAGCTAGGGACAGGCAATAATTTTTGCAGCGTATGTTTGGGGGCGGTGACGTTGATCTGAGCTGCACATTATAGGTGTGTTAAGTATCCCAACTTTTTCTCCAAAACTCTAAGATTTTCATCACATCGAAGCATTAAATGTACTAAAAGACGCATACCCAGAATATGAAATATAGATAAACAAAATAACTAATTATACAGTTTAGATGTACATTGTGAGACTGTTCTTTTGAGCCATGTTACCCTATGGTAGGATAATATTTACCATAAACAAACTAAAAAATATCTGAGTACTTTTCAGTTCGCTATAGTATCAATTTTTAGAGATCTAAACGAATCCTATGTCTCCTAACTTGGGTAGGATTCTCGATAATTAAACCACATCGTTTCCATAGAACAAAAATTTTCTCACCAATTTTCGTGGCCATTGTCACTGTCTGCAGAGAGCAGAGACTAGAGAGGTACAGGAGAGCCCGTGAATAACTGGCAACTCTGTCGATGCCACAAGGTGACCGTACGTCGTCCTGCAGTTGACTCGTTGACGCAGTGGACGTGCTTGCCGTGCATTATACGTGCTTGCCGTGCATTATTGCTCAGCTCTCCTCAGGCAACCTTTGGGCATCGACTGAACACCACTCCGGCGGAGTCCTCGGCGTGCTTTCGTGCTCGTCGGCGTGAAGTCCTCGAGGGATGTTGGTGTCCGGGTGACGGCGACGAGATGGAGACGGGCGGCGCTGCCGGAATAAGGTACTCGGACCTTTCCCCATCCGGTGGCGTGCGTCGGCCGGCGGCGTCGGTGGTCCTGTGAGATCTAGGGTTAGGGTTAGGTTAGGTTTTAGGGTGGCTTTGCGTGGGGTCGGTTGGCGCGACTTGTCATCTTGGTGGCGATGAGGAGCTGCCGGCCTTGTGTTTTGGTGGATTCGGTGGTGGATGTGGGTTTTTTGGGAGTTTGGTGGGTTTGGAGCGGACTGGGCTTCACCGCTTGCGGCGAGAGGTCATCGTTGGCGTTTCCATCAATTTGAATCACGGGAAGTGGTCCTGACGGATGGATGTTCATGGAAATCGCTCGTCTTGAAGTTGGAGCATCCGCTGCAGTCCCCGGAGGTTTCCTCGGTCGGTCGTCGGAGTTGGACGGCATCGGCGTTCTTCGTCGGAGGCGGTTTGCTGCCGAGTCCTCTTCTTAGCGGGGAAAGGGACCAGTGTGTAATTTCTATCTTTGTTGAGGTCCCGTTTGCTAGGTTGGACACATGTCCACCGTATCCTTGGTTTCCTTACTTAATACAGGTATACTTTATCAAAAAAAAAAAAAAAAAAAAAAGAATGTCCTGCAGCTGACGCGCGTGATGTATTTGGTTGATTTTTTTGAAATATTATTGTTTCAATAAAAATACAAATTTAGTTTTAGTTTTATAAAAAAAAAAACTAGCATACTGTTATGTATCCGATGGCGGACAGATGCCTCCGACACGCACCTGTATCCATTTTCCACGGTCTTGAGAGAGTGGGCCGCGCGAGGAGAGTACGCGGCGGGGTCACTCACTACTGTGCGTTCATGGTGATCTGACACTAGCACTATGCACGCTACCCGAGGGAACACTATGTGCGCAATAATTCTAACCCTACCTTTGCCACCTTTCTTGTCTCCCAAATATTATTAGTCAAAAAATATTATTATTCACACAAAACAAAATAGAAGTCAATTTCTCAAATTTTGTACGAAAATGAACAAACTCACCACCCAAACATTTTAGGGTAGAGTTAACGAAACTGACTGGTCATGTATACGGTGCTATATGTCAATAGTGACTGAGCGTTTCTTGTGACCTGCTTCACTAATATTGAGATCTAAGTTAGGGGATTATGTATTTCATATGGGTGGATTTGCATGGCCTATGTGATTGGATGGAAAAAAAAAAAAGCTTTAGGGTAGATATAGTTTACAACCTGTAACTCTTGACAAATTCTAGATTTCAACCTTAAACTTCAAAACCAGATAATTTTGGTCCTCGAACTCTTGAAATCGTTCAATTTTCAACTTTTCAACCTTAGATTGATTTCTTGGCGGTTTTGGTAA
Source organism: Hyparrhenia diplandra (assembly GCA_015847255.1). Classification (NCBI taxonomy): domain Eukaryota; kingdom Viridiplantae; phylum Streptophyta; class Magnoliopsida; order Poales; family Poaceae; genus Hyparrhenia; species Hyparrhenia diplandra. Next base: position 1,078,191 of record JADLZK010008364.1, read on the forward strand.
ATAAATAGTAACCATTGACTTTTTTTTTTCAAAACTTTTTAGAAAACTAACTACTGAAGCAAGGAAGCGGTACCTAGTGAGCTGTAAAAATCTTGATACTTTGTAGATTGGCAGAGTGAATAACAAGGATATGATGATAATAGCATAGACATGCTAAATTTAATTAAAGTAATATTTTAATTATTGCATTTAAAAAATGGAAAAACTTATGTATTCTATAAATTTTTAGGGTATTCAAATGGAAATTAAAAGTCTTAGAAAATAATATTTGTGAATCACACGAGCTCTAGTTAATTTTGGTATATTTGTTCAACACATGTTACATGAGCAAAAATTAAGTTGCTTTACAAAAATTGAGTTACACATGTCAGATGATACCCCTTCCTTGCTTTTTAAGTTGGATTAAAAAAAAAAAAAGTTTTAGAAAAAAGACAAAAGTTATTGTTCATACATCAATACCATCCAGAAACCAGCATAAGGAAAATTGAATGGGTTTCATAAGGTGGAGAGCGAAAGTTATCCGGTTTGGAAGTTTAAGGTTGAAATTTGGACTCGAGTAAATTGGACTTACCCGAGCCTTTACTAGCCAAAATGGATCGTCATTTTTGAACGAACGAAACGGTCGAACTTCACGTATGGGTGTGTTTAGATCACCAAAATTTGGTGCAAAATTCCTGTAGCGTCGTCACATCGATCTTTGTACGCGTTTCGTTTGTTAGTGGTAAATATTATCCTATCATGGCGCAACTAGGCTCAAAAAAAGAATTGTCTCCATAGCGTACATCTAAACTGTGCAATTAGTTTATTTTTTTACCTACATTTAGTCTTTCGATACATATGCCGGCATTGTGATGTGATGGGGAATTTTTTTGCATAGTGGAATTTGGGGAGGAATTTGGGGCTTTAAACAGGGCTACTATGTAGATCCCACGCGTGACGCGTCTTTAGCACAATTTCATCAGAATTTCCGTGACGCGTCTGCAGAAAGGCATGTAGATCCCACGGGCGACCGTTCTTTATGTTCCCCACGCCATGTCTGCTTTGCCCTTAGCCTGTTGTCTGCTTTGCCCTTAGCCTGGCACCCTTACTGCTCACTGCTCAGCTTTCACCTATCACCTCCTCTTGGCCATCTCACCACCAAGTCCACCACCACCACAGCCTTCTCCTCCTCCATCGTTTTGCTTCGGTTTCGCCGCCACCATCACAGCCTTCTCCTCCTCCATCGTTTTCGCCGCCGGCGACCTCTCTCCAGTTTGCGGCGGTTCTTTTCTTGCTTTCACGTAGCACCATCAAAATATCAAATCCTGCTGGTTTAGTTTCTCTTCTTGAGGTAAGCTGGCCGCGTTTGTACTGATACTTTTCTATGGCAACAGCTAGCAGAATCTTTGTTTTGGTTCGTACTACTACTCACTTTCTAATGGTGGTTTCTCTCCCCGATGCATTGCAAACGCAAGCAGCAGCAGCTAGCAGACGCGTGAGAGTGGCATATCTTCTGATCCGGTGCTTCTCTGAAGATCTTTGGAGTTTTCAAGTCAGTTATAACTCGCATCAGGCATATTTTCAACAACTCGCATAACAGTAGTATCAGTTCCTTTCTTTTTGGAAATGATCAGTTCCTTTTCTTTTTTTTTTTTCGAAAGCGTGCAATTAGCACGTACTTCATTAAGAGAAAATAGAATGTTTGTTACACCCCTGACCCCTTTGGCGAGGTGCCGCTGGACGGTCGAGGACACACAGCCAAGAACACAAAGAAAGGAAACACACTAGACACAAATCGCCGGCTCTAACGGCGCCGCAGAAGGATGTACTAAACTGGGAAACTAGTTGTGCGACAGCTAGAGAGAAGACGTCCTAGCGTACTGTACATAGACTCTCTTTCCATCTTAATTGAAAGGCAGAGCTCCTGCCGTTACGTTTCAAAAAAAAGAAGACGTCCTAGCGGACCACGCTGAGTAGAGGCTCCAGCACCTTGAAGCCGGCCGCACAAAACTCGTCCGCCTCCAGTTGTGTTCTCATTATTAACAGCTTGGGTGATCAAAAAAATCCTGCTCGTTCCTCTTCTTGCTTGTATAGATGGTTTCTTCTGGTCTGGACTTCTGGCTGCAGCAGCATCAGTTTTGCTAATGGTGGTTTCCTCCTCTCCCTGCAAGCAGCACGAAGCTCAAACATACATCTTCCAGTGGTACTGAAGATTTCAACTAGCACAACAGTGTGCAATAGGTGGGTTTGGAGAATACGCCTCGTTAAACTGGCTGGTGCTGGCTGGCTGGTGCTGATTTGTTGTGAGAGAAAAGTACTGTTGGCTGGCTGGCTGGTGCTGGTTTGATGTGAGACAAAAGTACTGTTGGCTGGTGGCTAACAAGCCAGCCGAACAAGGCGTATGTGTTTTGCTTTTGCATTTTGTGGCTGCTGATCTCCCTGTAACTACAGTGGTATTACCAATAATTACAGCATCTAAACTGTAGCTTCAAGGTTCAGACCTTGCCTCGTCATTCTACTTGCACCCAATTTTTACCTGCTGTTCGAATTTTGTCCAGGTATACAACAGCAGGAAAAATAATCTCTCTTTCACGAGGGGGGTCTGTCTTCTGAATTGTGATGTAGTATTTGGGTCTAAGTCAGTATTCGTTTCATCTTGCAGGCTTTTTCATGTCGGTACTGTCGGGCAACATATATACTGCCGTGAGCCTGTGACGTTGCATTTTTATTGAACTCATATTATTAATATAAACCTTTGAAAACGGAGTCTACGGGACTAGACTAGAAATCTCAAGGATATAGTCTTGGATGCTGGCTGGCAGTTATGATGAGTTGAGCTGGTCCGATACATGCTCTAACAAATATACTCTGGTAAGTACAGTTAGTTTTTCACGTACTATATGCCATATGTATTGTGAGTCATTACAGTTCTTTGTCCTCCTGTGTACATTGGATGAAGCAATTTACATGTTGGAGCAACATATAGCAGTAATGATCAAAATACCATAACAATTATGTTTCAAACAAGTAAATATTTCCCACATAAAGCAAGCTCCATGTAAATAGGAGACGGACACTAGAGCTACTGAAGATGATGGAGTTGGGGAACAAGGATCCAACTGCAGAACCAGTATCTCTGCCTCTAGGCTTTTTGAGATCCATCACAGATGACTTTTGCAATAAGCGAAAGCTCGGAGAGGGTGCGTACGGAGTGGTTTACAAGGTATGCCGATTTCTTTTCACTCCAGTTGATTAATCTTCAAATGTTGGCAGTGGTAATTAATGAATGGATCAAACATAAATTCTGTGAAGGGCATTCTCCCCTGCGGTTCAGCTATTGCTGTCAAAAAGTTTCATGGAAGAATTCTGACAGGCGATGACAGATCCTTCGAGGACGAGGCCTCTTTTCTTATGGATATCGAACACCAAAACGTAGTACAACTTTTAGGGTACTGTGCCAAATCAGAGGGGGAATTTATAAAGCAACCGAACGGGAAAGGTATTGTTATTGAACAATTGACTAGAATGCTCTGCTTCGAGTATATGTGTAATCGAGGCCTTGACAAGCATCTTTCAGGTACGTTTCAGAATCATAGTACATAATTTATTAGCTCCTTTTACTCTTCATTTTCTGAAGTCTACATTGTTAGAACACACCTTCGAGCCAGTCAGTAGAACACTGAAATATGTTGCCTGTATCCAAAAAAGGTTATTCTACATTGAGTTAAAACATCTTAAATATGCCCTAAAAAATCTATCAATATATATTGAGCCTTTTTACAATACTTGATTTTGCCCCGCCATTGCCTGCGGTTGCCTCTCCTAAATTCTTTTTTTTTGAGGTGGAAGGATAACACGGTAATTGTTCACATCTAACCCCTCCGCACCCCTTGGTACGGGCTCGCGACCCCTCCCTCTTTCGTCGCGGCCCACCCGGAGATCCCCACGCGGCTCCTCTTCGCCGCCATCTCGAACCCGCCCGCTCCTCCTCCTCCTCCCCGGCCCTCGTCCGCGAGCCCCAGCCGACCTCACTGCTCGTCGTAGCCCCTTCAGGAGTGGGCATCGGGGGGGACCCAGTCCGTGCGGGGCGCGGACAGGCTCATCCCAGCCGGCCGGTCCTCGCCGCGCCGCTGACTCCATCAGCGGCAGCGCCGCGAAAGCGCCCGGCAGCGGACGAGATTCGGCGGGCTCATCCATTGGGCGGCTCGCGCTATTCTTATGCCGCCTTCTCACTTCGGTTGCGCCAGTAGCCGATGAAAACGCCCGGCGGCGGACACCTCCGCCACGCCTCGCCCTCGCCGTTGCGCCTACGCCCTCCCCAACCCGCCCGCTCCCTCCTCCTCCTCCAAGGCGTCGTCCGTGCGCCGCCACGCCCCTTGCCCTCGCCGTTGATTCTTGTATGTGATGCCGACTCCAACCCGCCGCTCAGCGCCGCCCCCTCGGCGGCCCTCCGGCGCCCGCCCCCTGCCCTCGCCGTCGAGCAGGATTTGCATCGTTGCTCAAGGTATCCACTTTACGGTAAGCTTTGATAATCTGAATAACCTGTTTTTACTATCGAGTTTTACATTTGTTTAACATGAATGGAAGATTTACCCACACCATCCTTTCAATATAGTTCAATAAGCCCGTTCACGTCTTGTTTAGCGGATATAGTTGTGGACCAAGGATTTAAACGATTGTGATTTCGTATTTTGTATGCAACTTTGAGCTCGGCCTCTGTTGCCTTTTCGGTTCAGCATATCACCATTTGATGATACATTCCTAGATGAGTGTCCATTTAACTTAGAACAGGACCATTGTTTGTTCCATGTATATTTTGATGAGGGGATTTGTTTGGGATCTATCTCATTTTGTGTGGGACCATATTTATTCCATATATTGCATCGAATGACGAGAGGCGGCCCATAGAAGCGTTCTGGGTTGATGCGGGCATGCAAAACTGAAGTCTTGTATCTACGCATTATAATTACGATGAGTCATGATTTATGAATTCTTAAGCTTGAAGGTGCAATAGACCATGAATTGAAGAGGAAGGCTTGGAGGTTGTTTGTGCTTTTGGAAGAGCACATTTACGTCTTGATGCCATTTTTGTTCTCTCTACGAGAACGGGACCTTGAATTCATGTCATGCACTCTTGGCATTGGATGGTTGGGTAGGCATCAAACTACGTACTAATTTTGAATTATTATTAAGATTCCACATATTTAGCAACCATAACAAAGATTTCTCCACATATTAGAATTGTAGTTGTTGGAGTTCATGTATGATTACATATTTGGATACTTGTTTAGGAGATGGTTATCCGGCTTATATCCCTGTCTGCGAGAGACTGTTCCCAAAAGGTGGCTTGTACTTGTTTAGGAGATACTTGTTTGGAAGGCAAAGAATGCTCTACAAGTTTTCGTGATTTTTTAGAATTTCATCTTGAATCCTTGACTCATCTCCTTGATTCAGTCTTCTTGAAAATGTTGCTTGCTAATGATGATCCCTAAATGGTAGACACTTATGAACATGTGCTTTTTAACTGTATGTCTTTGTACTAATCATCTCGTTGTCCATTTAAAATGTCTCAATCATTTGTAATGTTCAGACTGCAATTGATCTATTAGTCAACATGTCTTTGTCCTACTTCTCGGGACATGCGGGAAAAGTTTAAAAAGAGAAAGGTTGGGAATTAAATCATATATGTCGTGATTCCATGTTTCAAGTGTAATCGAAAAGTACCATCTTGATAAATTCTCTATGGCTATAGCCCAATCTGTTAGAAGTAAGCGGTTTGCGGGAAAGAAATGATTGAACTAAGGAGAAAAGCATTTTGCAAGGATATGGTGGTGACGGTTCATGTTTATCTCGCTAGTCTTGCTTATTTGTACAGCATTTTTCAGTTTTTGTTCTTCTTTGCATAATCAATAATTAAGCAATGTATAAGTATTTGCACTACCGGTGATCAACAAACATACGTGTTCTCGGGACACCAACTTTGTTGATGTATAGTGCGAGTTATGTAACTAATGTGCGTAAGAATCAACCCGTGGATAAGGTTTCAAATTAGTTTGTGCGTGGGAATGGGAAGAAAATCTTCCTCTTTCAAAAAAAAATAATAAAGTACACAAAAGGCATAAATGCGTGCTCCCATAGTTGAAGGTTTTGGGTTTTGAATTTTTCTTATTTGTTGACCCGGGCTCCATAAATTTTGGGTTTTGGATTTCTTGCCCAGTTGACCCAAGGCTCCATAAATTTTTCTATCATAAGATGCAAATTATGTAATTATTCATCATCGGGGAGATGCAAATTACGTTTACTCACAGTCCTTTGCCAGTCCGAAATTAGAATTAAATGCATGCGGATAAAAAACCGAGCGGGCCACTACCCCCAAAAGCAAAAACAGCTACCAAAGGCGGTCCATAGATTCGCAGACAACATTCCCGCCTAGAATCCGGTAATGCTCGAACAACAAAGAAAAGTATCAGTGAACTCACCAATGCGAACAACAAAGAAAAGTATTAGTGAACTCACCAATGCCTTAGGTGTCAGCATATGTATACGGGGAGAGAGCAACTAATTAAATAAATTAGCTCTCCCATTTAACGAAAACACCTTACTAGTGAAATGGTAATTCACCTTGAGTTTAACCCGCGGCTCCTAGGCTCGAACCTTGTTGGTGCCTTTTCTTTTATTTATGTACTCTTTTTTTTTTTTCCTTCTTTTGCTATTTCCATTTTATTTTCTTTTTTTATCTAACTTTTTGGTGTGTGAGCATGGCGGGGAATATTCTAATGAATTTGTGAATGTGGAACTACACATCCCACACATTGAACTACATGTCTCACTTAGTAATATTGAGTATATGTGAGACATGTATGCTTCACTAAGATGCGTATCAACACTATCTCCAAATAATCTAAAAATTTAATAGGGTGTTAATGGATACAAACTAAGATGTTGTGTGCATGGTTGTGCAACTTTCGGAGTAAGTTTACTTATTATTGTAATTATTTGTTGATTTACTAAAGAATAAATGTTAAAATACCCTAACCTAGCTAGAAAAATCTAAAAACTTGCATGAACACACCATTTTGGTATATAGTCATGAGAAAAAAAGTTTCAATGGATTCGACAAATTGGTGGCGCATGTCCTCATAAAGTCATACATGTCTCACTACGACCAATATGACTACATAAGATATGTCACCACATGTAGATATGTGTATCACCACTATCTTCAAATCATCTGAAACTTTAATGGGATGTTTATGGATCCAAACTACGATGTTGTATGCATTTGTGGAGTTTTTAGAGCAATTTTACCTATTATTATAATTATTTCTGAATTACTAAAGAATAAATGTTAAAATACCTAACCTACCTAGAAAAATCTAAAGACTTGCATGGACACACCATTTTGGTGTATAGTCATGAGAAAAAAGTTTCAAAATGATTTTGACAAAGTGGTACTCTACATTCTTCGTAGCCGAAGCATCTCTCACTTAGTCATACAAAGACTATGTAAGCCATGCATGCCTTTGTGAGGGTGTGCGGCCGAGAACTTTGTCGAAATCACTTGTATTTTTTATGTACCGATTATACACCAAAATCATGGGGCTATGCAAGTTTTTAGATTTTTCTAGTCGCTTTATGGTATTTTAACTATTTTAACCTTGCATTAAAATCCACTTATGTATTTTCGCGTGTTGATGTGCTTTTAGAATTAGAAATTTATTTGTGGCTCCAAAATATTTAACTTGAATTTTCAACCGAAACCCTTCCCTAGAATTCAAATCAAATCACTTCAAATCCCTACGGTTTGTAGGAATTAAAAAGGTTGTCACAAAAATACAAAATACAAAACCTATTTTTAGGCTACTTTCTACTCCCTCCTCTCGCTACGCTTGGGCCAACAGACCCACTTGGCCCGATGCATGTTCACCATGGCAAGGTCGCGGCGCTTTCTCAATTTTAGTCCCACCTCGGTTGAAAAAGGATGGGAGAGATAGAGCCAATGGTCTATATAAAGACTAAGAACATTCAGGATGCACTCCCCGGATTTTTTTGCGTCACTTTGGCATCCATTCAATTTGAAAACGGTTGGAAAACAGATCATGGTGACACCGGTTTTTGATTTTTTTCTGAGATGGTCTCGTGCAATCGATAAACTTCATGGTAGTAGAAATCAATTTTTTTTTTCTCCTAAAAGTGGACTAAGGAAAGCGGCCTTGCTACTTGCAAGGTCATTTTGGTCATAGTAAACAAACTTGGCAAAGCGTGAGATGATGATACATTAAGTTAGGTCAAACTCGACAACTAAGTTCGGGACCTTTGTAAGAGATCAAACCAGCGTGAGGGGCCGCGCCGGCCTTTGGAGTTTAGCAAACCAAGTTGGCGATATCTTGCAAAGTTCAACCTTTTGACTACCCGCGGTGACCAAAACCGGTTTGATGGTTACGCCAACAATGATCTCTTCCACAACGGCAGAACTTCGTCGGGCAATCAAATAGCGAGGCGGCGTAAAAAACTAATAATGTGAATGGTTGATGTCCTAAGACCACCTCTCTTCTCCGATGATGTCACTACTGACTAAATGATGCAAACTAAAACTCGATCAAACTATTGGAGCATCAATTCATGTTGGACGGGGTCATATACATCCAATACAATGTAGCCGATTCTCATAAAACATGCACACTCGAGACTAAGATCTGAATTTCAGCAACCGAATTGTTGTGTCGAAACATATTCGCGCTAACACTTGCGGCTCGAAACTAAGCATCACAACTAGAAGATATGACTTTTCAAAGATCAATTCCGATAATTCAGATATTTGCCGGGCAGCTCAATGTCCTCGTTGTTACAAGCCTGTTGTAATTTTGCTCTCGCTTACGCCTCTATTCAAAGATCGACAAAGTTCATCATCTGTTAGCGAGAGGGCGGGCAAAAGTTCGGTGGCCGGTGGTGGTCCGGTGGATGATGGTCCGGGAGCCGCTTGCCTTTCCAAGGCTGCCATCTCATCTTCGAGGGACGCCAAGACGCTTGAGTGTCAAGCGCCGTCGAGGTTTAACCTCGATCCATCCGCATAAGTACTGCGGTAGTATGAAATGTGTACGCACAATGTTATATGTCGGTATTAATTTGTGATACAAGAATTAGTGTTCATGTCAAAGCGCAAATTAAGTCGATAAGTGTGGCATACGATTTGCGGCTAGCGGCCAACAGACGTTTGATACGAAGCATCTCCCGAATGTGTCTTCGTTACCATCTTTGAATCTCAAAATCATTCCACTTCTTCCAAAAGTCGGGATTGTTTGGATCGGCATAGTTGGATGCATGCACATAGATGGCACGCGAACGATCAATTTCCCTAAGGCTTCTCTCTAGCTCGAGGGAATTTCATGCACATTGTCGAACACTTTTGTATGGGAGGCCGGATTCAATTGCTTGCTCGCAAATGTGACAACAAAGATAGCGAGGGGCAGTTAGTATCAAACTATCAAGAAACCGGCAAATGAGTTTTGTCAATAAATAATTGACTAACTAAAGGGACAAAGTGTCTCACGAAAATCCCCCGAAGTTTTAGGTCTAATGTCGGGGCAAAAAACAATCGAGCAAGAACAAGCATCACGTTATGCATTGACACTGAATCATATAGCTTAAATTAGTCAATCGGAAACACACTATTGGAAACAAGCAGCGATACTAAAATAGTCTCGTAAGACCATACCCCTTTTGCCAATCGGAAGCAGATCATTGTATGCTATGATCAACCACGTAATTGTAAGTGTTTTGTATGAACTACTCTAGTAGTTACAATACTCTCACGAACTAAGAATCAAAAGACATGAACTTGCAACGGTGAGAAACCAACCCGGGTAACGCCTACGCCCGCAATGAGGTTACACGCCAGGGGCGCGCCGCAGCAGAAGCAGATCCACCGCTTTCGACCCGCGTCCGCTTCCTCGGGGCGCGCGACGATGGCGGCGGCCGGCCACCGGGCGCACAGGGCGCCCGAACCTACCCGTCGCAGATAGCGGCAGCGGGGCGGCGCTTAATCCTACTCTGGTCATGTGCAACGCCAGCGTCGGTGCCGGCTCCGGTGCCTCCTCATGGCGCGCTTGGATCTAGGTTTGATGCCCCCATCTTCTTACGCCTCATCTTGCTCCACCATGGACGAACGCCGAGCGGCACGCCCGAGCCGGGCGTACAGCGGGGACGAGGAGCGAGGGGTGGATGACGGCGAGGGAGGAACGAGGGGCAAGGGTGGCCCGTTCGCGGCCTAACGTCCGGCCTCCTCCCATCGGCGGCGGCTCTCGCTCGCACGACATCGGCCGTGGAAACCTACCCATCCGCTGGCGGCTGGCGCAAAAAAAAAAAACAGACGCCGGCCGTGAAAACCTAGAAGTAACCAACACACTCGTATTCATTTTGTGTTTGCCACACTAACTATACTACTAAAAACAATAATTGGTACGTATTTTGAAGTTACCATTTTACCCTTTACAAAAAAAAAATTACAAGTTTGCAATTCCCGCCCATTCTTGCTCCCTCCATTTTGTGAAGGCAACGGGGAGGCAATTTTACTTCTATGGCCCATCGTCATAGACACAACGAGAGGCAATTTTTGCCTCCCGGCTTTTGCCTCCCATTGCCTACGCCCCTTTCGTGAGCCGTCGGATCGGCCACTCTCGATCGATGTGAGCCATCCAATTTTCCCCAATTATTATAAAAATTTCATATATATTACCTCAATATTTATAGTAAGTAACCAAAAAGTATGATAAGATGCATCATAAAATATATCTTGATAGTATCTCTGTTTGGTGTCATAGATATAAAACTTCTTTATAAGTTTGGTCAAACTTAAATTGACGGATGTGTTAGAATTGGAATTACCGATTAGGGCTAACCATAGAAGGGTAGCAATATAGTTGCATACATGGCCTCATGGGCCTACAATACTCATACTCTAATACCCCCGCAGTTTGAACTACCATCGCAGCGGAGTTTGCGTGACCGGACCTAAAAAGAAGTACAAAACAGAGCCCCCACGGACACAACTAGCCACCGGTGATGTTGAGGCCGGATGTAAACTCGGTGAAGGTCGAGGACGGGAGACCCTTGGTGAAGATGTCGGCGAACTCGGAGGTGGTCGGGACGTGGAGGACCCGAACTTCGCCGATGGCGACCCGATCACGGACAAAGTGTAGATCGATCTCCACATGCTTGGTCCTCTGGTGCTGCACAGGGTTGGTGGAGAGGTAGATGGCGCTGACGTTGCCGCAATAGACCTACGTGGTTCTGAAGAGAGAGCTGTGGAGCTCGGCGAGGAGCTGCCGGAGCCAAGACGCCTCTGCCACGCCATTAGCCACGGCCGCAGGTACTTCGCCTCAAGACTTGGGAGCGGGAGACGACCGGCCGGACGCTTGGGCGGCCACGGTGACACCAAGTTGCCGCCTAGGAAAATGGCGTAGCCGAAGGTGGAGCGCCGAGTGTCTGGACACCCGGCCCAGTCAGCGTCAGTGTAGACGACCAGCTCGGTGCAGGGAGACCGGTGAAGCAGCAACCCGTAGTCAACGGTGCCGCGGAGGTAGCGAAGGAGGCGCTTGAGAGCAGTCTGGTGGGGCTCTCGGGGATCATGCATGTGGAGACAAATCTGCCGCGCGGGCGTAGGTGATGTCCGACCTGGTGAAAGTGAGGTCTTGAAGTGCACCCAGCGAGACTTCCGTGACGTGAGAAGGGTCGCGCCACCGACTGCCCTCGGCCCTGACGGCTTGCCCGTGTATCAATCGGAGTGGAGCAAGGCTTGCAGCCCTTCATCCCCCGCTCATTCCGGGATATCAAGAGTGTATTGTCACGCTGGTGAAGAAGGAGCCCGAGAGGACGAGGCTCGACAAGTGACCCCGGAGAAAGTGGTGGAGCGCACTCCAAATCCTTCCGTGAGGAAACTCCCGTTGAAGAGCGCCGATGATGCGCGCAAAGAAGTGAAGGACCTGGAAGCCGCGGAGGACAATGTCATCAACATAGAGCAGCAGCCAGCCTCGGCTCCATGGTGGTAGATAAACAGGGACGTATCTAACTTGGCCTCCACAAAACCCAGTGTCACCAAGAAAGCAGCAATCCGAGAGTGCCACGCCCGAGGGGCCCGCTTGAGGCCATAGAGGGACTTGTTGAGCCGGCAGACCATGTCAGGACGAGAAGAGTCAACAAACCCCGCCGGTTGATCGCAATAGATCGTCTCGGTAAGGCTCCCTGTGCAGGAAGGCATTCTTGACATCCAGCTGATGTATCGGCCAGGAGCGAGCAAGAGCGAGTGAGAGCACCGTGCGGACAGTGGCCGGCTTCACCACCGGGCTGAAGGTGTCATCATAGTCAACTCTGTGGCGCCGAAAGTGAAGTCGCGAAGAACCCAAATGAGCCTTGTACCGCTCTAGGGAACCATCAGCCCGCCGCTTGTGTGTCCAGATCCACTTGCCGGTGACAACGTTGGAGCCGGGCGGGCGGGGAACCAGATCCCAAGTCTGGTTGGCGAGGAGAGCTGCGTACTCCTCTTCCATTGCGCAGCGCCAGTGAGGGTCCGACAAGGCGGCGCGAACGGAAGAGGGTACAGAGAGACTCGGCGAGTCGCCGGGCATCGCCCGCAAGAGCACGGGACCGTGGAGTACCGGTCGCGTGTCGCGTCACCATCGGGTGAACGTGACGCGGATCGCGGTGAGAAGTGGCGGTGGTACACACCGGCATCACAGCACATGCGGCCGGGGGCCGCGGCGGTGGAGTTGGTGTATCTGGTAGTGAGGAAGGTCCTTTGGTGAAGGGAGAGGCCACCCCCCGGTGGCGTGGCGGGTGGCGCGAACCGCTCCGCACCCAACGCTGGTAGACGGGGTGAAGCGGTCTGCAAGGGTGCAGCGTGCACCTGGCCGGGCGGTGCATTCGGGCGAACGGACGCCGGGCGTCATCGGGCCCACGTCGTGGGCCGCTCGGGCGGAGACCACCGAACCCGCACAAGGTGCCGACGAGGTCCACCGGACCGCACAGGCCAAAGTCCGAGTCTGCGACGGGGGGCGCGAAGCCGGGACACGGTGGAGCAGGACCCGGCAGAACACATCTCGAAGAGGTCGAGGTCGGGGAGGGGAAGCCGGTGTGGTGGTGGTGGTGGAGAAGGGGAAGATCGACTCATCAAACACCACATGGCGAGAAATGAGGACCCGACGAGAGGTGAGATCATAGCACCGGTAACCCTTGTGGTGGAGAGTACCCGAGGAAGACACACAGGGGTCAAGCGGGGAGACAACTTGTGGGGAGTAGTGGCAGCGGTGTTAGGGTAGCACGCACACCCAAAGATACGTAGATCCTCGTAGCGAGGGGAGGTGTGCCAAAAAGAGCATGGTGTGGCGTGGGAGCGGGCGGGCAGCGGAAGGAAGGAAGGCGGTTAAGGAGATAGGTGGAGGTGTGAAGACTCTGCGCCTAAGCGAGCGGGGAAGGGACGCCTAGAGAAGAAGGGTGCGCAGGACGCCGTTTGTGGTGCAGATCATGCGCTCAACCTTGCCGCTCGGGAGGAGGTATACGGGCAAGACATGCGAATCGACACCTTGGGAGAGGAAGAAGGCACGGGAGGTGGAGTTGTCAAACTCCCAAACCATTGTCACACCGGACGGCCTTGATGGTGAGGGCGGCCGAAAGTAGACACCCCAGGCGAAAAAGTGGAGAAGATTGGGGAAAGCATCGACTTGGCACGCAGGGGAAAAGTCCACAAATAATGAGAAAAATCATTGACCACCACGAGATAGTATTTGTAGCCAGAAATGCTGAGAACAGGAAAAGTCCATAGGTCGTAGTGAACAAGATCGAACACCCGAGAGGCATGGGAAGAAGAGGACTGAAAAGGAAGACTGAACATGACGGCCCACCGCACGCATGACACAAGTGCTCATCGTGTGTCCGAGGGGCACCGAATGTCGGAACTACGACCGAAGCTGCATCGAGCAAGACCACCGGGATGGCCGAGACGACGGTGCCAAGTAGTGGAGGAAGGTGTGGTGGCGAATGCGGTGACAAAAAGAAGGCGAGGGGAGGGAGCCAAGTCGGAAAACGAAGGGTGTAAAGGGGCCCCTGAGCTGTCGTGATCGAGAGAAGAGGACGTCGGGTAGCCAAATCCTTCACGGTGAAGACCGTAAGAGTCAAACTCACCGTATCAGGAGTTGTCACCAGAACGACGAATACAAACAAGGTTGTGAACCATAGAAGGTGCAACAAGAACGTTAGGAAGACGAAAAGGAGCCATGAGCCGGGCGGCACCCACGGACGTGACAGAAGACACGAGCCATTTGCGACCATGATGGACGGAAGGATGAAATGAAGGAGGGTGAACGGAGGAAAGTATACGCAGTCAAAAGTGGTGTGGTAAGTGGCTCCCAGGAGTCGGCGATCCAGCTGGCCCGATAGGGAGGTGTCGGGCCTTGTGCCCGGGAGGCGGGCCAAGGCCGGGGTCCCAACCGAGAGGCCCGGCGAGACGGTCGGAGGTGCGCCCACGGAGACGCCCTGAAGAGCACAAGTGAGCATGGCCGCCGCGCCGGGGCGTGCCCGTGCCCAGTCCGCGCCCTCGCTGCAGGTCCCCGCGCCCACATGGTCGACCACGGGTGGTGGAAATGCCAGCCGCACGGGTCCCAACAGGAGGCCCGGGCGAGAGGCTGGTAGGTGGAGTCCACAGGGCGGGAGTGACCCCACCACGCCCACCTGGCGCCGACGGCAACCGCCATGCCCCCCAGCCCCCCACGGCCGGGAGGGGGGGTAGGGCGGCGGCTGGTCGCGGCCGGGCGGGTAGCCGGGCGGCGGCGACGGGTTCCGAGGCCTCGCCCCACCCGCGTGGAGGACAACGGCATGGGGGAACGGGTCGGAGGAGGGGGCCGCGGGGGCGCCGCAGCGGCACGGCAGCCCAAGGGCGGGCCGCATTGCCCGGGCAAGAAACCCCCGTGCCGCCAGCGGTCATCGGGGCGCCCCCAGCGCGTCCCTGGGGCGCCCACTGCTGCGGCCTCAGCGACCGGCGCAGCCCGCGGTCCCGGCCCGCGACCGGGAGTAGAGGAGGGCGGGGCGCGCCGTGTTTGTGGAGGGTCAAGAACCCTGGCGGCTCCCTCCGCGTGGGCGTACAGACGACCCGATGTCCCCGGGAGGGGAGGAGGGGACGAGGTTCGTGGCGGCTGCGAGCGCGTGAGGCGCACACCCAAGACATGGTGGGCGCGACCGATGCCGGCGGGGTTGGAATGCGGCGATACGTAGGCGGAGGCCTCCCACGGCCCGGATTGGGCCCAGCGGCCCCGACGATGGAGACCGTGACGCGACGAGCGGCACACGATGCGGGAACGGGTTCGTGAGATGGCGCCGGGGGGCGGGCGGCACTCGGGAGCGAGAGGAGGCCGCTTGAGCCGGGTTCGCGAGATGGAGGCCGGGACGCCGCGGTGGCAATTGGGAGCGCAGGAGGGGGAGGAGGCCGGGGCGCGCGGCGTCGGCCGCCCCCGGGCGGCAGCGAGCAGTGGCGCGAAGAGAGAGGCAAGCCCGGCACGGCCCCCGAGAGGAAGAGAGAGAAGGATGAGGCGGCGGCTTCGGCGTCGCGCCGTCCATGCGGCGGGCGGCAAGAGTGGAAGAGGAGAGAGGAGGAAAGGACCTAGCGTGATACCATGTTAGAATTGGAATTACTCGATTAGGGCTAACCCTAGAAGGGTAGCAATATAGTTGCATACATGGGCCTCATGTGCCTAGCCTCATGGGTCTACAATACTCATACTCCAACGGGATGTCTAACTAGAATGACTTTGTTTTTGGACTAGCTAGTAACTAGATATTACTATTATCGCAACCACACAATTTCATTGCTCTTATTATTAAGCACGGTATGATAAGATTAACTATGTCTAGAAAAAAGTATTTCTACAGATGAATCTTCGGGTCTTGAGTGGAACACAAGATACAAGATAATTAAGGGAATATGCCATGGTTTGAATTTCCTTCATGGGTGTAATATTATTCATCTAGACCTTAAACCTGAAAATATATTAATGGATGACACTATGAGGCCAAAAATTGCGGATTTTGGTTTGTCAAGGTTGTTGGGTGAACAAGAATCCTAGACCGTGGCTGGCCCTTCAAATCGCCTCGAACACCGTAAGCTACATCCCACAACAATACCAATTGCTTTCTTTGTAATATATTAATGGTCTCTATTATATGGTTGCACCACCTCAAGCTCTTGATGCTTACTGCAGGGGGTACATGGCGCCCGAATACATAGGCAGGGGCATAATCTCAAAGAAAGCGGATATATTCAGTTTGGGTGTAATAATTATCCGGATACTCAAAGGTCGCAAGGACGACGATCCGCATACTATCACCAAAGCATCAATTAGATTTCCAAAGACTTCACGAGAGAAAGTAATAAGATGAACTAATGGATATTGTGCATATGTACACCATGGCTCTAGCTCACTTATTATATATGCAATTGTGTAGGTGCTCAGTAATTGGAGGAAGAGAATATTCGAAGGGTCATCGAACTATACATCACCGTAACTACATAGCCAGCTAGTAAAACGATGCATTGAGATAGCTTTGAAATGCGTGCACCTCGACAAGGAGAAAAGGCCAGATGTATCAAATATAATTGAACTTCTTAATGCAAATGAAGAAAGTTGCTATGATCAAAATGGCTTAAGATTTACCAGTAGATCATCAGGTATGATACCTTGTATACACGTTGAGAGTACCTTACTAATCTTTATTGCATTATTAGAGTGATAAGCAAGTGTTCCAAAATTTTAGGAATATGCTATTTTTGGATAGTCATGACATGTAATTTAGTTCTTTTTTCTTAATAAAAATCACCTGATATGCTTTTAATGAATTATATGTTTCTTTAATTAGAACAGACAGGTAATGTCTAGGAAATAAAAAAAACGAGACTCAACCTAGGATGAACCAGGTGGTTTTTCATTAAGAAGAAAATGAGGCGCATAAATCCGCCCCCGATGGGGATCGAACTCAGGAGCGGTTGGTTCCAACACACTGAAACTAACCAACCGGGCTATCGTCCAGTCCTCAATGTCTTGGAAATATCGATAAGTAGTTTTTTCCTTTTTATTATACTTTTCAGTGGGATGCAAATTGGCAGCTCAAAAATTCTTGACATGCCAATCAACATGAAAGGTTATATCTTTAAGAAAAAAAGAAGTAACATAATACCACGAGGTTGGCTTCCTATTTCTTGTCATTTTTTTTTCCTATTTCGTTATTATTGGTTCCCACTAGACTTCTAGAATTAATTTTAAATACAGTAAGCATGAAAATGGCAAATTATTGTTCCAAAGGGCCCGTTAGGTTATTCTTGGCTTCCTTAGTAGGCCGGCCGGTAATTAAGTATATTGGTGTTATCTTATATAGGTGGTTTCATATTATCACATAACATTAAAATTGTTAGTCAGTAATCTCCAGCCAACCCATCTATAATGTTGTGTGCACGGGCGTGCCCCCACGTGCTCTGTCTCGATGGGACTTCTAGGTCTAGTACTATAGCAAAGGTGGCAAGAGTAGGCCAACCGCTGACTCCACCGGCTGAAAGTGTGGAACACGAATCGAGTAAAAACTAGTACTATAGGGGTAGTTGGTAGGTAGCGGTTGAGTGCCAACTCCCGTATATATTCTTTGCAATGCAATGGAAAAGGCAGTCTCTTGCCACCAACATTCAGTCCAGGTTCACCAACGCAGAACCGTGTGTTGTATGTGCGTGCAAAGAGCAGAGAGCTCAGCTCTTCTTCTACCTTGTGTGGAGGGAGGCGAGAGGCAAGGTGAGCGTGGTCTCGCTGCGCCTTGGTGCCTAGCTCAAACCGCAACATATTCGAAAGTATTTAGTCCGCCCGGAGCCCCGCGGGTTCAAACCAAACTGAATGGTGTGAGTGTGTAAGTGCAAAGAGTTCCGCTCTTCTTCTACCTTGGATATGGGAGAAGGGAGAGAGCAGCGGTTAGCAGGTTGCTCACCTATTTCCCCGGTGTAGGGAATAACACGTGGTATCGGAGCCGATACATATCGTCGTTTCGCCCTCAGCGTGAAACGATGGCGGTGGCGACAGACGGAGGTGACAGTGGCGGTCGTCGAGGGAAGCAAGAGGTCCGGTTCGGAGCAGATGGCTGTTTGGCGCCGGTCAAGGAGGTCATCATCAGGGCCGGTGCGACAAATCAAGTTTGCGGTATTGGCCGCGGCTCACCCGCACCAATGCGGCGAGTGGGTGGTGCTTATGAAGTGGCGGCTGCAGGGGCGGAAGCTCTAGAAGGCCATGACGGAAGGCACCGACATGGAGGACGAGGAGGTCGACACCATGGGACGCGCTGTTGTCTTCCATGCCCACCGAGTTCCACCAGGCGATCGGTGACAAGGACACGACGAAGGAGGCTTGGGACATGCTCGCTTCGTTCCGCGTTGGCACGGATCAAGCCAAGAGGGCCAAGCGCGCGGCAGCCTATGGAGGGACCGACGACCTTAAGTTCCGCCATGGGGAGACCATGGAGGACATCGCCTGTGACTCCGAAGTGCTTGGCAAGCCAATTGGGGTCGCTAGGGAAGTGCATGGACGAGGAGGACGCCATCTGCAAGCTGTTCCGTGCTTGCCTAGCCAAGTCTGACCATATGGCTGTCGACGATTGGGGACACCTTGGAAATGGACAAGGTCTCTCTTGAGGACATCGTTGGCCGACTTTGGTTGGTTGAGGGGCGTTTCGATGCACGGCCGGAGCGTAATGAGGAGAGCGGCAAGATGCCGCTAACCGAGGAGGAGTGGAATGCACGCATGAAGCGCGCGCATCGGAGGAGAGCTCCTCTAGCCGGGCAGTAAAGCCTGGCAGCCGACATGGCGCTACGGGAAGCCGAGCGACAAGGGGGAAAAGGAGAACTACAACCCCAATGCCGGCCGCAAGTGTGGCAAGACCGGCACTAGGCGAAGGAGTGCCCGAAGAAGGACGAAGAAGGAGGAGGCCCACCGCTCGTGAGGGACGAGTGACGACAACCACGCGTCGCCGATGGCGCCTTGATTATGCGCCGCAAGATGGCGGCGCGCAGGAGGCGCAGGCAGAGAGAGGGATCGCGCGCCAGAAATTTCGACGAGCTTGATTGAGCCACGCGCTGGTGCCGTTGGGTCGCGGTCGGACAATGAGCTAGAGCGTAGGTGGTACGGACTCCCCGGCTAGCAACCACATGACGGGGAACAGGGGCCGTCTTCTCCGACCTTGACGAGAACAAGACCGACCGGTCAAGTTCGTGATGGCTCGGGTCACCATCCGCTGGCCGGGCACCGCCGTGTTCGTGCCACAACGGGAGCACCGGCGCCGCAGGGATGTGTACTACATTTCCCCCAAGATCGGATTGTTGTGAACTTGGGGCACCGACCGGCTGAAGTCGGAGGTCCCGATCCGCTCAGGGTGGTGAGGATCGTGGATCGGGAGCGACTTTTTCGCCAAGGTCGCACTCTAGGAACCGGACCGTATCTTCTTGACGATGGTGGAGCAGCCGGGTGTGTCGTCTGGCGGTGGCGTGCATAGAGGAGCCATAGTTGTGGCATGGGAGGTTTGGCCACTGGGCTTTGAGGCGCTTTAGCCGCTCGAGCAAGATGGTGACCGGATCGCCACATATCACACACGCCGACGAGCTTGTGACACCTGCTTGGCGGGAAGCGAGGCGTTTGATGTTCCCAAAGGTGGCAATGTATCGGGCGCGTAGGTGCTCGGCTCGTCCATGACGACCTATGCGAGGACCCATCACGCCGCAACACACGGCGGTGGGAGGTATCTTCCTCGCCGTCAGACGACGGGCACCGGTACATGTGGCTACAGCTCTTGACGAGAACGGACGAGGTGGCGGAGGCCATCCGTACTTCAAGGCGTGAACAGAGGCCGACTCGGGAAGAAGTTGTAAGTCCTCGGGACCGACCGTGGCGCGAAGTTCACGGCGGTCGACTCGCCGCCGGCATCGCGTGTGCGAGGGGGTAGTGCGCCACCGACGGCGCCATAAGCGTCCGCAGGCGTAACAACGTGGTCGAGTGGCAAAACCAGACCATCATCGGGATGGCGCGCCGATCTTTGAAGGCAAAGGGGATGCCACCGAAGTTTAGGGCGAGCGGTGAGCACGGGCGGTGTTCATCCTGAACCGCTCACCGACCAAGGCCTTGAAGGGGATGACGCCATATGAAGAATGGCACGGCACAAGCCCAATGTCTCGTGCCTACGCACATTCGGCTGCATCGGGCATGTGAAGACCGTCAAGCCCGACCTCGGGAAGTTGGAGGACAGGAGCACCAAGATGGTGTTCCTAGGCTACGAGGAGGGAACGAAGGCCTACCGGCTGTTCGACCCGGCCTGGGGGATGGTGGTGGTGTCTAGAGATGTTGTCTTTGACGAGGCTGCGGCTTGGAAGTGGGGCACCGCCACGACGGGGGAAGCAGAGCATTCCGGCGGCTTCACAAGGACTTCATTGTCGAGCAGTTGGTGATCGAGCATCGGAATGGTGCAGAGGAGGTGTAGCCGGCCCAGCGGCAGAAGCGGTGGAGCCGCCAAGTCCTGGCGGGGCAAGCCCGGCATTGCCAAGCTCCCCTATTTTGCCATAGTCGGGGACCCCGACGGGGCGGTGGCGGTGGAGTCCGCCACTCCGCCGAGTAATGTCTCCCCGAAGTTCGTGGGACGCTTCCACGGCCCGGTGAGAAGGTGCGCTTCCGTTGGATGGACAATGTCATTAGGGGAAGCAGAGGCGCCGTAGCGGCAGCTACCGCCGACGATCAACCCGCAGCTCATGGTCATGAGCGCGAGGAGACGACCACGCTTTGCCGCTTGCGGGCGCGACGCGGTGTGGCGGAAGGCGATGCTGGAGGAGATGCGGTCGATCGAGGTCAACAAGACCTGGTAGTTGGTCGATCTGCTAGCGAGATGCCGGCCGATCCCGACCGAACTAGGTCTTCAAGGTGAAGAGGGACGAGCACGAGGTGGTGAAGCACAAGGCGCGGTTGGTGGCCAGAGGCTTCGTCTAGCGCGAGGGCATCGACTTCGAGGAGGTCTTTGCCCCGGTGGCACGCATGGAGTCGGTCCGACTTTTGCTCGTGCTCGCGGCGACCAAGGACTGGTCGGTCCATCATCTTGACGCCAAGTCGGGCGCTCCTAAACGGCCATTTGGTGGAGGAGGTCCCACGCGGACATGCGCCCGATTTGTGGTAGCGGGAGCGCAGCACAAGGTGCTCCGCCCGCCGGCCCTATAACGGCCGCGCCAAGCACCGCGGGCGGAACGCCAAGCTCTGCACGCGCGGGCGCCGCTAGTCTTCACGGGGGTCCGTTGGGTCGGTGGCTTGGCAATCACTGAAGCAAAAGATGGTGGCGCCGTCACTGCGGAGGCGCACTACGCGGGCGGCGGCCACCGTGGCGTGCCGTGTTGTGTGGCGCGCACAGTTCTTTGGGTGAGCTCACCGAGTTGAGTCTACCCGCCGGCCAAGGTGGACAACCAGCCGCCATTACGCCGGGCAAAGAACCCGGTCCTCCACGACAAAAGCAAGCACATAGATGTGAAGTTTCACTTTCTCGCGCTGGCGTCGATGGCTGATGGGGGCACATCATCATCGAAGTTAAATCGATACCAAGCGGCAACTTCGTTGATATTCTCACCAAGTCGCCGGGCGCCTTCGGTTCATAGAGCTGCGAGGCAAGATCGGCATGGTGGAGGTTTTGGGTCGGCGCCAGGATTAGGTGAAGAAATGTTATTTGTAATCTCGGTCGACCCATCTATAATGTTGTGTGAGAGGGAGGCGGCTCCCGTGGCTCTGCCTCTCTGAGTCTCAGTAGTACTATAGCAGTGTGGCAGTAGGCCACAGCTGTTGACTGACTCCAGGCGGTTGAAAGTGTGGAACACGGCCAAGTAAAATCTAGTATTGTAGGGGTAGTTGATAGGTAGCAGTTGGAGTGCCAACTCGTGTATATATTCTATGCAATGCAATGGAAAAGGCAGTCTCTTGCGACCAACATTCAGGGTCCAGGTTCAGCCAACGCAGAACCGTGTGTTGTGTGTGCATGTGGTAGCAAAGAGCTCAACTCTTATTCTACCTTGTGACAGGGGAGGGGAGAGGCAAGGTGAGCAGGTCCGCTCTACCTTGGTGCTTAGCTCAAACCTGCAAAGACATTCGGAGTATTCATTGCATCAGCCAATTTGGCTGAAAGGTGTTGTTCCGCCCGAAATTGAGTGGTGTGAGTGTGTAAGTGAAGAGAGTTCTGCTCTTCTACCTTGGATAAGCGAGAAGGGAGAGAGCAGCGGTGAGCAGGTTGCTCTCCTATTTCTTGGCTGTAGGGAATAACAAGAATTTGATATTCCTGTTTATGCGTAGGAGTTCTTGAATCTTTGAAAGGATATTATGAGTATAACACAAGTATGCACCACATCAAGTAGAAAACCCTAGCCAAATGCTGACATTGAAGCAACCATGACAAGAGATAAGGATTTTGGCGAAGTTGACCACAAATTCTACAGGAGAATTAAGAATTTGGCCTCCAAAAAAGTTGCTTTTAGGAACCATCATTATCTAAAAAGGAATCGAGACCCTTTCTTTTTGGAAGAAGTCTACAACACCCCCTGAAGTATGATACCCCCGTTGAACACCCCGAGGTTTAAAACAGTCTAAACAACACCCTAGACTTTTAAACCGCTTAAGTAACCCCCGAGGTGGTTTTTGGGCTGTTTTCCTCGGCTTTGGCTTTCCACCATGGCAAAGTAGCCATTATTAGCCCGTGACATAAAACACTAAATATAGCAAAAAAAAAAAAAAATATGCATCCACCCGGCCGTAGCCTTGTGAGTTGGGGGGGCGCGCAAGACCGAACGGGACATGCTTGGCCGGAAAATCGGGTGTGCACTCGTGCACACGTATTCTTTGGTATGCACCCATGGTAAATTTGCGCCACATGTCATAGGAATCATTGTGGCCGTGACGCTCCGGGAACTAGCTTCGCCTTGGCTGGCCGCCGCATGCACACATGCAAAAGGATGAGGGCGAGCTGTTGTATACTACACGAGATGTGAGCGGCAATGATGATTCGCGGGACACATGGCACAAATCTACCGTGGGTGCACACCAAAGCATGCGTGCAGCATGCGTGTGCCACGGTACACACCCCGCTTTTTTCTATTTGGCGAGCTCCAAAGATGCACAACAAAAATCAAGGGAGGTGGAGGTGGGATGTGGCCGGCGTGGAAGCGGAGGTAGGCCCGCATTGGATGCGAGGCGGTGCGACTTTAACTTTCAATCTGCCCACTTCACTTCCCGAGCCGGGCAGTAGCGACGAGCAGCAAGCGAGCTCGGATCATGCGGGAGCGGCCCGAACTCCATCGCGGCACGGAGGTGAGGCGTGCGGTGGCACCCAAATTGGCGGCAGAGGGTCGGAGCGGCGTTGAGGCGGAGGCCGACGCGGCTTGAGGCGAGGCGCCGCGCGTGGAAGCCCGATGTCGCGCGCCGCGACCCCGCTGCGAGAGAGCGGAGAGAGGGCGAGATACGGGACGGAAATACGGTCCGACAAAGGTGGCTCCACCCGCCACATTGGTTGGACACGTAGGGCAAAACAACCCAAAAACCCACCGGGGGTAGTTAAATGGTTTAGAAAAGTTTAGGGTGTTGTTTAGACTGTTTTAAAGTTCAGGGGTGGATTAATCGGGGTGCTAAAGGTCGGGGGTGTTGTAGACTTTTTCCCTTTTTTTTTGAATTTGCGAATCAGGCCCAAAACAAAATTCATTTAGGCAATTTCCATTTCATTTTAATTCCATAAATTACATTATGATGACGACATATAAAAGATATTTAATCATTGACAGCATGATAGCTAATATACCATAAAAATATGGAGCATCAGAACAATAAATATGTGAAGCATGCATATATCGAAAGCATAAAAGAATGACACATGTAGCATAACAATAAAGCATGACATATATCTCATAACAACAACGTAGAATTTGGACAACATGTGAAACAACGTAACACTCAAAACACATAGATAGGAGTATATGAAACAACATAGCCGACTCACGTAAACATTCAGACATGGCAGATAAATAATAGCATAAAGCAACGCGGAACATATTATGAAACAACATAACATAACTACTGAAACAAACAAGCATGGAATATTGCTAGCAGGAATAGGCATCAGACATCTTATTCAACGATATGATAGAGCAGATGAAACAGACTCATAGCAGCATATGAAACAACAGGGAAGAACTAGTGAAACATATAAGAATTGCAGGACGGAAAATAGAGAGGAGATGAACCGAACATACCCTCCGTTGTGCTCCGATGATCCAGATCCTGACCAACTTCCCTCGTCATGCCCTAGGAGATGAAGAGGTCCTCCACCGGGAAGAAGGAAGATGATGAAGTTGACGAGGAACGGCAAAGTGGTGGTTCCAATTCAGGTAGTCGCAGAGACTCTCCCCAAAAATCTAATTGCCGATCCCCCCGTGCATGGTCTCGAGCGGCAAGGGCTTCGGAGGCACTTGCCCTCTCGCCCTCCCCGCATGCAAAGTCATGAGATGGGAATGACTTTCTTTGCGGCTAAACCGTGGTGCCTGGTGTTTCTCTCGATCAATCAACAACCGGACATTCACAAGGACTATTTATCCCTTGGCAAGGTGATCCAACAGCCAAGTCCAAGTGCCCAACGTAGAAGGCAAAAGGCCAAAGGCCACACAATGAAAAGCCACCATGTGTTGGCAAGCCATGAGGCACACCTCACGTGAGCAAGCCAACAGGCCAAAAGACTAATCCATTCAACTTCCATTTGGAATAATAATTCCCACAATTTCACACCCTAGAGTTGTAGATTTATTAAATATATAAATGGGCCATTCCCATAATAAATCCAACAAAGATTAGCTAAGATTGCTGATGTGTATCAATGGCTTTCTTTTAAAAGTAAAATCACATAAAGTACCACAAACAAGCTTAATACCTCCTGCATTCATAAATGTATGTAATTTTACCATTTAAAATTTATCGACAAATATAAGCAATTCTGCTATAATTCACCACTCTCCCATCATTAATTATTAACATATCGTTTTAGTTACAACCGAAAGTGTAATATTGATATTTTAAGTTTAAATTTGTGCCTGTGATTTTTTTTTTTTTTTTTGACCGAAGTCGGGAAGGGAAACCCCACCCTTCTATTTTTTTTTTTTTTTATAAAGCCCCAGCCTGAAATTCGCTCCCCCACTGGGATTCGAACTCAGGACCCGAGGGGTGCCTCTAGAGTGTCCAAACCGGGCTGGGGTAACCAACCGAACCCAACATCCTTTGGCGTGCTCGTGATTTATAGCATCGCTTAGAAAAGATAGTTCC
This sequence comes from Hyparrhenia diplandra, assembly GCA_015847255.1. Taxonomy (NCBI): domain Eukaryota; kingdom Viridiplantae; phylum Streptophyta; class Magnoliopsida; order Poales; family Poaceae; genus Hyparrhenia; species Hyparrhenia diplandra. The sequence continues at coordinate 1,103,555 of JADLZK010008364.1, forward strand.
TAGTTAGGACTTAAATAATATTATATAGTACTCTCAGTTCGTTTATAGGATAGGACTTGAAAATGGCAATTTTTTTTTTTCCTGTGGGTTTCTTTGCATGTATTGACAGTATATGTAACAAAAACAGTAATGTCTGATCACCCCTTAAAATTATCATTGATTTTTTTTTTAAAAAAAAACTCAAACTAAATACCTGACATCATATACCTTTTATTGAATATTTGGAATCTTGAATGATCTGAAATGAAAAACAAATAAAGTTATACACTTTTAAATCTCATTGAGAACTACAAATTACATACAAAGCATGTCACCATCTAAGATTTGATTAAAAAATAAAAAATGACTTTCATAATCGAAGAATTAAAATACAATTTTAGACCTATAAATGATTTCAATAAAAAACAAATTGTCGACTAAAAAGTTGTAGAACACCTTTAGATCTACAAACTTAAAACAAATATCTTGGCCTCTAAACTGTCGATGATAAAAGATTGCCAACTAGAAGTTGTAGAACATATTGAGAGCAACAATTCCGTGTAATTATGTTAACATCGGAGGTCGTTTGAGAAGTTAAAAAAATGAATTAGAAAACTTAATATGAAATTTATTTCGGCTCTAAATGATCTCAAATAATAAGTAGTCAACAAAAAATTTATGGGTTGTCACACGCCCGAGGTGGGCCGTGAACCACGGGCGGAGAAAAACGGGCTAACATAGGCACAAGGAGGCGCGGCAACTGGGCCTCTCGCCGTGCACTAGGGTTGCATGCGTGCAGGAATTACTATAGCACACATTGGAGCAACGTGACTGCCGTCGTCGCTATCTACTTATCTGATCAAGTCCAGATAGGTTTGGACATAATCTGTTATAGTTTGGGTTTGTCGGGAAATGAGAATCCTATCTTTTAAGGATCTCCTAGAGTTTTCTTTAGGAGACAAGTTACGTTGGGACTATAAATACCAAGCGGCACATAACTGTTGAATCTCAAGCAAATAAATAAATTAAAAAGAGTGAAAGCTCTAAGCTTCGGTCATCAAGCTCTCCAGCTCACGCAGCCCCAAACCTAGCCGTCGCTGCCACCCCTCACGTCATGTGCCACCGTGCCTCAGCTCGCCGCTGGTGTGCCCTCCGGCACGCCTCTCACATGGTCTTACATGGAAATATTGGTACAAACCATGTCAACACCCAAGTTTCTTTTGGAAAAAATTTTAAAACTGAATTTTAAAATCTCATAACTTAAAATGAATATTTAAGCATCCAAAGTAAATTAAATAAAAAAAGAAGTCTAAAGGTGTAGGCTGTGCCGAGATCTTTAATATTTTGATATAAAGGTTATATTCATATGATTTCATATGTAAAAGTTATGATTTTTGTTGGACAGAGATTTCATATGTAAAGCAATTTCGAAATAGAAGAGAATGACAGAGAAGAACTTAATGGTAGGCCTCACTGCCATGCCAGCAAAAACACCAAAAATCATTTTAAGTTATCAAGGGGGTATTCTGTCCAGTTTTCAAAGTTGAGATTTATATGTTTTGTCCAGCATTGAAGAATTTTATTTTTTTTATTTCAAAATTAGCTATTACAGAGGTGGGATTCCGACTTTAATATAAAAGTTGTGTTCACGCACAATCTATTGTTATTAATTGCTCGACTTTTTAAATCCACATACATATAGTATGCCTTAGAAAAAGAAACGGAGGAAGTATATTTCTGTACCTTTTAATATCTGTGAACAAGTTAACGTGCAGTTAGTCTAACTGTTTCTTGCATACTTATATTCATAGATGGGAATCCAGGAAGGGATCCCAGCATCAGGTGTGCTGCGTGAGGATGGCTTGGTGGCTCTAACTAAAACTGCATTGAAGGATCAGGCACAAGCGTGGATCACAAAAGGCATGATGAATTCCACAGTTGGACCGCAACAACCACAATGCAAGCCAGTTTTTGATGGTTACCATGGGGCACGATATGCATCAGTTTCAGTGGCACACAATGCCTTAGCTTCCTTGGAGAGCAACTTGCTGAAGGACTGGGCAGCCACCATCAACGTTGCCGCAAACCTCAACTTGCTCGAGCTACAGCTGATATCTGTGAAGGCCACTCTTGAGTCCACCCTCGGAAGGATAATACACAACTCGGCTCTCGAGCGCTCTCTGATGATGCTTCAAGACCTAGTATATGATGCCGAGGATGTGGTTGACAAGATGGAATACTTTCGCATCCAAGACATGTTGCACGCCGGCCAGCATGTTGGTGCCCTCAACCTGGACTTAATGTGTTGCCATCTATTTCTGATGAGCCACCAGAGATGATATTTGATAGGGTGGATGCCTCCGACAGAATGAAGCATATTATGGAGCAAATGCAGGAAGTGCAACAATGCATTTCTGGCATTATGACACATTTAGGTTCTAACTGGAGCATGTTCCCCAAATTTGCACGTAGTCCTCCTATCTCAACCTCTGAAAGCACAGAACCAAAATTGTATGGGAGGGACCTTATCATGAAAAGTATCATATATGATATCACAAAGGGTAAACATTCTGCCGAGGTCCTCACAGTTATTCCTATTGTTGGTCCAGGGGGCATAGGAAAGACGACTCTTGCACAACATATATATCACAGTGGAGAAGTGCAAGAACATTTTGATGTCAGAGTTTGGACATGTGTCTCTCTCAACTTCGATGTTAATAAGCTCATAGAAGAGATTCAGAGATATATCCCTACAGCTGATTGTGAAAGTAGTAATTGTACTGCTAGTGAGTTGATTGGGAAAAAGATTGAAAACAAGAGGCTTTTTGCTTGTATTAGATGACATATGGGACTGCAGTGATGAGGATGAATGGAAACGGTTGCTGGTGCCATTCCGAAAATCATAAAAACAGGGTAATATAATTATAGTCACAACTCGTTTTCCAAAGACAGGAACACATAATGGTTCGAAATAAGGGCCACTCAATATATTTTGCAAGGTCTGGATAGTAAAACATTTGAGGAATTATTCCTAGAAATTATCTTTGGCGATGATGATGAATCTAGAAATGACCACAAATTCTTGCTTGAAACTGGGATTATGATAGCTAGTAGACTAGAGGGCTCCCTCTTGCAGCAAAAACTGTTGGTAGATTGTTAAAAACCCAACTTGATTTGGTTCACTGGACTAGAATCTTAGAAAGTAAGGAATGGAAGAATAGCAAAGGTACAAATGACATTATGCCTGCACTGAAGTTGAGCTTTGATCACCTACCCTCTCAACTTCAGCAGTGTTTCTCCTATTGTGCTTTGTTTCCTCAAGATTACATATACACAAGAGAAGAGTTAACTAACTTCCGGATAGGACAAGAAGTTTTGCACTATTCATCACATGGAGAAAATAAAAGAGTTGAAGATATTGGGCTAAGTTATTTGACCAGTTGGTTAATTATGGATTTTTTGGAAAAGAATGTCGACAAAGATGAGCCAACTTTTTTGAAAGGAAAAAGATGAGCAAGCTTATTACATTGTTCATGACCTCGTTACATGAATTAGCACGGAAAGTTTCATCATTTGAATGCCTTAACATAGACAGTTCTCAATCTCAAGTGAGCTCCTTAGAAGTCCTACCATCAATCCGCCATTTGTCAATCAACATAGACCATACTAGTGTCAATGACAGATTGACTCTCAAAACTTGTGTTGAGGATTTCAATACATTGGGTACAAGATTAAAAGTTGAAAAACTCTTGGACTTTAATGATATTTGGAGAACACCATGGTTGTTTTGTGAAAGCTTTTGGTGATTTATTTAGGGAAGCAAAGGCCCCTTCGTCTTGTCTTTTCTCGGGGAGCATCCTATGATGTGAAAGATTTGTTGCACAACTTTTGTTGTCTTATCCATCTGCGCTATCTTCGGATTCAAAGTTCTTCTCTATATAAAGCAAGATTTCGGATGTAATTTCCAAATTTTATCACATGAAAGTTTCAAGTAAAGAACAAGATTGTTTCATCATTGACGATCCGCCAAGAGATATCAAGAACCTTGTAAAATTGCGTCATCTTCTTGTTCAAAATGGTACAATACACTCTAGCATTGTTGATGTTGGGAAATTAAAATTATTACAAGAGTTGAGAAAATTTGTGGTCAAACAAGAAGATCGAGGTTTTGAATTAAAACATATAGGACATCTGAAAAGAACTTTGTGGATTATTAGGCATTTATAATCTTCAAAAGGTTGAAATGAAGAAAGAAGCGAGATGAAGCAAAACTATCCGATAAAAAGACACCTAAAAGGGTTGATATTACATTGGGATAATATTGACCGAGGCGCCATTGATTCAACACTAGAAGAACATGTTCTTGAAAGTCTTAGGCCAAGTAGCAATCTTCCGAGGTTATCGGGTTATAGGTCACAGGGGAACCACTTGTCCTTCATGGCTTGGTACTAACCTCTACGTAAAAAATTTGGAGTCTCTCTGCCTAGAAGGTGTAGCTTGGAAAAGTTTCGCCTATAGGCGAATTGTCACTAGTTGATTTGCCTTGTGAGGAAAATATTTCGGGCAACATCATTAAAGAAAGGTTCAGAAATTTGAGAAGCCTAGAACTTTGTAAACCTGGACATGATTGGAAAATGGGCTATCCATGCCCCTTGTCGGTTGTTTCCTTTCTTAGAAGTGCTTATCATCAAGGATTGCCCTCATCTTGTGGAGTTGTCATTTCGACATTTTGGTTGCCGCCAACAAGGTGAAGAGGAAAATGAAAATTTATTTCCTAGACTCTCTGAGTCAAGATTATAAACTGTCCCCAACTATCATCATTTCCCTCTGTTCCTTGGACTAAAGCTCCCTGCTCCTTTATTATAGAAAGAAGTGGAAGTTCATCTTTTGACAAAATAGTTTGCAAAAAAGAATACAGATCTGAATATAGTTTGACCATTGAGGGAAATAAGGATATAAATGATGGCACATTTTGGAATGTGCTAGATTTTCATAGTCTAACTGGATTGAACCGGTTGAGGATGCAATATTGTCAATCCCCGCCACTGCGTTATTTTACAAATTATGTCATCCCTAAGGTTCCTATAGATGTCATGTTCAAGTAATACCTTCCCATTTGATGAAGCTGACAACCTTGTCAAATATCGGTTTCAGGTTAAATACTTGTCTATCATGGAATGGAATGCTAGTGGGAAGGAGTTAACACGACTACTCACCTACTTCCCGAAGCTCTCGATCTAACCCTGTGGAGATTGAAGAATGTAACAGGGCTGGTCGTGGAATGTGAAGGGACGGCGCAAATGTAAAACACCATTGTCTTGACTAACAAAATTTGAGCAGCCGCAGGATGCAAGAGCCGGAGATTAAATACGCCAGTAGCCGAGCCTCCTTTGCTCCAATCCACATGATGACAAAGCAATGGGGAGGAGCAGGGGGCTCGAGGAATATCCCTCCGAAGATTGAAAATCTCCGATTGCCCCAAGCTCTGTCCGCCCGACACATTTGCTTTTTGGCTCCCGACCGGCAGGAGCCGGACATCCAGGAGTGCACAAAGCTGAGCCTCCTCTGCTCTAATCCACATGACGACAGCAACGAAGAAGATGGACAAAGGTGGGGAGAAGGAGGGCTCCAAGGTCTAACCTCCCTCCGACAGCTGGTAATCGACGCTTGCCCCAAGCTCCTATCCTCCTACTCGTCTTCATCCTTCTCTTCTTCTTTCCCCTTCCCCAACTCCCCTGGAACACCTTCGATTTGGGGAGCCATGGGCACGCGAGGAGGTGCTGCCTCTATCAAACCTCACCTCTCTCACAAGCTTATCCATACTTCTTCATTTGGGAGTTAAGAGGCGAGGGATTGTTGCCTCTCCTCGCCCAAGGCCATCTCACCGATTTAACCATCGAGGAAACGCCCAATTTCTTTGTTGGGTCCGAGGCCACGTGGATGCCTCTTCTACGCCCCTTTCCTCACAACTACTGAGGCTCAAAATAGATGATGTGGGTGGATTCACTCGCCGCACCCATTTGTTGTAGCCCGCTCTTCTCCTCGCTCACCCAGATTGGAAATTTAAAGGGGATAATAAGGTGGAGTGCTTCACGAGGAGGAGCAAGAGGCCCTTCTGTTCGTCAACTCCCTTGAGCATGTCGAATTTAATTTATGCCACAACCCGATCTCTCCCTAAACGGCTGCATGGACTTCGCAACCTCAAGAGGTTAGAGATGCGGGAGTGCAAAGCAATCCGGATGCTACACAAGGATGTCCTCCCAAGTTCACTTTGGAAGAATTGCATATCAACGATTGTCCAAAAATCCGATCCATCGCGCACAAGGATTGCCTCCCGCATTCATTGCAAAAGTTAGACATCACGGGCCGTACAAAGCCATCCGTCGTTACGAGGGTTCGATGATCTTCCAAGTTCGGCCGCGAGAGTTAGATGTCCAATGTAGCGAAAGCGAGGAGTTAAGGAGACAAAGTGCCGCAAGTTGATAAATATCATCCCAATAGTCTACGGCGACAAACCCAATCGGCCGGGCTTTGAGGGGCCCGATTAGTCATCGAGTTGTGCAAAGCAAGAGCAAATTTGTCACCGGCCTTGAGGCCAGAATATACGGCGATCACGTGAAATAAATAATAGATCGTTATGGATATGGCTAGGGGCGGAGATTCGGGTGCAAAATAGAGCCGAAACGATCGTTCCCAATGAGTCGCCAAAAAGTATGTTGACGCAAATATGTGATCGCACCAACACACCGGAGGGTCTTAGGCGCCCAGGTCCCAACGGGACCGAAGAATACAACGAGATAACCAACACGCTTTCGCGGTGAAGAGCGACAAATTTACAAGCAAACCAGCAAGGGATAACCAATCATGCTTCTCGATGAAGAACGGCTAGTTTCCGAGCAAATTAGCAAAGAAGCCGCCGAAGCTCTCGCCCGGGAGGGACCCCGTCAAGGCAAGGGCGTCGTCGGGTTGCCCTAGTTCGGCCTAAGCAAGCCTAGGGCGCCATCCTTGGTCGTCGGATCAAGCGATGAACAGCAGTAGAAGGTTGAAGGGAGAAAATAGGGTAAAGAGAGGTAGTAGATTGGTTTGATTGTTGATTGGATGATGGGTTCTTTTTTCGAAAGGACGGCAAAAAGCTTTTTGCCGCGATTTCTATTAGGCGAATAAAAGAAAAGGCAAGTGCCGATGACTTTTTGAATTGAAACCGGGCCGGAAAAACCATACAAATGTGGAGGGTACCCTACTCCACCCGCACACCTAGGTACCAAGTCAAGCGAACTCGCGCCTCAACTAGTGCCCACTCAACTCCTTGTTTGGTCGGATTGGGACATCGACACAAACCTCAAACTACAACTCACACCACAACTAGGATCCACTTTAAACAACTCAACTAACAACTACCGGTTGGATTGGGGCATCAACACGGCACAACACCACTTCATGGGACCTTGAAAAGGAAAACGGCCTACTCCTACTCCACCACTAGCACAACCCACGTGACACAAAGAACGGAAACGCGGCGAGCCGGGCCCTACCACAAGACATCCCGACCAAGTCCAACTTCACAATGATGCCTTCAAGAAGGTTATGGCGTCCGAGCGCCGCCATCGCTCGTCCAAGGAGGACACGGTTTTCACTCATGGAGAGTGCAGGGGTTGCGACGCCCTCAACAGGGGAGAAGCGGCACCGTGAGGTTTCATCTTCGCTAGGCATTCGCCCAAATTACCCACTCCAAGACGCGGACATCGGTCAAGATGTCGGGTCCCGCCAGACACCGTAGCTGTCATTGCCATACCGCCAGAAGCCTCACCGAAGAGATCGACGCGCCCCACGCAAGTAGCCGCAAAGGCGCACCCAAAGACCCGCCAATCGGACAATATCGAAGACCGGCCTCCCGCCGCCATGCACGTCCACCGCCGCACCACATCCCGGGTGCACGATCACCCGTCGCTGTCGCCGACCCCCCGAAGGCACCGGGTCTAGGCAGGGCCCCGACCAGCGCCCCCAAAGGCGCCCAGGCCTGTGCTCACAACAACCGCCCCCGACGGCAGTCAAGGCCATAGGGGAGGGACGGTTAATAAGGTCCTAGATGGCTAGAGGGGGTGAATAGCCTATAAAATTTTCTACAAGCTCACTAAACAAACCGGTTAGAATAAAACACGGCGAAAGCGGTTTGCACTAGCTCTAATGGTCAAGCAAGCCTTCTAGTGACAAGACTAAATAATTCTATGATCTCTAGTCCACTCAAGGTCTATGTCACTACTCTAGCTAATGAGCAATCCTAATATGGTCCTTATGCTAGCAAGAACAACTACACAAAGCAAAGCTAGCTCTCTACTCAAAGTAAACTAGAAAAGTAATGCAAGAGTGAGCGGCTTGTTATACCGCCTTTGTAGAGGATGTCAACCAATCACTTGGGAAGATGAAAACCAATCAATCACTTTCGAAGGTGATGATCCACACAAGAGGCAATGAACAAGTCGATTTGTTCACCGGAGTTCGTTGTACAACCGACAACTACTCTCCGGTTGTGCCGACCAACACAAGGATGGTGTTTGAGCTAGGCGGTGCCCTTGCTAGCCTCAACACACCACTCAACAAGTGAGGTACCCAAAGCACGAGCAATGTATTCCTTGCACTTTGTCTTCCCGACGAGGAGTGCGTGATCCTCTCACAAACCAACCGGAGGTGGCCAAGAAACAATCTCCTCTTCTTGCCAACAACTCCACCAAATCACCAAGCCGGCTAGGAGCGGTGTCTCCAAGAGAAATGGGAAATCCACCGTCTCACAACGATCCCCAAGTGCCTCTAGATGCAAGAACTCGATGCAATGCACTTGGATCAACTCTTCTCTCAAGAATGAAGCTCACAATCAAGAATGAGAGAGGAGGGAGGCTTGCTTGCTTGCTCAAAGGTGTTAGGAGTGATTCAAATGACCAAGAGAGAGAGCAAGAGGCAGCCAAACACATATATATAGCCCCCATCACGAAATATGGACGTTGGGGGGCAAAACTTACATTTTGCGGGTGCACCGGACGCACTCACCGGAACCACCAGTGGGTCCGGTGCAGGGTCCGGTGCTGTCCCGGTCACAAACGACAAGGGGCCGGCCCACGGCGACGACACGCTCCTTCATGCGTCCCGTGGGCGGTTCCGGTGGGGCGTCCGGTGCACCTGGCCGGACGCCCCAAAAACATGCTTATCGGAAGTCCCCACCGGACTCACACACCGGTGCGGCCCGTGCATCGTCGATGCGCCCTCGGCTTTCCGGCGGCGCGTCGGTGCGATTTCAACAAGTTTTTCATTTTGTTGTCGCCTTTTCCTCGCCTCCTTTGCTTCGACATGCTACCCAACAAATATACCAATTTGTGCACGAGAAATAGCATGTTTTCAACACCACGATGCATCCGGCGCAATAGAAAATAGGCGTTTCATTTTTCAAAAGCGCCGAATCCGCCTCGCAAGCTCGGCGGGAGGATGAGCGGTTCCCAAACCCAACTCAACCCTGCAACCATCACCGCCTTCGCAAATGTGCCAACACCACCACGTGTACATCACCATGTGCTCGTGTGTTAGCATTTTCACAATTCATTTCGAAGGTTAGGTTAGCTCTTTAGGTTAGGATGCATGCATATGAGACTTGAACCTAAAGGCACGTGAGGATCGATATGTACGAAGGTTTTCCCCTCTTTATAGTACGGCTTATCGATCCTATAACCACTCACACCCTCTATGGTGTCTTGAGTGTAAAATCAAAAGGCCCTATGGTTATACCTTTGCCTTGGGACCTTTGATCTCCGAAACTCCACCGAGTTGCATGCTTGATCATCTTTTGGATCACCTCGATCCATCCTCCATGATCACCATGCACCAACCCCGCACACGACCAATCTCCAATCATGTCAAACACTTAGCATTGAGAGATTAGTCCTTAGGGTGTCACTAATTAGCCAAAACCAAAACAAGAGATCTTCAATCTCCCCCTTTTTGGTAATTGGTGACAACCCGCATAAAGGTTTTATGATTAATGTTTTTGAACATACAACGATTGTCCAAGCATTTTGCTTACAATCATAGGATTGGACAATCATCATAGTTCGGTTTTGGTAGCATGAGCTCCCCTACATGTATGCCATGAGTTTGGAATGAAGCATTGCATACATGTATGAATATTGAAATTTAGGGTGAGCTATGTTACCAAAATGATGCTTAGGGTGAAAGAAATGGACCTTTGAAGCGTGATACCAATCGGAGTTGCGCCATTTTCACCATACAAGCATCAAGGTAACTAGATTTTCATCAAAACTCAAAGTACCACGTGAGATCACATTATAAGCAAGGTACTTGAATTAAGAGCGGAATTTAGAAAATCTAGCTATCTCCTATGCATGCTAGTAATTCAACCACTTGCAAACCACTTGTGAAACATTGAACTAGCATACACCACACAAGCATGTATATATGAAACTTAAGTACATATGCAATGAGCAAGTCATATGTTAGTGCACAAACAAATGCAACAATTTGTCTATGAGCTTGCTCCCCCTACTTGTGTGATCCACTTGAAAGATTTCTCCAAAAACATGTGGATTTTTTAAATTTTTAAAACCTTTCATGCACTAATCTCTCCCCCTTTGTCGACAATTTCCACAAAAGGTATGACCATGTTGTGTATTGAAGAGAGAATAGTGCTCAAATTTGCTCAAATTTGGATCACTTGTCAAACATATATTTCGGTTTGAACCAAAGACAAGCTTCTTCACACCTCATGACAAGGGTTATCTTGCCTATGTTGAAGCATATGTGTGAAAAGGATAGCCAAATTCAACACTTGAGATTGCAAGCCCATAAACATGTCATATGTCATCACTAGATCAAACAAGCATAAATAGCAATAGTGATGGCATACATACATTGAAATCCTTTTATTTTCCATGAATGCTTCCTAAGGCATAAGTTATATGTCTATATGTTCTAACAAGTCCTTAGATATTATGAATGCCATGCCAAACAATTTCACCTTTGCTTTGCTTGATGGAGGGGCATGTCATAGTAGTGGGATGCATTCAACTCATATTGGAGAAGTCAAGGATATTCAACTCATTTCTTAGCTTGCAAAACCTCTTCTCATCTAGTGGCTTTGTAAAAGATATCGGCCAATTGATCTTGATTGCCAATAGGATGAATAGCAATGTCACCCTTTTGTTGATGATCTCTTATGAAGTGATGCCTAATATCAATGTGCTTGGTTCTTGTATGTTGGACCGGGTTTTGTGTCATCTTGCAAGCACTCTCATTGTCACAATACAAAGGCACATGATGGAAATCAAAACCATAATCCTTCAATGTTGATCTCATCCATAGCAATTGTGCACAACAACTACCGGCACTAATGTATTCGGCCTCGGCGGTTGAAAGTGTCACACCGGTTTGCTTCTTTGATGACCATGATACTAGAGATCTTCCAAGGAATTGACAAGTGCCACTTGTGCTTCTTCTATCAACCTTGCATCCCCATAGTCGAGTCCGAATATCCAATAAGCTCAAAGTTTGACCCTTTGGGATACCATAGCCCAACATTTTATGTGTGCTTCAAGTACCTCAATATTCTCTTTGATGCAGTGAGATGACTCTCTCTAGGAGAGGATTGAAATCTTGCACACTTGCCAACACTAAACATCACATCGGGCCTAGAAGCGGTCACATAGAGTAAGCTTCCAATCAATGACCTATAGTACCTTTGATCAACCATATTGCCACTTTCATCATTGTCCAATGATCCATTGGTACCCATTGGTGTATTGATGCCTTTTGCATCTTGCAATCCAAACCTTTTGACCATGTCTCTAATGTATTTTCCTTGACTAATGAAGGTGCCATTCTTCATTTGCTTGATTTGAAGACCAAGGAAATATGTGAGCTCTCCAAGCATAGACATCTCAAATTCTTTTGCCATCATCTTGGCAAACTCTTCACGATACTCTTGATTTGTTGATCCGAAGATGATATCATCAACATATATTTGCATGACAAACAAATCTTTTCCAATCTTCTTGGTGAAGAGAGTAGTGTCAACTTTACCCATCTTGAATCCCTTCTTGAGTAGGTAGTCTCTCAACCTCTCATACCATGCTCTAGGTGCTTGCTTCAACCCATAGAGTGCCTTGTTTAGCTTGTACACATGGTTGGGATGATGATAATCTTCAAAACCGGGCGGTTGCTCAACATACACTAGCTCATTGATGAAACCATTGAGAAAAGCACTTTTGACATCCATTTGATAGAGCTTGATGTTGTGGGCACATGCATAGGCTAATATAATTCTAATTGCCTCTAATCTTGCAACCGGAGCATATGTTTCACCAAAGTCAAGACCTTCAACTTGAGTGTAACCTTGTGCAACTAGTCTTGCTTTGTTTCTCACAACAATGCCATCTTCATCTTGCTTGTTCTTGAAAACCCATTTGGTTCCAATGACATTGTAGTCCTTTGGTCTCTCTACCAATTCCCAAACCTTGTTTCTATCAAAGTTATTGAGCTCTTCTTGCATTGCAATGACCCATTCTTCATCCTTCAAAGCATCACCAATCTTCTCGGGCTCCTCTTGTGATACAAATGCAAAGTGTTCACAAAAGGATGCTAGTCTTCCTCTAGTTTGAACTCCACTTGCAATGTCACCAATAATTTGATCAATTGGGTGATCTCTAGCAACACTTGAGCTTTGGAGTATTGGAGTTTGATTGCTTGAGCTTGGTTGATCACTTGTTGTTGCTTGAGATGATATACTAGCTTGTTGATCTTGCACTTGAGCACCACTAGCTTGAGTGATTTGCATATCATTCTTGTCATCATCGACTTGAGTTGGCCTAATATCACCAATGTCCATGCCTCTCATTGCATTTACCAATTGAGTTCCACTAACATCATCAAGGTTCTCATCTTCATCTTGGGACCCATTGGTTTCATCGAACTCAACATCATGGACTTCTTCTAATGTGCCACTTGAGTTGTTCCACACTCTATATGCTTTGCTTGTGGTGGAATAACCAAGTAGGAACCCTTCATCACACCTCTTGTCAAACTTGCCAAGTCTTGCACCCTTCTTCAATATGTAGCATTTACACCCAAATACTCTAAAGTATGCAATGGTTGGCTTTCTTCCATTGAGTAGCTCATAAGGTGTCTTGTTCATCATGGGATGGCAATACAATCTATTGATGTAGTGACAAGCGGTGTTGATTGCTTCGGCCCAAAATGATTGACTCACATTGTACTCACTAAGCATTGATCTTGCCATCTCAATGAGAGTCCTATTTTTCCTCTCAACTAGGCCATTTGATTGTGGTGTGTACTTGGCCGAAAGTTGATGCATGATTCCATAATCATCACATAGCTCATCAACTCTTGTGTTCTTGAACTCACTTCCATTGTCACTTCTCACTTTCTTCACTATGATATCAAACTCATTGTGCACCCTCTTGAGAAATGTCTTGAACAATGAATACACATCACTCTTGTCATTGAGAAAGAACACCCAAGTGAATCTTGTATAATCATCCACAATCACAAATCCATACTTGTTGCCACCAATGCTTGTATATGCGGTTGGGCCAAACAAATCAATATGGATCAAGTCAAATGCCTTGCAAGTACTCATGAAGCTCTTCTTTGGATGAGTGTTTGCAACTTGCTTGCCGGCTTGACATGCACTACATAGCTTATCCTTCTCAAAGTGTACATCCTTCAAGCCTCTTACTAGATCATGTTGAACTAACTTGTTGAGTTGCTTCATGCCAACATGACCAAGTCTTCTATGCCATAACCAACCCGTGCTAGATTGAGATATCAAGCATGTGCTAATTTGAGTCTCACTTGCACCAAAATCCACAAGATAAAGATTGTCAAATCTAATTCCCTTGAAGATCAAGCTTGAATCTTTTGTGCTCACAATCTCAACATTATCTTCACCAAAGATGCACTTGTAACCAAGATCACATATTTGTGCCACCGATAGTAAATTATACTTCAAGATGTCAACTAGTGCCACATTTGATAGTGTCAAGTCATTGGTTATTGCAACCTTGCCTACACCTTGAATCTTGCCACTTTTGCTATCACCAAATGTAATAGGCTTGCCATTCTCTTGAGTTGAATCAATAATATTGAACTTCCTTGCATCACCGGTCATGTGTTGAGTGCACCCACTATCAAGAATCCAATGGTTGCCCCCAATCTTGTAATTCACCTACAAAGAAATCAATAATATTTAGGTACCCATTTTCCTTTGGGTCCTTGGAGGTTAGCAACCAAAGCCTTTGGTACCCAAATTGCCTTCTTCTTTGGGCCAACAATGGGTGTACCAACAAACTTGGCCTTGACACCCTTCTCACCCTTGGTAAGTAAATAACAAGAATCAAAATGTATGGAATGCACTTTGCTTGAATTCTTGTTCATGTTCATTTTAGCACATTTATGCTCTCGATGCCCAACTTGCTTGCACCTATGGCAATAGGTACCATTGCTCTTCACAAAGCTAGACTTCGGAGTAGCAAAGGCCTTTTGCCTTTCTTGGGGATATAGCCTAAGCCTTCCTTGTTAAGGGAAAACCGTTGACTACCCAAGCACTTTAGCAATTTGGCATCCCCACCATATGCCTTACCCAAGGCGTGGGTGAGCTCATCCACCTCTCTTTTGAGAGTCTCATTCTCAACCACTAATGATGAATCTAAAATTACTTCATCACTCTTAGTAGAGATAGAGTGGGTTGATGTGGATGTGGAAGGAATAGATGGTTCTTCAACATCAACCACAAAGGGTTCATCTATGATGTCACATGTTGAACCAACATCCTTCTTGATGATTGAGCAAGCTCTATCATTCTTCTCTAAGAGCAAGGCATGGGCTTTCTTAAGCCTAGTATGAGCTAGCTCCAATTCACCATGGTCTTCCTTTAGACCCTCATGGGTGGCCTCTAGCTCACTAAAGTTTTGCTCAAGAGTTTTTACACTCTTTTGCAAAGCTTTGCATTCCTTGTCCTTAGTCTTAAGCATGATATGAGTTTGCTTAAGCATCTCTAAGAGGTCATCTCTAGTGGGTTCATCATCATCATCATCTTCACTATCACTATCATATTTTATCTCATTATCACTTAGTTCATCATGCTCATGCAATGATACCTTAGTGGCCTTAGCCATGAAGCATGAAGGTGATGAGCCGAAGAGGGATGACTTCTTGTGTTGGCCAATTGCACTCATGGCCTTGGGCTTTTCTTCCTCTTCATCGGATGAGCCATCACTATCCCAAGAGCAAACAAATGCACCATCATTTTTCTTCTTGAAGGTTATTGACTTGCTCTTCTTGTTGGTCTTGCCACCCTTGTTTGCCTTGTGCATCTCTTTCTCTTTCTTGATTGGGCAATCGGCAAGAACATGATAAGGACTATCACACTCAAAGCACTTTCTTGGCTCTTCATTGCCCTTGGATGAATCATTTCTTCTTTTGAGCCTTGACCAAACTTCTTGTTCTTCAAAACCTTGTTGAAGTTCCTCACAAACATGGCAAATTCTTGATCAATCTCATCAAGGTTTACTTCTTCACCATCTTCTTCTTGAGCCTTGGACTTGCCCTTGGCCTTGGATGAGGTGGTGGCGGCCTTGAATGCCACAACCTTCTTGTTCTTGTCCTCTTCCTTCTCTTCCTCATCTTCCATACCATCAACCTTCTCATCGGTTAGCACTTCACCAAGTAAGTCACTAGGTGTCATGGTGTCCAAAGCACCCCGAAAGAGAATCTTCCTTAGCATGGCAAATCTCTTGGGCAAGCACATCAAGAATTTGTGCCCAAAGTCACGGTCTAGGGTCTTCACTCCCAATGCCTTGAGGTCATTCACAATCACTTGGAGCCTATGGAATGTGTCCGGTATGCTTTCATCTTTCTTCATCTTGAAGTTCTCAAACTCACTCTTGAGCACATACAATTTGGCACTTTTCACCATCTTTGTGCCCTCATAGGTCTCACCAAGCTTCTCCCAAACTTCACTTGCTCTATCAAGATCCTTGATGCCTTCAAATACCTTGACATCCATGCCATTGTACAAAGTGTTCAATGCCATGGTGTTGCATTGCTTGTTAGCCTTGTCGGTGGGAGAGAGGTTGGTTGGATCAAGGATGACATAATCCTTCTCGGTCACTTCCCATACTTGGTCATTGATTGATCCCAAGTACATCCTCATGGTTCTCTTCCAATAGTCAAAATTCTTGACCCCATCAAAGAACGGAGGCTTTCCCCCAACATGGTTGAACACAACATGAGCCATACTATCACACCAAGGTTGTTAAGCCTTCAAATATGGTGACCACGGCTCTGATACCACTTGTAAGGTCCTAGATGGCTAGAGGGGGGTGAATAGCCTATAAAAATTTTCTACAAGCTCACTAAACAAACCGGTTAGAATAAAAACACTGGCAGAAAAAGCGGTTTGCACTAGCTCTAATGGTCAAGCAAGCCTTCTAGTGACAAGACTAAATAATTCTATGATCTCTAGTCCACTCAAGGTCTATGTCACTACTCTAGCTAATGAGCAATCCTAATATGGTCCTTATGCTAGCAAGAACAACTACACAAAGCAAAGCTAGCTCTCTACTCAAAGTAAACTAGAAAAGTAATGCAAGAGTGAGCGGCTTGTTATACCGCCTTGTAGAGGATGTCAACCAATCACCGGGAAGATGAAAACCAATCAATCACTCGAAGGTGATGATCCACACAAGAGGCAATGAACAAGTCGATTTGTTCACCCGGAGTTCGTTGTACACCGACAACTACTCTCCGGTTGTGCCGACCAACACAAGGATGGTGTTTGAGCTAGGCGGTGCCCTTGCTAGCCTCAACACACCACTCAACAAGTGAGGTACCCAAAGCACGAGCAATGTATTCCTTGCACTTTGTCTTCCCGACGAGGAGTGCGTGATCCTCTCACAAACCAACCGGAGGTGGCCAAGAAACAATCTCCTCTTCTTGCCAACAACTCCACCAAATCACCAAGCCGGCTAGGAGCGGTGTCTCCAAGAGAAATGGGAAATCCACCGTCTCACAACGATCCCCAAGTGCCTCTAGATGCAAGAACTCGATGCAATGCACTTGGATCAACTCTTCTCTCAAGAATGAAGCTCACAATCAAGAATGAGAGAGGAGGGAGGCTTGCTTGCTTGCTCAAAGGTGTTAGGAGTGATTCAAATGACCAAGAGAGAGAGCAAGAGGCAGCCAAACACATATATATAGCCCCCATCACGAAATATGGACGTTGGGGGCAAAACTACATTTGCGGGTGCCGGACGCACTCACCGGAACCACCGGTGGGTCGGGGCGGGGTCCGTGCCTCAAGGCGTCGGCCACAAACGACAAGGGGCTGGCCCACGGCCGACACGCCCTTCATGCGTCCCGGTGGGCGGTTCCGGTGGGGTGCGTCCGGTGCACCTGGCGGGACGCCTCAAAAAACATGCTTATTGGAAGTCCCCACCGGACTCACACACCGGTGCGTCCGGTGCATGCGTCCGTGCGCCCTCGGCTTCGGTGCGGCGTCCGGTGCCGGTTTCAAAGCAAGTTTTTCATTTTGTTGTCGCCTTTTCCTCGCCTCCTTGCTTTTCGACATGCTACCCAACAAATATACCAATTTGTGCACGAGAAATAGCATGTTTTCAACACCACGATGCATCCGCGCAATAGAAAATAGACGTTTCATTTTCTCAAAAGCGCCGAATCCCGCCTCGCAAGTTTCGGGCGGGAGGATGAGCGGTTCCCAAACCCAACTCAACCCCGCAACCATCACCCGCCGCAAATGTGCCAACACCACCACGTGTACATCACCATGTGCTCGTGTGTTAGCATTTTCACAATTCATTTCGAAGGTTAGGTTAGCTCTTTAGGTTAGAATGCATGCATATGAGACTTGAACCTAAAGGCACGTGAGGATCGATATGTACGAAGGTTTTCCCCTCTTTATAGTACGGCTTATCGATCCTATAACCACTCACACCCTCTATGGTGTCTTGAGTGTAAAATCAAAAGGCCCTATGGTTATACCTTTGCCTTGGGACCTTTGATCTCGAAACTCCACCCGAGTTGCATGCTTGATCATCTTTTGGATCACCTCGATCCATCCTCCATGATCACCATGCACACCCCCCCGAGACGACCAATCTCCAATCATGTCAAACACTTAGCATTGAGAGATTAGTCCTTAGGTGTCACTAATTAGCCAAAACCAAACAAGAGATCTTCAACGGTATAGGCGAGGACTGCCCCCCCCAACGCCAAAGTATGCACCCGGCTATCGCCACCGAGTGGCCACCAACAAGAAGAAGGAGGGGCAAAGCAGAGAGGGGGAGTCCCTTCGGCTTCCCGTCCACCGGCGAGCCTCGACGGATATTCACGAAACCTCCACCAGGCCCGAATCGCGCAGCGGCACCACCACGGCACCGCAAGCGAGCGAGCCCCGGCCCGGCCAGCCACGCCACCGCGGCGCCACCAAAGGAGGAACGCACCACCACCGGCGACCAACCGACGCTGACCGGCGCCCGCGCTTGCGCCGTGCGGCCGCTTGTGGGCACGACACCATCCACCAAAGCCATGACCAGCGAACCACTCCCACCGTCGCGCCGTCCCCCACGCGGGACCACGCCCGAAATCGCTAACGCCGCTGCAGCCGAACCCCCGCACCCCCATGCCGCCGCGTCGCCGCAGATCCGGTCGAAGAGGACCAGATCCCGCTATGGGGGTGCCGGATCTCCACCCCCTGCCCCGCCCGTCACCATGGCCGGCGGGTCGCGACAGCCCGCCGCCCGGAAACGGCGCCCGTTGGACGAGGAAGGCCCCACCGGCCGGCCCTAGAGGCCCATGCGAATCCCGCAGCCTCTCGGCCGGCGGATGTGGGGGAAGGAAGGGGCTAGGGGGGCTAGGTGGGCGCGCATCGCCGCCCGAGTCGCCCGAGCGGAGGCGAGGGGGCTTTGGGCACCTAAGCGTTTTTTTGTTGAGTGGATGATGGGTTCTCAATCGGCCGTCACCCTTTATATATATACTAGGAAACATGCCCGTGCGTTGCAATGGGAGGGACGATGAGTGCGGACATCTCTAATTGTGTTCCTTTTATTTGTGTATTGATTCATATCAGTAAACGGACTTTTTGGCGGACAGATCAGGAAGACATAAACAAAAGGTAAAAAAAAAAAAGATTGTTGAAATTTTCTCCCTTCCACGTCCCCGCACCGGGCAGCCGGCCGACCGCTCACCGTGTCGATTTGGTTCGAACTCGGGTCGGTTCCATTTTAGGCCACGCGTATTCATCATCGGGTTGCGTGCTCGCTTTGGACTCGGAGTTTTGACCGTGCGATAGACATATTTGGCGAGAAGAAAAAACGCGGTGAGGAAAATATGGCAGAATTTCACATTCTCCTCTCTCGAAACTAAATGTATATTGCTGACCAGCAAGTCATGGGTCACATAGAGTATTCGACAATTGATCGAACATTTGGCCAGCAAGGCAGACAAACCGAGACTCATTTGGACGCGGCGATCTCAGGCAAATGATGGTTTTGCAGACCTCGCCCTCTGAAGCACACACAGGTCGGGCCGGGGCCATAGAGTCTGTTAATTTTGTTCTTTTTTCGCTAATTTAATCTTAACTGGAGAACGACAGGGAAGCGCTTGGACCTGAAGCATTGGAGCCTTGAGTGCATTAACAAAGGCTACGGCCGCCAAGCCGCACGCCACACACCGGATCCGGTTTCGCGACCACGCGATGTCGACCCACCGCCTGCCGTAGCCGCCCTTGCCCTCCCCGGCCGCCCGATTCAGTTGCGCGCGACGCCCGACGCCTGTCGCCGCGCCACCCTTGCTCAACGTAGCCGCCCGCGTCGGTTGCGCACGACTTGGTATGGACCATTGGTATTAGGTATATAGAGTGAAGTTATTAGAATTAGAATTTAATTTGGGTACAACTTGGTATGGACATACGGTACACGGAATAGCTGCATGCTTTATTTTGGCATTTGCTACGTACACCCAAATAATTGTGAGCCATTCATTTATTTTGATCGGACGGTTACAATCACGTATTACCTAGAGGTAATATGTGAAATATATATTTATTTAATGATAAATAAGGAAATTTTTGATACATTTTTTCTAGATTTGATTGATGCATGCATGACTGACAAATATGATAATTTTTGTAACATACTTCGATTACCTTTTTTTTTTTTGTACGTGACTTTCACGTGTGTATACGTGTTAGTGACCCGTAACGTTTGAAGTATGTGTACGTGACATGTGTGTGTTAGCATGTGTATTACATGAGAAGCCAATAACGTGACTGTATGTGTGTGTCAGAGTGAGTCAGTGCATGCTGTAAATTATTGTATACAACTTTTGAATTATCAGTAAAAATGCATGATTGGTTTTTGGTCCATGTAACGTGTCATGTCACTCTAGAAAATAAAGTGCCATGTCATATATACATAAGACCACAATTTGGTAACACGTCATTATCTATTTTTTTAGTATTTAAAATAATAGATCCAGATTAAACGGCAAAGGCCATCAAGTCTCGCGTGATTAGGGGGCTCGCTATGGATGTTTTCACGGAGAAGATTTTCTACGATCTCTTCTCCCGTCGTTAGAGGAATCTTGACAGATTAATTTAATTTTATATTTATTTAGGTAAGAGTCCGATTTGAAAGAGAAGAGGTGGGAGGGCAGACCCAAAAAATTTTGGTCAAGAAATTTTCTCTCTTTATTAGTAGGTGGTATAGATAGGGCGGCTGGTCTTCCCTTTGTCTAACACATGTTGTGCTACATTGTGAGTACATAATGGGCTCCTATGCTGATGCCAATCTTGGATTACGCAATACAAGCCTAATCAAGCAAATAATCCTTTCCATGTACGCGCAGGCGCAGGTTCCCGGCCTTCCATACTGAGCTCTGCCTTGTCCACGCATGAACGCTCGTGCTACACCTGGACTCTAGCTGGCTCCTTTCCTCTTTCCTATTTGCTTTTGCTGACGGAAACAAACGTAGGATAGCAACACGCGCAGCTCATGGACTTCTAGCAAGCACGTATACCATCTCCATGCAAATAATATACTAGCAAGCACGTATAAATCATGAAGACATGCTTGCTCGTCACCGGCTAATTATTATAGTGATTAATATGCCAAGCGGCCAGGCAGTCCTAGTCCTGTAGTCCATGACCCTTTCTGTATCGAACAAAATCATCAACACCTCATCATCAGGCTTCAATCTTCACA
The DNA here is from genome assembly GCA_015847255.1 of Hyparrhenia diplandra. Taxonomy (NCBI): domain Eukaryota; kingdom Viridiplantae; phylum Streptophyta; class Magnoliopsida; order Poales; family Poaceae; genus Hyparrhenia; species Hyparrhenia diplandra. Next base: position 1,124,830 of record JADLZK010008364.1, read on the forward strand.
AGATGACCCATGCTGCACGTCCCGATGAGACTCGTCAGGGATGTGTCTTGGCGCAATTGCACTCACTGCTAGAGGCATCACTACAAGAAATGTGTTGATACATGACGGTTTCCCTGGTGACGTTTCGAAACTGTCATCGAATTTTAAATCTATGACGGTATGAAAATTTGGTGCTTGCTGCGTGATGATCTGGACCGTCATCACCTATATAGTTGTTCTGTGTAGTGGTCCATGACGGTTAAGAAGAAACATCATAGAAATCGTGTAGGGTGACGTGGATCGTGAATGGTGACGTGGGACGGTGGGGTCTGTAGGTGAAACTGTGTAGCTTAGTTGTCTATTGTAATTTTTTAAAAAAGATATATCATTATTCGGGCTACTCTTAGTATTCGGTCAAATCTTCACCCAACGGTAAAAAAAACACTGCAAAAATAGAAAAAGATTATGCTTATATAGGAATTAAACAAAAACTAAAAAAAAATTGGGAAAAAATGTGCATAAATAGGAATAGGAATTGAACTTGAGACCCATAGAACAAAACAAAGTGGACTAACCACTTCTTGTCAAAAAAAAAAAAAAAAAAAAAAAGTGGACTAACCACTATGACAGGACAGCCAGTGGTGCCATATTGTGGTGCTCTTATTATTTTCATATTGACATGCGAGCAAAATATAAAAAAATTCTTTAAAAATAATGGTTGATTGGGTATCGAACCTGGCACATTTGGTACAAAACCGAATGTAATGGGCATTTATGGGCCTAAACGTCAAAATCTGTCTCGCCGGGCTTAGCCCGAAACTTTTCGACCATCGATTCAAGATCAAATGGCTCACATTGCACCCCATTAAATATAAAAGAAGATTCTCGCCTGAAACCCTAGGCAAAAATCACACCCTCTCCCCCCCGTTTGCTCACCCACTCCTCCTCCCGTCGCTGTCTCCCGTCCGACGCGCTATCCCCATGCGACGCACGGCGCGGGGCCGACACCCCACCACCACCCTCCCCGGCGCCCTCCTTCAAGGGCGCGCGGCGAAGCGGCGCCCTCCCGGGAGGAGGACGGAGGTAAGAAGCCGCGCGGGTGGCGGCGGCCCGGCATCGTCTCTCCTTCCCCGCCGCGGCGACGGATCTCGCCTCCCCACCTCGCCCCGCCCGCCCACGGCGACGGATCCGATCTCCCCGCCGGGGACGGACAGTTCCACGGCGTGGATCCGCCCGACGGGCGCCCCAACTCATTGGCCGCCCCGCCTCCGCCGCATTGCGTCCGCTGCGGCCGCGCCGACGTTGACGGTGAGGAAGGCGCAGAACCCACTCGAATTGGTGAATCCTCACTCATTTGCATCAGCTCAGTCTATAACATTGTTGTTTACCTAGCTAGCTTTCGATATCTAACTATAACCCGCTGCATACTTGGTCGGCGTTAGTTCCCTGTTTTATCCTAGATTGTCTATTGGAAGCATTTTAGCTAGAATGTTGAACTAATGAGATTTCGCTCGAATGAATTCAGGTGCCCCAAAGATATCGTCTTACCAATACTGTTGTGTGCATGTAGATCACTTGCTCTCTGCAGTTTCCCATTAATTTCTCCCTATTACTTATTCCTAATTTACTTTGACTATTTCTTGCATAGCTTAATTCTTCTATAACTAAATGGGACATCCTTGATTGTACAGCTTCGGTCGGGTTTCAATAGAAAAAATGACTAACCCTTCTGTGAATTGTTATGTCTGAAGGTTAGTTTCAATAATTAATTGGGAACCTTCTGTTACTTTTTTTAAAAAAAAATTTGACTAAGCATTCCTCTAATGGTTGCTGATAGCCCATTCCTCTACTTACTGTGCTTAGTTCTTATACTATAAGTCACTGCAGCACTCAAAAGGCGGTGGCACAGGAAGGCTGTCACGACTTGAAGGTATTTTTACTTGAACATTTTGATTTATATATGTGATCCAAACTGTTTGAATTGTGGGAAAGCATTATTAGGCTGCTGGTACCTAAGCTTTAAATTCAATCTGCTCTCGAGGAACTGAAAAGAATTATACATGACAGAAATTAACTTGCCGTAGCAAGCATGACATACATGAGGCCTTCACTTTTCCTTAGTAGATAAAACTTAAGTAGACAATATTTAAGGACATATAGAGCCTGTTGATATATGCAAACAATTTGAGAAGTTATATTCATCAAGTTATTATGAATACCAATAGTTACAGCCTTTCAGTACATATTTTAGGCCTTATGTGAAATCTATGCATCCCTGAATGGCTTCAGTCTTTCTACTTGTAAAAGCAGAATAACTTTGTTATGCTAATATGTAAAAGTATTCAGACTTTATTCTTGATATATGCTCACTTGAAATCACAAGTAGAGTCTGCTAATATGTGGATGACAGCAGCAAATGCACCATTGAGATTCTAGCTTAATTAACAAATACTTTATTAGTACATGATATAGCAGAGCACATGGCCGAAATGGATCTTTGTCGAACTAGTAGTGGATTACTTAGACAACCTTCCGGTTTTATTCACTAGTATAGCAGCAGCTCATGCTTTTTCCTTCTTTTTTTTTCACTGCAGTTCAGCAACCACAGCTGTAGGAGCAGATGGAGAGCAGCTACTCTAATGCAGGCTGTCATTTCTTATGTATTGCACTCATTGTAGTCAGTCTGTTTAATCTCAAGAACAATCCTTGTACTATGTATAATCTGCTTATGTACTATTAGCGATCTTCTTGGTAACAGATTTTTGTTTTGTGGCATGAGTTGTATCTGAAGTTTGTAATAAAGAATTTGATTGTTGAAATGGATGAAATATGACTGATGTGTATAGGACCCTAGTAGGGGTTTTTTTTTGTTTTCCGAATTGTTATCAAGTGATGTTCTATTTCGTCATCGTATGTTGTAGTCGTTGTTCGTAAACTTGCCAAACAGCTATTCCATGACGATTGTGGTCGCCACCAATCCAAAGGCGTCTGTGACGGTTTTTTTGAGCAAAGAAGGTTTATGACGTAGATTCCATGACGGATTTCTGAACCCTCATGGATACTTACCTATGACAGTTTTTAGAGCGTCTATGACCAATTGATAACGTCATGTATCAACACAATCCTAGTAGTGCATTCATTGCTCGTATGCGAACATGCTTCTAGGCGATTATAGTGGCGAATCTAGACTAGATGATTAGCGGGTCTTGTCTATGAATAGGTGGAGTTATTAGGAACTTTTAGTGCTATATGCACTATTTTTCATTGAAACTGTCAAAATCCATCGGGGTTCGTGGAACCCCGATGACAAGCATAAATCTCCCATTGGGCGATTCCGACTTTTTGGCACAGCTTTGATCCGTTATTACGGCCCGAGCGTTCTAACTGTGAAATTTTTTCGGCAAAATTTAGCCGAAATTTCCGAAATATCACTCTTTTCGGTGAGGGGCGATTTTTTTTATATCGGCCGCAGCTCGATGTATTACCGAGGTTCTACTTCTATGAGATACTATGTTATTTCACCGACGTTATATAAATTTGCGATGGATGATTGATTATAGAGTTTTTTTCTAATGAAATGATGCCAAACTTTTTAAAAATCAATTTAAATTTGACCCGATATTTCCAAAATTTCTGAAATTTCGCATTTATCGCCAGGGACTGAAATTTTTTCCTTACCGGTAGAAAAAACCTAGGTTCTAACTCTTCATGCCGTGTGATCTAAGCATCAATGATAGTTGACAGCAATGAAATTGAAAGTACCACCTTGATTAAAATAGTAGAGTAATGGAAAACAAAGAAATAGAGCAGGCCGGCCGGCGCCAAATAAACGATGACAACAGAAAATAATCAAGGTTGAACAAACGAATGGGGACAGTACGGGTGTGACACCATTACTTGAACGATCGCTGCACGGCAGGCAGTAGTTCGAGCTTCTGGTCTAGCTCAGCGAGGTGGGGCTACGAAGGAAGACACGCGCGTCGTGCTCCTGCGAGCTTCTGCTGCTTGCTTTGGACTTTGCGAGAGGCAACCCAGCTGCTCGGTTCTGCTCACTGTGGCCAGCATCCTTGCCTACAGGCATGCGTTTGGTTTGTGGTTGATCCTTTGATTGGTTGAAATGATTTTTTTGCCCAGTTTAAAGACAACAGGATGATGCAGCTGCACTACGAGCCCACCAAGCCAGCCACGCACGCTACAAACGGATTTCAATTGCGGAGCCAGGCCCATGGAGAATCTTGCATCAAGTCTCCATGTACAGTACAGGCATCGGGCCAGACTGAACTTATATAGTCTGATTTTTTTTTTTTCTATTGCGAACAGAATTTCGCTTCTTCTTTTTATAAAGGCTAGCTGTCTGCCGGAACCGTCCTGTATACTAGAGTTGACGCGCAGTGGATGATGCATTATTGCTCCCCTCCTCACTTTCCTCAATCATCTCAGCTCCTCCGATGCACCCACCCCCGTATACCTTGACAACATGGCTCTCTGAGAGTTCCCCTGGTTTGCGCCGGAACTCTCTCGCCGATTGTGTCCTCAAAGCAACTCGGGGCATCAGATCAGATCCGATCCTGCTCGGCTGCTCCTTCCTCTGGCCTCTCCTTGGTGAGTAAACTTGTTCTAGATAGTTTTTCTCCTCTGGCTCTGGCAGCAGAAGCAACATCAGTATTGCTTATATTAGTAGAGTAGCACTCGCTAATGGTGGTTTCATCTCTCCCTGCATGCAGAAGCATCGAATAATCTTAAGAGATCTTCGGATCCACTGGTGCCGTACTGCATGCAGAAGCATCAAACTCAAGAGAAAGCATCAAGCAGACATTGAAACAACTTGGGTGGTCACATCAGATCAGATCCTGCTCGTTTCTCTACTTGGTGAGTAACATATATATATTGTAGACAGTGTTTTTCTCCTTTGGCAGCAGGGATTATAGTTGAGGGATTATGTCAGCCCGCAATGTATTTGGGATTATCTAGACTTTTTTTCTATTGTTTATTACTTTTCCACACAATCATGTCATCATCTATATGTAATATGCCACGTTATCAAAACTACTACTTTCACAACCACAATAATAGAGATTATTTAGATGATTTTCAATACTTCAATAGGTAAAGTATATGGTTTTTAGGAGAAGGGTGAACAAGACAAACCCCACCAGAGTTAATGGAGTTAAGTAGACCATTCCTTCTACTCCCCTATCCTAAGATACAAGCTATTGGAGGTTACTTGCCAAACTTGAACTACTTTTAACATGCATGGATATCATAGTTGTATTATTTAGGCCAGTCTCAGTGGGAGTGTCAGCTGAGTTTCATTTGCATTAAATAGATTTTCATGTAGGCATTTTTGATAACATGGCAGTGTATTAAAGAGGAGAGAGAAGAAATGAGTGTCATCTAGATGACACTCTCCTAGCACGATTACCAACTATCGTTGAGTCATGGAATTAAATGCCGATAAAACTCTAGAATGAAACTTTGCATTGAGAGAGGGTGTTTCATTCAAGTTTAATTTCATTCAATATGACATGGCAGTCTTGCAAACAATAAATTGAAACCCTCCACTGAGAGTGGCCTTAGTGTAGGTGGTGGTATATTATAAGGCGGCCACGTATATCAAGGCTCAAAATTTTAAAATATAATTTTGGCCAATAGAATACAACCGCTAATAGGAAACAGGCGGCTGCCGGACAATACGCTGACATGGATACTTTGCATTACGAGGTTCGTGTTAGGTGCGCGGTGAGCATGTGCTGGCATGATGTACTCTCGGTAGTAGAGTTCAATTTACGTCGTCTTTATCCCTTTCTTGGGTCGTGTGTCGATTCGTTTAAAAAATCTCCACACGGCAGATGTATAATGTAAGAGTTTAGATCTGTGCCCTGCATCTGCATTCTTCAATCCGCACTGTTGAACCTCGCCATTCTTCCACGGCATGCTGCAGTAGTTACACTGATCCGTCCACAAAAACACCTCGCCTCCACCGAAATCTCAACTTCCCTCGCCATCCTTCGTCCGCGCCGGTGCTGTTCCTATCTTGCTTAGCTTGCGGATCGACAAGGCCTGCTCGTTCAATTCATCCAGCTTGTTGGTGAGTAAGCATGTACTACTATATATATTACGGATATATATAGTTACCTCCTGTAGGCTGTAGCACTAGCAGCAGCATCAGCTAATGGCGCTTGTGGTTTTCTCTCCCTCTACGCAGACGCATCATACATAATCGCGGATACAGAAGGCAACATGGGATCTCTTGGCTAGTGGTTGCCAAAACTACTTGGGAGCAATCAAATTCTTCTGCTCACTTGTTTCAACGATCCAGGCAGTGAGTAAACAAGATCTTTTACATAGCTATACTTTTCTCAATCCTCCGGTAAACAGCAGCAAACTGCACACCTGCATTGGAGAATGATGCTCTTTAGCCCGCTAATTGGTGGGCCTACTTTGTTGTTCGCTGCCGTGCTAGTAGCTCAGCACTGTCACCAAGTAGTTTATTTGTAATCACAACTAAGGGCTCGGTAATCACCATTTACTGTCCAATCTTTGTATTGTTAAACACTAATTCTTCTTAATGAAAAAACGTGCCTCTGCAAAAAAAAAAAAAAAAAAAAAAAACAGCCGACTAGTACATTTTTTGCTGAATTTCAATGATCTCCTTGTGACACTACACACTACCATGGAAGGGGAGGGAGGGGGTTTGTTCTTCCTTGTGATGTAGTAATTCGGTCTAAGTCGGTATTCTTTCCGCCTTCTTTGTTTGCAGGCTTTTGGTCACAATCATTGAGCACCGGTAAGCTATTGCCATGAGGCTCCATCATTGCCGACTCGCGTGTCTTTCACAGAGGGGCTCCATACAGCAGGTATGATGAGTTGAGTTGGTCCGATACGTGTAAGTAGTTAGTTTTTCAAGTACTATATATTTTTTAAAAATTTCCTGGGTATGGTCTTCCACGCCTGAATGACTAATGTTGCAAACATTAAATCAAAAACTCTGGCATATATGACACATAAACAAAACAATATATAGTATATATCTCAGGTATTTAGGAAATATTCGATTCAAAAATCAAAATTTTAAAATTCATGAGTTACTATTCACAACAATATTCAAATTTAAGTGTTACTATTTAAATTCATGGCACTATTCAAAATATTGGGAACTATTCAAATTTCTGAGTATGAACAGTGCATGAGCACTTCACGCGGGGAGTGGCTCAGGCACTTCAAAAATCTTTTCAACCATTTGATGACTATGCAGTGCACTTCGTATGATTATGGTGAGTGGATGGAAATTATATGGTGCCGATTATGATGAATGGATGCAGTATGGGTGGTGCTACTATTCAGCTATGGTGACGCGTCGGCGTGAATATTCGTGAGTCGCGTGATTATTAGTGAACTCGATTAGTGAATATTTTCGAAATGCGGCGTATCGCGGGGATATGTATGCGTGTAAAAAATAATTCTCGGGATCTTTGCAAAAGTTTGGTGAGACCAATCTTTGCAGCCGTGCGTGTGACTATGCTTGTGTTGATCCTACTCGGTACTCACCGTACTTGTCACGGGTCTACTCCATAGCGATAGCTAATCCTATCCCTCTAACGCTAACCCCCTAGCTCGCTTCTCTTCGGGACATAGAGCGCTAAGAGTTTACGTCGTCTCCCCAGCTAGTTCTACGAAGGGAACACTTCTCTCTGACTTGAGGGTTCTCTACAACGCCTCAAGCGGGCTAACACGAGAACAACACACGCGAGTTTTCTCCTCTAGGGTCCCTAGAACCGGATGCTCGAACTTTACATGAGCGGTTCTGAGGGAAGCGGGGATTCTCAAAGCTAGAAGCGCTCCATTAAAACAAACATGCTTACATACGGCTTTTCCCTTTCGGGAAACCCCAAGCACTTAGCACAAACCGGGATTACCTTACAAGAAGGAGAGGATCACAAAGACCTCCGTCACAAACTAATTTACAAAGGTGGAATTATACAATGGTGGTAGTGGAGTACTACTACTACTATTATGGTGGATGATCTTGAGGAAGAACTACGAGATCGGGGTCTTCATGTGAGTATGGATCTTTGTGAGGTGGTGTGGTGCGAGAGCACATTTCTTCGATGTTAAAGCCTCTGGTCGAATCGGGGCGTTGTCGAATCTCGTTTTATAGAATGAGAGGAGTCTTACGGGTCCTTTGAGGATAAGTCTTCGGGCTTGTGAAGTGTCCTTGAAATTTTGGTATCCTTAGTCTACAATTATCGTCATCATGGTTATCTTTTTGGCGAGTCTTCGAGGTGAAAGCGACATCTTGCGCCCGGCTTCATCGTTATCGGATGCATGGTCAAGCCGATAATTGACTTATCTTGTTGCTTGATGGTGACACTCCATCTTCACTTTCGTGAGGATTTCGGAGAATCTTTAATAATTGTCCCACAGCCAGATCTTTATCCTATTCATTCATATGCAATGTCTTGAACATATTTTTTGGAAATTATTCAGCGGGGGTATGGGTCTTCCACGCCCAATTGATTGATGTTGCAAACATCTAATCAAACTACGGCATGTGTATATATATATATATATGTTTCCCTACCAAATTGTGGGGGAAAAGAGAGATATATATATACACACACATGCCGTGAAGTTTGTTTAGATGTTTGCAACATTAATCAATCTGGGCGTGGAAGACCCATACCCTAGTGAATAATTTTCAAAAATACGTTTCAACACATTGCATATGACCGAATAAGATAAAGATCGCTCGTGGACAATTATTAAAGAATCTTAGAATCCTCACGAGAAGTGAAGACGGAGTGTCACCATCAACCAACAAGATAAGTCAATTATCAAGACCATGCATCCGATAATGTTGAAGCTACCGGCGAGATCTCGCTTTCACCTCGAAGACTCGCTAGAAGATAACCATGATGATGATAATTGAAGACTAAGGATAGCTCAAAGACAAGGACACTTTAGAAGCCCTCAAGACTTTTCTCAAGAACTCCGTAAGACTCCTCTCGCTCTATAAAACGAGACTGACAATGCCCGTGATTCGATAGAGGCTTCAACATCGAAGAAATGCGCCTCGCATTCACCAATGCCTACAAAGATCCATACTCACATGAAGACCCTGATCTCAGAGTTCTTCTGAAGATCATCCACCATAATAGTAGTAGTAGTAATCCACCTTCACCACTGTATAATTCCACCTTTGTAAATTAGTTTGTGACAGAGGTCCTTGTGATCCTCTCCTGCTTGTAAGGTAAACTGTGTTTGTGCTAAGTGCTTGGGGTTTCTTGAAAGAGAAAGCCGTATGTAAGCTTGTTTGCTTAAATGGAGCAGTTCTAGCTTTGAGAATCCCTGCTTCCTTGTAGCCGTTCATGTAAGTTCGAGCATCTGGTTCTAGGGACCCTAGAGGAGAAAACTCTGCGTGTGTTGTTCTCGTGTTAGCCCGGGGTTGAGGCGTTGTAGAGAACCCCGTTGTCGTGAGAGAAGTGTTCCCTTTGGGTGGAACCGCTTGGGGAGACGACGTAAACTCTTAGCGTTCTACGAACGAAGAGAAGCGAGCTAGGGGTTAGCGTTAGAGGGATAGGATTAGCCGCCGCTTATGGAGCGGACTTGTGACAAGTATACGGTGAGTACCGAGTAGGATCAACACAAGCATAGTCACACGCACCGGCCGTAAAAAAGATTGGTCTCACCAAACGCAAAGATCCCGAGAATTATTTTTTACACGCATACATATCCTCGCATACGCGCATTCTCAAGAATATTCACTAATAATCACGTACTCACGAATATTCACGCACGTCACCATCGCTAAATAGTAGCACCACCCATGCCGCATCCATTCATCATAATCAGGCACCATATAATTTCCATCCACTCACCATAATCATACGGCGCAATCGCGATAGTCATCAAATAGTCGAAAGATTTTTGAAGTGCCCGTGCCACTCCCGTGTGAAGTGCCCGTGCACTGTTCATATTTAGAATTTGAATAGTAACACTTAAATTTAAATAGTGTTGTTAATAGTAACTCGTGAATTTTAAAAATTTGATTTTTGAATCGAATATTTCCCTAAATACCTGAGATATTTTTGAGTATTCTTGAGTTATTACAGCACTATTCAAATTCGAGAATATGAACAGTGCACGAGCCTTCACGCTCAGATACTCAACTTTGGTTATTATATTCAAAGTAATAGTCTTTACTATTTGACTACTATGCGAGGTGCTTTAAATATTCAAGGCTACTATTTGACACACTATGCAAAGCAATATAAAACTCAAAGAAACTTACGACGATGCGGGTAAGTGTATTAAAATATTCAAAGTTACTGTATGATGAGAGCGACTTCTTGATTATTAGATGCGTGATTAGTGGAAAATCGTGATTATGCGTGCGTTATTTCACAGGATCTTTGCAAGGTTGGCGAGACCGAAACTTTCTGCCTACGCGTGCGACTATGCTTGTGTTGATCCTACTCGGTACTCACCGTGTGCATCACTAACTTACTTGTAACCGAGGCTAACCCGGTCTCCTCTCAAACTAACCCCAGCCAAGCTCACACAGAACTCTCGCCCTATCGTCTCCCCAGGCAGTTCCACCCGAAGGGAACACTTCTCGCTTTCAGAGTTCTCTACAAACGCCTCCAACTGGGCTAACACGAGAACAATACAAGCAGAGATTTCTCCTATAGAGTCTCTAGCATAGAGACTTCGCGCCCATATGAACCGGCTTAAAAGGAAAGCGGGGATTACAAACGGAAAAAACTCAGTCCATTTCACGCGAGCAAGCTTACATACGGTTTTCCCTTTCGGGAAACCCCAAGCACTTAGCGCAAACCTGATTACCTTACAAGCAGGAGAGGATCACGAGGACCTCCGTCACAAGCTAATTTACAAGGGTGGTATGGTACAGTGGTAGTGGAGTACTGCTACTAGTGGTATTGGCTTGATCTTCAAGGTGCTTCTGAGATCAGGCTATGCATGAGTGGTGTCTTCGATGCTAAGGGCTTACGGTGATGGTGCAGTGTGCACCTACCGAATGCAAAGAGCTTCCTTTTCGTTTTATAGAACGAGAGGGCATTCCTTGAGGATATGTCTTCGTCCGTCGACTTATCGCTTGAGCCGACGTTGTCTTCATGGTTATCTTCTAGAGTGGCAACGTGGATTTGGTCGACTATGTATGCCACGTCTTCGACCTTTTCTTCTAGCGGATAAGAAAGAGGCGTTCAATTATCGACCTTGAACTGTTGCATGATGGCGACCTCATCTTCGCTTCATCAAAATATTTCTTTCATGCAATGTCTTGCTTCGACATGCATGCATTGGTTATCGATGCATGGCCTTGATAATTGGCATGCCTTCTTTGTTTGTGGCGACATTCTCTTCAATGGGGACGATCTTCTTATTTTTATCTTATTCAAATGATATGCATTATCATCAATCGTTATTTTTGGAAAATATACACGGGGTATAGGGTATGGCCTTCCACGCCCGATTGATTGATGTTGCAAACATCTAATCAAAACTCGGCATGTGTATATTATTTCTTTTCCTCGGCCAATTTGTTGATAATACCTTATCAATATAAGGAATATATTCATTGATATTGATCCGCAAATATATTGATTCTTTTTATTAATCAAGATCTTCAATGTCAAAATCATCGTATTCATTAATATTCGGTGGTTGCCCATGACCGCGAATATGTATCATGTTATCATCTATCATTTCATGGCTATTATTTTCTTCATCATTATTATCATAATCGGATATATTTATATTCATCTTTGAATCATAATCTTTTCTTTATGTATTCCTCATAATCTTTCTTTATATATTCCTCATAATCTTTCTTTATATTTTCTTCATATTCTTGGCATGCATTGAACTTTTTCATTTATTTCTTGCCTTACTTCTTAGAACTTCTTCTTTTATATTCTTTTTTATCCGAGGAATTATTAAATTAAGTCTTTCCTTTATCTTTTTCTCAATAATATCTTCATTGAGTATATCTTTTTTGCTATATCTTTATATAGAACTCTTGATGAATTAGCTTCTCGGGGTATTTGCTCTGGTCATATTGATCTTATTCTCATTTATTTTTTATGCTTTTTGAATATAGTCTTTTGCTTCGGCTCTATGAAGTAATTTATTCCTATTAATCTTCTTGCCCATGATAAAGCTTGATCAACTTCGAATATTTTTTCCATTGTATACCCCCTTTATTCTTTCTTTCTATTTTTTGAGCTATAACTTCTTCATATCTTTGTATAAATTCTCGGCCTTACTCCTTCATATATAACATACAAAGGTTTCTCTTCTTTATATTCGGGTGATATTTTTGATTGCATTTTCCCATTAATCATATAAAAATATTACGCCAGTCGTTTAATATTGCCAACATATAACCTTTATCTTCCCTTCTATTATTATATTGATACCAAAAATTATCTAATATGCATTCTTGAACATTATCTAGGATAACAGATTTTTTTGGCTTAAAATTAAAAGTATTTGGTGGAAAAATTCTTAACTTATTATCATTTTTAAAGTGGTAAAATTTATTTTCATATGTACTAGGGCTTGATCCCCTTCTTCATTCCCGCAAAAACGGATGATCGTGAAAATGTCGAGGCAAAATATTATCCTTCCCTTTTATATGCTCAAATATAACTTTATAACCATTTTCAGTAATAATATCTTCAAACAAAACCCATCTTGTTGTTGAGCTTTTCTTGCTATTAACTTTATTATTGTTGTTTGCACAAAAAATTCCTTGCTCATGTATTATTGTTGTTTGCACGTAAAATTGTAAAAATCTTAAACCTAACAACATATCAACATTTATCTGGATAGATCTCTTATTGTGATCTCATCTATTATATACTTTGTATTATTTATTTGTACTTCAACATTATAAGCTATTTGATTATGGAATCTTGTTATTCCGGATATATCGAGTAGACATTTCTCGCTTTATCTTGATCTATTGTATGGACTATTTAAGGCATCATGCAAAATATTTATCATGTATTAAATTTTTTGTGCAACCGGTATCTAGCAGTGCTATTGTTTTATAAGCGATTGTAGGTGTTAAATTTAATTTTACAGGTATTCTTATACCTACTATTTATTTGAATGGTAATTTAACTATGTATTTACTATCAAAATTTATTATGGCTTCCTTTAATTGCATAGTTTTATCATTTTTTTGTAGTTAACACTTTGTTTGATCTTTTTAATTGAGTGTTACCAATAGCTTTTTCTTCAATTTTACTTACTTCATTAAATTTTATCTTAGTTCTTAACTCTTCTAATTTCGCTTCTAAATTATTTATTCTATTTTCTAAATTTCTAACTCGCTTGTTAATATTCTATCTTCTAGTTCTATTTCTACTTCGTGTCTCCATTGCTCGATTATTTATTTTTAGGCATGAAACACATGCTTGCTTTAAGCATTTACTGCATGTAGCTCTATTGTCTTGACTAAGATAGAATATGCGAAAGTACACTTTATATTATAGTCACCTCTTTCTTTTATCCAATCATGTATACAACTATCTTGATCCATTAGTTCGTAACTATTAATATTATTAGATATTATATCTAAACCTTCCATAGCATTATTTAAATTGTATAATTCTTCATCACCTAAGGAGTTTATAAAATTATTATCATTTTCAGCATTATTTTCATCTTCTTCGTAACTTTCTAATAACAATTTATTTATTATTTTAATTGTGTTAGTGTGGTATCGGATTCAGGTTAATAAAATTTGTGAAGCAGTTAAACACCTTGTTCATAATGGAAGAAATAGATAGCCAAATTAGATGCTATGAGCAGAAGATAAAGAGTATTCCTAACGAATACTTTACTTAATGGTATAAGCAAATGGAATGATATAAGAGAAAAAAGAGGTTTACTTTAGAAGAGAAATATATAAACTCAATCAAATTAAGAAGGAAAGAGAATTACGACTAAATATTCTAAAATACCAGTGTTAATAAATAAACAAGATGATGTGTTGAATAATAATGATAATCATAAAGTTAAAAATGTGGTGCAAGCATAATAATAATATAAAGAGAATGTTGCTCATGTATTATTGTTGTTTTACGTAAAAATTGTAAAAATCTTAAACCTAACAACAAATCAACATTTATCCTGGATAGATCTCTTATTGTGATCTCATCTATTATATACTTTGTATTATTTATTTGTACTTCAACATTATAAGCTATTTGATTATGGAATCTTGTTATTCCGGACATAACATAAGTGAGAAAAAATATAAATTCCAATTTAGAAATTGAAAGAACTAATAAGAATACAAATGAAGAGTTAGGTGAAAATATAGAAGATTTTTATATAACAAATACATGTATAGAATGCTTTGGTTTACAATCTTTAGCGCCAAATTGGTATTGAGATATAAAATCTAAAAAAGATATAGATAAAATAGTTCAAAGATTAGAAGATATCCAAATAATTAGAGAAATACCAATGAAGCATTGGGATAAGAATGGTATAATATGCAAAATTAACATAATAAACCCAAATTACATAATTAAGACTAGTCCTATAGAAACAACACCTAAAGATATAGCTGAATTTAAAATGCATATAGAAGAACTACTAAAGCTAAGAGCAATAAGAGAAAGTCAAAGTCCTCATAGATCGCCAGACTTTTTATAGTTAGAAATCATCTTTGAAATAGCTAGAGGAAAATCAAGAATGGTTATTAATTATAAAAAGACTAAATGATAACACTATAGATGATGGTTATGATATCCCAAATAAACAAGAATGGATAAATAGAATACAAGGTGTAAATATTTCTCAAAATTTGATTTAAAAGCCGGATTTTGGCAACTAAAAATGGCAGAAGAATCAATAGAGTGGAATGACTTTCACATGTCCTCAAGGTCATTTTGAATGGATAGTAATGCCTTTAGGATTAAAGAATGCCCCTGCATTATTTCAAAGGAAAATGCAAAACATATTTAATGAAAATCAAGAATTCATAATAGTTTATATTGATGATATTTTAATCTTTTCAAGATCTTACAAAGAGCATATAGCTCATCTCGAAACCTTTTTAGAAAGGTAGAACAACATGGATTAATACTTTCTAAGAGAAAAATGAAATATGCAAAGAAAAGATAAATTTTCTAGGACATGAAATAGGAGATGGAAAAATTCATTTGTAAGATCATATTGCTAAGAAAATTTTATAATTTTCCGATGTCATGAATGATAAGAAGACTTTGCAATAAATTTTAGGTATAGTAAATTATGCTAGAAATCATATTGAGAATTTAGCAAAGTTAGCTGGACCCTTGTATGCTAAACTAAGGAAAAATGGATAAAAATATTTTAACTCTGAAGATATAAAGCTAGTAAGAATCATAAAAGAAAAGGTTAAAGATTTGAAACCTCTAGAATTACCTTTAGAAGATAATTATTTTATTATAGAAACAGATGCATCGGTGTTAGGATGGGGCGCTATACTTAAGCAAAGGCCTAGCAAATATTCATCAAAGTTAGAAGAAAAAAAATATATAGATATGCTTCAGGTAAATACAAGTTAAAAGCAATAAATAATATGATAGAGAAATTCTAGCAGTTATCAATGCTATAAATGCTTTTAGATTATATTTAGGATTCAAAAGAATTTCTGAAGAAGGACAGATTTGTGAAGCTATATATAAATATTATAATAAAGTTAATAGCAAGAAAAGCTCAACAAGAAGATGGGTTTGTTTGAAGATATTATTTTTGGAAATGGTTATAAAGTTATATTTGAGCATATAAAAGGAAAGAATAATATTTTTGCTCCGACATATTTTCACGATCATCCGTTTTTGCAGGAATGAAGAGGGATCAAGCCCTAGTACATATGAAAATGAATTTTACCACTTTGGAAATGATAATAAGTTAAGAATTTTTCCACCAAATACTTTTTAATTTTAAGCCAAAAACCCCTGTTATCCTAGATAATGTTCAAGAATGCATATTAGATAATTTTTGGTATCAATATAATAATAGAAGGGATGATAAAGGTTATATGTTGGCAATATTAAATAGCTTTGCGAGAATATTTTCATATGATTAATGGGAAAATGCAATCAAAAATATCACCTGAATATAAAAAAGAGAAACCTTTGTATGTTATATATGAAGGAGTAAGGCCGTGAATTTATACAAACATATGAAGAAGTTATAGCTCAAAAATAGAAAGAAAGAATGAAGGGGGTATACAATGGAAAAAATATTGAGAAGTTGATCAAGCTTTATCATGGGCAAGAAGATTAATAGGAATAAACTACTTCATAGAGCGGAAGCAAAAGACTATATTCAAAAGCATAAAAAATAAATGAGAATAAGATCAATATGACCGGAGCAAATACCCCGAAGCTAATTCATCAAGAGTTCTATATAAAGATATAGCAAAAAAAGATATACTCAATGAAGATATTATTGAGAAAAAAGATAAAAAGACTTAATTTAATAATTCCTCAGATAAAAAAGAATATAAAAGAAGAAGTTCTGCAAGAAGTAAGGCAAGAAATAAATGAAAAAGTTCAATGCATGCCAAGAATATGAAGAAAATATAAAGAAAGATTATGAGAAATATATAAAAAAAGATTATGAGGAATACATAAAGAAAGATTATGTTTCAAAGATGAATATAAATATATCGATTATGATAATAATGATGAAGAAAATAATAGCAATGAAATGATAGATGATAACATGATAGATATCGCGGGCGGTCATGGGCAACCACGAGAATATTAATGAATACGATGATTTTGACATTGAAGATCTTGATTAATAAAAAGAATCAATATATTTGCAGATCAATATCAATGAATATATTCCTTATATTGATAAGGTATTATCAACAAATTGGCCGGGAAATAAATAATATACACATACCGAGTTTTGATTAGATGTTTGCAACATCAATCAATCGGGCGTGGAAGGCCATACCCTATAACCCGTGTATATTTCTCAAAAATAACGATTGATGATAATGCATATCACTGAATAAGATAAAAATAAGAAGATCGTCCCATTGAAGAGAATGTCGCCGTCAAGCAGCAGTGCATGCCAATTATCAAGGCCATGCATCGATAACCAATGCATGCATGTCGAAGCAAGACATTGCATGAAAGAAATATTTTGATGAAGCGAAGATGAGGTCGCCATCGTGCAACAGTTCAAGGCCGATAATTGAACGCCTCTTTCTTATACGCTAGAAGAAAAGGTCGAAGGCGTGGCATACATAGCTGAAGCCAAATCCACGTTGCCACTCTAGAAGATAACCATGAAGACAACGCCGGCTTCGGGCGATAAGTCGGACGGACGAAGACATATTCTCGGGGAATGCCCTCTCGTTCTATAAAACGAAAAGGAAGCTCTTTGCATTCAGTAGGTGCACACAGACCATCACCAGAAGTAGCCCTCAGCATCGAAGACACCACTCATGCATAGCGATCTCGAAGCACCTTGAAGATCAAGCCAATACCACTAGTAGCGATACTCCACTATCAGCGTACCATACCACCCTTGTAAATTAGCTTGTGGCGGAGGTCCTCGTGATCCTCTCTTGCTTGTAAGGTAATAGGTTTACGCTAAGTGCTTGGGGTTTCCCGAAAGGGAAAACCGTATGTAAGCTTTGCTACGTGAAATGGACTGAGTTTTTCCGTTTGTAATCCCTGCTTTCCTTTAAATTTTGGTTCATATGGGGCGAAGTCTCTCTATGCTAGGGACCCTATAGGAGAAACCTCTACTTGTATTGTTCTCGTGTTAGCCCGGTTGAGGCGTTTGTAGAGAACTCAAAAAGCGAAGTGTTCCCTTCGGGTGGAACTGCCTGGGGAGACGATAGGGCGAGTCCTGTGTGAGCTTGGCTGGGGGTTAGTTTGGGAGGAGGCGGGTTAGCCTGGTTCGAAGCGAGTTAGTGATGCATACGGTGAGTACAGGTGTAGGATCAACACAAGCATAGTCGCACGCGTAGGCGAAAGTTTGGTCTCGCCAACCTTGCAAAGATCCCGTGAAATAATGCACGCATAATCACGATTTTCCACTAATCACGCATCTAATAATTAAGAAGTCGCTCTCATCATACAAGTAACTTTGAATATTTTAATACTCTCACCCGCATCGTTAAGTAAGTTTCTTTGAGTTTTATATTGCTTTGCATAGTGTGTCAAATAGTAGCCTTGAATATTTAAAGTATCTCGCATAGTAGCCAAATAGTAAAGACTATTACTTTGAATATAATAACCAAAGTTGAGTATCCGAGCGTGAAGGCTCGTACCTTTGTTCATATTCTCGAATTTGAATAGTCTTTGTAATAACTCAAGAATACTCAAAAATATCATATTCATTGAATAACTATTAATTTATATATTTATTTGGTGTTAGTGTCATGATAATCGGAGAATATTTTGTGAAGCAAAAAGAATTAGAAGGTGGCATCATATTTGACTAAAAATATCATATGATGTATCAAAATAAGATAATAAAAATATTCGACAAGAATACTATAATACATATAATATAATACAAAAAGGAGTTGGAAGATTGATTAAACCCAACTATGGTGAAGAAAGTCAACTAAGAAAGGAATCTGAGAGAATTGTTGGCTATCTATCAAATATGCCAACTTGATGATCCGGATATTGAAGATATTGATTAAATAAGCGAGAATCAATATATTTGCGGTTCAATATCTATGAATATTTCCATATGTTGATAAGGTGTTATCAACAATTTGGCCGGGAATATCTATACTCACATGCCGAGTTTTTGATTTGATGTTTGCAACATCAATCAATCGGGCGTGTAAGACCATACCCATACCCTAGTGAATAATTTTCGAAAAAAATATGCTCGAAGAAAATGCATAAGCGAATAAGATATAGATTGGTTCTTTGTGGAAGATTATTGAAGCCTCATTAGAGGGTTTACAAGAATTGAAGATGGAGTGTCGTTGTCAAGGCACAGTTCAAGCAATATAATACAAGACGGTGCACGCTGCTCCTCATCCTTCAAAACAGCCATGCAAGCACGACGTCAATAATTGAAGACCATCGTCTTAAATCCGTTGAAAAGATGAAGATGTTGCCACGTCGCCTCTCCAGAAGGCTCGTCATAAGACCAGAAGATAACCATGACGAAGATAATTGAAGGTCCGATCGAAGGACGCTCCAGGTGGTCGAAGGCTTATGCGCTAAAAGCCTAGAAGACTCTTCGTCCTATAAAGCGAGAAGAGAGACACCCGGCATTTAAGAGCATGGGCGGACAATCACCAACCATAGGCCACACCATCATCCACACTCTCATGAAGACCCCGATCTCAGAGTCCCTCTGAAGATCATCCACCACCATAATAGTAGTAGTAGTACTCCACTACCACTGTACCATACCACCCTTGTAAATTAGCTTGTGACGGAGGTCCTCGTGATCCTCTCCTGCTTGTAAGGTAATCATGTTTGTGCTAAGTGTTTGGGGTTTCCCGAAAGGAAAAACCGTATGTAAGCTTGCTCGTGAAATGGACTGAAGTTTTTTCCGTTTGTAATCTCTGCTTTCCTTTAAGCTGGTTCATATGGGGCGAAGTCTCTATGCTAGGGACCCTATAGGAGAAACCTCGCTTGTATTGTTCTCATGTTAACCCGGTTGGAGGCGTTTGTAGAGAACTCTAAAAGCAAGAAATGTTCTTTCGGGTGGGCGCCTGGGGGAGACGATAGGGCTAGAGTCCCGTGTGAGCTTGGCTAGGGGTTAGTTAAAGGGGGAGGAGGCAGGGTTAGCCCGGGGTTTGAAGCTAGTTAGTGATGCATACGGTGAGTGCAGAGTCGGATCAACACAAGCATAGTCCCACAGCGTAGGCACAAAGTTTCGATCTCGCCAACCTTGCAAAGATCGCGTGAAATAACGCACGCATAATCATGATTTTCCACTAATCACGCATCTAATAATCAAGAAGTCGCTCTCATCATACGGTAACTTTGAATATTTTAATACTCTCACCCGCATCGTCGTGAGTTTCTTTGAGTTTTATATTGCTTTGCATAGTGTGTCAATAGTAGCCTTGAATATTTAAAGTACCTCGCATAGTAGTCGAATAGTAAAGACTATTACTTTCGAATATAATAACCAAAGTTGAGTATCTGAGCGTGGACTCGTGTACTGTTCATATTCTCCAATTACCACGTGGCGCTCTGCGCGCCGCCAGTTCACCCACGAGCTCGAGCCGCTGCTGCAAAGCTCCCCACCGACCCACGATCCGTGTCTTTTCGGTTCCTCCCCCGTTCGTTCGGTCTCCTCTTTCCCTCTGTCTGCCTGCACCGCCCGTTCTACCCCTCTCCATATCACTGGTGGCGGCGCCGGCGCCGGCGCCGGCGAGCCCCTCCAAATCAGATCGGCCCAGTCGCCCCTCCCCTCCCGTCCTCCGGCGATGCTGTCACACAGCCTCCTCTGCCGCGTGGTCTCCGACTAGATCGCGGGAGGAGTTGGGGAGACACCGGTTACTGCTAGATCTGGCCAAGTCGCCCCTCTCCTCCCATCTTTGCTGCCAGCTGCGGCTTGTGGCGAATCCACGCGTGCGTGCGGATCCATCGTTGCGGCCGGCGTGCTCGCGGCCAGGTCCTCCCCAGCAGCGCGCAGCGGCGACGACCCCTTCTGCCGGTGATGATCTTCCGCGTCAACGGCCCCTGTGACGGAAGCCGAGGCGTCCGCGGCCTCAAAAGAGCGTGGGTGGCCCGCCCTCAGCTAGGTGCCGGCGCCCGCGGCCAGGCAATCTCCACTCCACAGCGGCCGGCGGCAGGAGGTCGAGTGTATCTCTGGTCAGTTTCTTTGATCGATCTCCAGCGAGAGATGGAGGGCAGCGTGCAGATGGATGCAGCTTCGACTCAAATCCATCGCCGCCTCCTGGTTCCTCGTTAGGGCCACCGCACAAATCCACGGTAATCATGGGAACCAACCTATCTTGATTGATGCCTGCCCCCAATTTTCTATCGCCTGTACTAAATTTCTATGGTTACCCAATTCGTATCTGTATTAAAAACCGTTGACAGAAGTTGAGTAGAAATAGGCTATCTGAATACCAGAGTGATGTAGAAATAGGCTGCCAATCTTTCTGAAAGAGTACAAGTTCTGCCAATTCTACCGAAGAAATTGAGAAAAAAACAATTGTTTTGGTTTGTTCGTGTTGGGCTAAACATTGCTAGATTCTGCATATTGCAGCTTTGCATTGAAAGGTTCTGTATGCCTGTATATAATTTGCTACTTCATATCCAGCTCGAAAGGTTGGCTACATAGTTCATATGGCATATTTGATATAACACATTGCAATAACGAAATGTTACACACTAACACACATAGGCAACATTGCGACTAGATTTGATATATTTATCAGAGAATTTTTGTTTCCCTCTGCGTAGGGGATTCCCCCATTAGAATAGAAATACCTAATGGCAATTGATTTTATGATTTACAAGTTGATTGTTACAGCTCGTTATCAAAATGCACTAGTGCTATGTCGTGCTACGTTTTTCATAGCTGTGTACAAAGTTTTGCTAGGCGCTAGGCGAAATCTAGGCGACGACCCTTAGCCTAGCGACTAGTCCAGCCTAGGCTAGCCTAGGCGATGCTAGGCGTTTTGCTAGGCGATGGCTAATACATGTATATATACATTTTTTTGAGTAGAATACATGTATATTTACTTAAAAGAAAAGAAAAAAATAGAAGAGAAGTAGTCATGGAATGGGGAGAAAGAGAAAAAAGGCCCATTTAACGGCCCAACTCACCCACGACCCACCAACTCCTCTTATCCTCTCCCCTGCTCTTCTCTCTCCCTCCCGACGCCGCTCTCTGCCTCCGCTTCGCCAGCGCCGCCGCTCCCTTCGATGCGCGCCCTCTCCTCCTCCTCCGCCGGCGACCTCGCGACGGCGCTCCCTCCCCACCGGCGGGAACTCGGGGAGGGCGTTGCGGGCAGGGAGGAGAGCCGCGACGGCGCGCCCCCGCCGCCTCCGCGCCCCCAGCCCGTTTCCGCGCCGCCAATCGCCGCCCGGCGCGCCGTCTTCCGCCCGCGGAGGCACTGCGCGCCCGCCTAGGGGTCCGCCCTAGCCCCCTAGTCGGCGACGGGCGAGTAACCCTAGCGACTAGGCGCCTAGGCGCGTTATAATCGTCGACTAGCAAAACATTGGCTGTGTAAATGTATTATATCACATATCATACAGTTATTGATTGGTTCTTTAAATTGATAGGTTTATTAGCTCTTGGATAGTTGAATCTTAGTCATTTTGTGTATGTTGAATTAATGAATTACATGAAGGCGCTGCTAGCTTGCTTTGGTCGACTGCTTTTTTAATACTAGTTACCATCTTCATTCAACAAGAGATTAAAATTTTCATATATTATCCGTTCATGTGGGATATCAATGAGAATGTGATATGCGTATGTGATTTTTTTTTTACAATATTAGTTATGTGTTCAAGTTCTGCCCCAATTAAATTTTGGCTGAGCTCTGCCCTACTTTGCAGCCTCCTCAATGAAGATGATGGTGGTATCTTGCCTTGTCGCCGGACGCGGTCTGTGTCAGCAGGTGCTGGGTGTTCGCAAAAAGCTTGGATGCTGGCCCGCTCCCGTCAACCTGCCCACGCTAGTCATGCCTGTAGTCATAGCAAGAACCAGAATGCAGGTGTTCCCTGCAGGTAGTTTTCTTCTGCCTCTGTTTTCTTCCAAAATTGCAGCCACAAGTCCATGATATTTGTGTGACTAAAACTAACTAGGTGAATTTGCGTCTTCCAATTCTGACCCAGAGGCTGCCCTTGACCAAATTGGATTTACCTTTCAAATTCACTTTGAAGATATTGTAGGAAATTTCAACTTCACCTAGCTGCTCCACCTTGCGAAGCATACTGCGCATAGGATTTCTGAGTTAAGAAAATTGATTATTCCAGTCAAAAATTAGCTTCAGTAATTCTTTGCTCACTAAGCTGCTGCGTGGTGCTTCCCTCACCAGCAGGCTTGACCTAGCAAGATCCTGATGAAGCACACACAATTTTTCTAATCTTATTTTTGGATTTAGATTAGGCTAATTTCAGGCTTATCTTGTATTTTGTGAATTTCAGGGCTGGTTTGCAAGTAGTCTAGTGTTTCTTTATCCAGCCCAGCAGGATTCTTATGAGATCACATCATGTTTCCATTTCTGATTTTCTCTATGTTTTGATGAATCAATTTGGTGCAAGGTTGATCTAAAGGCTTCTGTTTTCACTTATCTATCGAGATATGACATTTACCTTTCCATGTCTCTCCTACATTGTTTAGGTAAATAATTTGTGTACTTTCCCTTCCAATTCTAGACTAGGCTTTTCAGGTCACAGGCTTAAAAAGGAGATTCAAACTGCTATTTTGGTTGGCTTATAATCACATTAGTAAGAGCATGGCGTTATGTATATTTTGCCATTAAAATTGATTATCTGAAGAACACATGTTCCTCAATCCTCATTTGTCAGATAAACATTGATCATTGATCATGTGTCCTAGTTCCATTTTTCATTATATAATAATTTCAAATAATCTTGCACCAAGTTCTCATCATGCTTAATGCAAATATATCAAAAGTCCCCCTGCTAGATGGCCAATTAATTTTGTTCAAGTAGTTCAGTTCAACCCTTTCCTCCTGCTCGATGTTTTCTCAGCTCCAAGGAAGAGGAACCTTGAATGATTTCCACACAAAATTCCTTTTGCAAATTGCATGATCGAATCTTTGTCTTGCCTTAATTGTTACTCACCCTCTCTCTGTCTCTGTTCATCTCAACCATTGCAATGGGACAATCATTATGTTTATTAAATTAAATTAATTAAATTTGCTATATCTGAGACTTTGGATCACTGGCATCATTCTAACTTGTATGTCAATACTTTGTATAATAATATCGTGTAGGTTATCCGACCAGTATTGTCGTAGCCTGACCTTATGGTTGGTAGTGCTCTTGATAATGATCTTATTTGGCCGATGACTATTGGAGGATGTAGTTATTTCGCCTTTAATCTTGTAACAAAAGCAGAAGCAGCAGCCTTATTTCTGTTTAGAGCAAGTTGAAGTAGGCATCATTAGTCGGACCAATTTCAAAACACAAAATTGTGATAAGTTTCCTTATTGTTCTTCCACTGCAGTGTAAACTTGTAACTCCTTTTCAACCCATGAAGCTGGATGTCTCCTAGTATCTATATGCAAGGCTAATGGACACTTTCAGCAGGTTTGGTGTTGAGTATAGATTTTTCATCTCCAGTGTCTCCAGTGGTCACTAGTAAGTCGGATTTAGTACACACTATTTTAATTTGCTTCAACTCTAGCCCCACCGTGAACTATATTTTTGGCTGTGAACAAGTTTGGGCGTTTAAACAGATCTTCACTACTTGTTGTGGAGAACTTGTTATTTTAAAGATTCATGAACAAGGTGTACTTTGTGGTGCTCGTTGTTGGACAATTTTAGTTTGGTCCTATTATATTCCCTTAATTTGAATGAAGCTAATGTTTAGTCTTTTAGTACCATCTGCAAATTTCAATGCTTCCCTGGTACTTTTGTTGTGTCTTTTCAGTGTACTATAGGTTGTGTAGAGGATTGACAAGGAGCCGGACCTTTTGTTTCTTTTTCAGTTTAGTTCTCTTATTACCTATTTTTTTTAAAAAAATCTATCAACATTTGTGAGACCTGCTCTTCTGTCCTGTTTCTCTAATATTTTTTTTCTTGTTTAATCTAATGAACTGTTAACCATATTGTTGTTTTATCTTCTACCTATTGCCCACTTGAGCATGCTTTAGTACAAATATGAAATCGTTCACTAGGAACACCAGTCCTGATATACTGTTCTCTTTTGTTTTTATGCCTTCTGAATAAAGAGCTGTAGATACAACAGTGATTTGCTTCCAAACCGACATCCTAATCTCGTCTGGTCTTGGAGCTCAACATATCTGTACAGTTGGTTATAGCCACAAAAAGGTAAACATAGCACAAATCTAATAGTTCATGCTTTGTTGCATGCATTCAACACTTTTTTTTTTTTTTTGGGGGTGGGGGACGGACTGTTTCCTCCGCTATCTGTTCTGTTTTCCTCTATATCACTTGTGCAGCCTGAGGACACTAGGACCTAATGGGATTGCAGCAAGGCTCATGTCTCTGCATTGCCATGTTGTGGACGATCATTGTCCATCAACCAGGTTTAAGGGAGGTGGATTTTGTCACTTTAATCAAATTAGTTATTCTGTGTTTGGCCTGAACTTATACTATGCTATTATTAAGTTTTTATGCCAAGCAACCCAAACTCAAACCATAAGGATTTGTGTTAAAATTGATGAAAGCATTTGTGGTTTGAAAGCTATAGAACTGTAGCAGTGTTAATCATTGAATCTGTTCAATTTGATCATTAATGCTATACTGGGCTTAATCATCTGTCTAATTTCATACTGAGTGTTCAAAAAATACATGTTTTTATGGTTTTAAATACATTTGTACTCATTAGTTAAATCTGCACTCATGTAATTCTTCTATGAAAGCAACTGCACTGTGTTTTTGGTTCATGAGCTCGAGCCCGCCACCTTCCAGCTTATAGATGATTATTTTATCCTTCATGCTGCCTCGCTGTTCAAACTTCTTACGTGTGAGCTGTATGACTCTGTAGTCCCTCCTAGTTCCTATCAGCTTTTAAATTATACTTTTAGGGCCCAAAGTATTTTTGCTGGTAGCAGCTGTCCATTTTCCATACATCTGCTTATTTGCGATTGGCTTTTGTTTGGTAGCTACCTATACTAAGCATTCGAGTCTATTTCATATACTACAACAAACACTCCAACATGTTATCTGTGAGTTATGTGGATCCATCAATTGAGCACCCCTCCATGCAGGTTCATTAGTGATTCTGAAAGTACTTTTTAGTTTCAATTTATTTTTGGCGAACATATATGCTGTAAGCTAGCCTTTCCTCTTGCAGGTCACTCATACAAATTTTGTGAGAAAATAGGCAGCTGAATGTAGGTTACCATAGGCTTAATTGATTTATGATGTAGCTGACAATTATTTTCCTTCTCTTGGTTAATTGAAAACATGTTAAAATTATTTTTCCAAAAAGAGTATATAGTGGCCATCAGCATGCATGCATTTCATCTGGATGAATATCACAGCAACACATGCGAGCTTTGTCCTTTTTGCAAACTTAATATTTTGAACCACAATACCACCTGTTTTAATGAGATGAACATATTTTCTACACATAGAATTTGTTGATGATTTCTTTCTCATCTATTCACATGAAGCAGGATCAAGAATTGGTGAATCCATCATTAGTGTCACGCTACCTGATGCTACTGCTACTGCTACCCAGAGAGCGCAAAATGTATCTGTCGGATTTTACTGCACCCAAGCTGGCCATGGAGCTCTGGGATGGACGTTGGATCAGTTGTGTTACGCTAGCACCTGTCATGCTCCACCAGGAGGTTGAATTGTTGCTGCTTTTGTTGTAAAAAAAAAGTGTGCTTCTTTAGGCCAGATTCATGTATTAGTTTCATATATGATGTTATGGAGTGATCACAAATGTCTGTATTTTTAGTTGTTAATTTGACCTTTTTCAGTTTATCAAGGTAGAAAAAAAGATGAGTTGTTTACAATTACGGGTGCCATTATTTGTTTCAAATGAAAACAAATTCTAGTGGATGCTAAGTCGTTTTCAATATCATCTTTCACAATTTCCTGCACTATCAAATGTTTAGTCATTTCCTAATGTCTGGTGAACGAAGAAAAAAAAAAAAATCCAGAAAAAGGATATGGCAAAAGTTCCCAGAAATCACGGTTAGTTGCCTAGCGTAAAAAAAACGGCAATAGAAAGAAATCGGCTAAAACAAAAAATCGATCGAAAAACAAATAAAATTGCCGGAAAGACACAGGCACGTAAGGAAAAAGAAATCGGCTAGAGAAAAAAAAGGCCGGAAACAGCCACGGCAAGGAGTGGGCACATTTTCACCGAAACCGAACCGAACTATCGGTTTTCGGTTTTTCGGTCCGGTTTCGGTTTCCAGTTTTAGGAACTACGATCTTCGGGTTCGGCTTCGGTTTCTACGTGGAACCAAACCGATACACCGAAAAACCGATCCAGTTTCGCAGTCAAGCAGGAACTACGATCTCCGTCCGCAGTCAAGCAGGCAGCCAGCCCACCAGTTGTGGCCCAACCCCCGCCGGCCCACCAATCAACATCACAACCCTAGCACTCACGCGTACGCCAGGCAGCCCAAAGCACTCAGCACCAGCGCACCGCATACACCAAACCAAACTCTATCCTTTGGCGGCGGCGCGGCGCACACGGCAGGCCAGCGGCGGCGCGGCGGCGCGGCGAACACGACAGGCCAGCAGCGGCGGACCGGCGCGCACGCCAGTTGGAGGCTCGATTGCGTGAGTCCGGCAGCTGCGGTGGACCGGCGCGGTGGCGCAGTCGCCGGACAGAGACGAAGGCGGCAGGTCTGGCAGCAGTGCATGAACAAGCCGCGGGCGGCAGCGGCGCAGGTGCAGTGGTGCACCACGGCAGCGTACGGGGAGCAACTGCAGCTGACGAACGCGTTCGTCCCAGATCTGTGTGATTTCTTTTTTGCTTGCTTGCTTTTCCATGAAGTGAAGTGTTCGTGTGCTCATCTATTGATTTGGGTTTCCCTGGCATCAACGTTGATTCCTGATTTTACATGTTTCTATAAGTTGTGTTGTCTTCCATCGGTTTGTTCGGTTGTAACCGAAAAACCGAACAAAAAAAACGAAACCGAAGTACTCGGTTCCTGATTTTTTGACCAACCGATCGGTTGCTACTTTCTGTAAACCGAAGTTTTTGAGAACCGAATAAACCGAACCAAAGTTCGGTTAAAACCGAATGCCCAGGCGGGCAAGGAAAAAAAAATGACGAGCACCGCTTCGGGCGAGCGCGTGGTGTCAGCGGGCGCTTGGACTGCCGGGGGGGTGGTCTCACGCGAGGGGCTCGGGACTGATTATTAATCAGTCCCGGGGGCTAATTAGTGTGTGTGTATATATATATATATATATATATATATATATATATATATATATATATGACAATACTTTAGAAGCACTTGGGAATAATTTGAATTCAAACTCAAATTTTAAAAATTTGAGTTACTATTCATAGTACTATTCAAATTCAATTGTTATTATTCAAATTTGTGGCACTATTCAAATTCTGGAATATGACCAGAGCACTCACCCGTGAGTGACTCAGGGAACCTCTATTATATTCAGGTACTATTTAGAGCACTATGCAGGTCACTTTAAATATTTAAGACTACTATTTGGGACACTATGCAAAACAATATAAAAATTCAAGGTTACTATATGACGAGAGCGACACTTGATTATTAGATGCGTGATTATTAGTGAAAGTGCGTGATTATGAGTATGTGTGCGATATTTAATTCACAGGATCTTTGTAAGGTTGGGGAGACCGATCTTTTCAGCCTATACGTGCGATTATGCTTGTGTTGATCCTACTCGGTACTCACCGTATACATCACTAACTCGCTTCAGAACCAGGCTAACCCGGTCTCCTCACACGCTAACCCCAGCCAAGCACACACAGGACTCTGGCGCTATCGTCTCCCCAGGCAGTTCCACCCGAAGGGAATAATTCTCGTGTTCAGGGTTCTCTACAAACGCCTCCAACTGGGCTAACACGAGAACAATACACGCAAAGGTTTCTCCTATAGGGTCTCTAGCATAGAGACTTCACCCCATATGAACTAGCTTAAAGCAAATCAGGGATTCAAACGAAAAAACTCAATCCATTTCACAGAGCAAGCTTACATACGGCTTTCCCTTTTGGGAAACCTCAAACACTTAGCACAAACCTGATTACCTGACAAGCAGTAGAGGATCAGGAGGACCTCCGTCACAAACTAATTTACAGGTAGTGGTGGATTAATACAACAGTAGTGGATTCTAACTTATTCGTGGTGTTTGCTTGATCTTCAGAGTGCTTCTGAGATCAGGCTTTGCATGGTGGAAGTGGAGTCTTTGATTCTTCGTCGATGTTCCGATGTTGAGGCCACTGTTGAATGTTGAAGCTCTCCTTCTCGTTTTATAGAACGAGAGGATCCTTTGGACTTTGATGGATAAGTCTTAGGACGGCATTCATGTATATCTTCTGAAGGGTGAGTGAACCATCAGGAGAGTCATCGTGTCTGGACAAGCCTCCTCAATAATTGGTGTTGTGCCTTCATGAATATCTTCAGGCAAACCTTCTAGATGTTGTCTTCAATTATTATTGTCATGCATGCATGGCTCCCTTCTGAAGGATAAAGGAGCCGCGTGCAGTGTCTTCTATTACATTACTTGAACTGTGCCTTGACAATGACACACCTTCTTTACTTCTCGTGAGAAGTCTGATGAATCTTTAACTGTAACCAATCTTTGTCTTATTTAGTTATGCATTGTCATCAAACATATTTTTTGAAAATTATTCACGGGGTATGGGGTATGGTCTTCCACGCCCAAAAATTGATATTGCAAACATCAATTTCTATAAATATCAATTTTTCGGGCGTGGAAGACCATACCCCCATACCCCCGTGAATAATTTTCAAATAATATGTTTGATGACAATGCATAACCGAATAAGATAAAGATTGGTTACGCTTTAAAGATTCATCACTTCTCACGAGAAGTAAAGAAGGTGTGTCGTTATCAAGGCACAGTTCAAGTAATATAATAGAAGACGCTACACACCGCTCCTTTATCCTTCAGAAGGGAGCCATGGATGATAACAATAATTGAAGACGACATCTAGAAGGTTTGCCTGAAGATATTCATGAAGGCGCAACACCATTATTGAGGAGGCTTGTCCGCACATGATGACTCTCCGAAGGTTCACTCACCCTTCTCGTAAGATATACACGTAAGGCCGGCCCTAAGACTTATCCACCGAAGTCCAGAATGATCCTCTCATTCTATAAAACGAGAAGGAGAGCTTTAGCATTCGACAACGGCCCTCAACATCTGAACATCGACGAAGAATCAAAGACCCACTTCCACCATGTAAGCGTGATCTCGTAAGCACTCAAGATCAAGCAAACACCACGAATAAGTTAGAATCCACTACCATTGTATTAATCCACCACTACCTGTAAATTAGTTTGTGATGGAGGTCCTCGTGATCCTCTACTGCTTGTAAGGTAATCAGGTTTGTGCTAAGTGCTTGGGGTTTCGAAAGAGAAAGACGTATGTAAGCTTGCTCAGAAATGGATTGAGTTTTTCCCGCTTGAATCCCTCGCCTTTAAGCCGGTTCATATGGGGGCAAAGTCTCTATGCTAGGGACCCTATAGGAGAAACCTTTGCGTATTGTTCTCGTGTTAGCCCGCTTGGACATGTTTGTGGAGAACCTTGAAGCGAGAAGTGTTCCCTTCGGGTGGAACTCGGGAGACGATAGGGCCGTAGTCTTGTGTACTTGGTCAAGGTTAGCATGGGAGGAGACCGGTTAGCCGGTTCTCAAGCGAGTTAGTGATACATACGGTGAGTACCGAGCAGGATCAACACAATCATAGTCGCATGTATAGATCGAAAAGATCGGCCCCCGCTAATCTTACAAAGATCCCGCGTGAATTAAATATCGCACGCATACTCATAATCACGCACCTTCACTAATAATCACGCATCTAATAATCAAGTGTCGCCTCGCTCATATAGTAATCTTGAATTTTTATATTATTTTCCATAGTGTCCCAAAAGTAGTCTTAAATATTTAAAGTGACCTCCCCATAGTGCTCTAAATAGTACCTAAATATAATAAAAGAAGGTTCCCGAGTCACTCACGGGTGAGTGCTCGTGTTCATATTTTAGAATTTAAATAGTGCCATGAATTTGAATAATAACAATTGAATTTGAATAGTGCTATGAATAGTAACTTGAATTTTTAAAATTTAAGTTTTGAATTTAAATTATTCCCAAGTTCTCTAAAGTATTGTTTTATATAATATTGTTTGTGTGGTATCAGCTAGGTTAAAATCAAAAATTTAAGGGTTTACTAATATTAGTAAAGATTGAAAAAGTACACTACCTAAATTTATAAGTTAATACAGAAAGTCTGTAAAGACTAAAGAAAATATAAATATTAAGTGCAGAATAAATAGCTCGAAGATCATAATTGGCATACTTCACACGGTCGAGATAAATTTATTAGTAGACTTAGTACATAATTTCTACATAACTTGGGGTATACGGGCGATCTAGAAATAAAATTTGAAAGTCTACAAAAAGAGCATAAGCGGTAAAAAAGAATAATATTCGGATATTAATTATAAGTTAGAATTAGCTTTACAAGCTTTAGAAGAAAGTAAAACTTCTCTAGGAAGAAGTAGCTAGAATACTGATTATATTAAAAGGATATAACTTATCTTTATAAAAAACTTGAGAATACCAATATTGTAGAACATAGCAAAGAAATTATGCTATCATCTGCGAAGTAGTTAATAAATCATTAAATACCGACAGGGTTATCTAGAAGAGACAAATCACTCCAAGTAGTAAATAGAGACATAAGACCTTTAGGACTGATGGACAAAATAAAAGGTGGTTGTGATGATATTGAAACATTAGAAGAAATGATAGACGTAGACGAGAGATCTAGAAAGATATCGAAAAAAATACCTTAAGAAAAATAAAACCTCAACAAATATATCAAATGAGTTGGTTTGAAAATAAAAATGGGCTATCTGAGAATATCAAGAGAAGTAGAATTAAGTGTTTTAAATAACCTATTCAACTAAATATAGTTAATAAATAAATTAAAAATGGATTAAAACATTACGGATATAAATATATACACCAAGGATTGTATATCATAGGAATTAAAAGGTATGACAAGGAAGAAATTAGGAGCAAAGGTTTTAATAACTTTGTTAGATAAAAGATGGGATTCAGTAAATAAAAGCAAGCATTAGGATTTTTAGAAGGTGATATGAATGAAAATATGTTAATAACATATATAGCTCTAGACTTATTAATGGCAATAAAAGAATTTATAGATAAGATGGCTTTTGGATTCCAGACCAAAAGGCTATGAAGACTTTAAAGGAACCAATCTGTTAGTAAGAATAGAATTTTTAGGAAGACTAACTAACGAAGTGGAACCAAGCATAAAATAAATGTAAATAATGTGATTGAAAGCATGCAAGTCTAAAAGGAATAAAATTTATGATCCCTCTAAAAATAAATTCTGAAGAAAGGGTAGGTGAAGAATGGAATATAAGTGCTTTTAATAGAGCCAAAGATTTTAAAGCAACCTAAAGATTATATAAGTTATGAAAGTACTAAAGGTTCAACTAGCATTAGATTTGTAGGTTATAAAGATAGAAGTCTAGATGACTTAGAAATATCTAGTTCAGAAGAAAAGTCATTAGAAAATAGAAGAAATAGTGTATGTGAATTTATGGAAAAATTAGATATAGACAGTGAAATAAAATATTATGAGCAGAAGTTAAAGAATATTCCTAATGAATACTTTACCAATGGTATAAGCAAATGGAATGATATAAGAGAAAAAGAAGTTTACTTTTAGAAGACAGATATTTAGACTTACTCAAATTAAGCAAGATAGGGAATCAAATAGTAAAAGATTTAATGTTTCAACAAAGAAATATGAAATTATGTCTAAGCAGATGGTAATAAGAATGATAAGGCCCAAAAAGAACTAGAGAATAAAATAGTAAACATTGAAGATATTGAGATAAGCGAAGATGAGCAATGGGAAATTAATAATAAGTTGTTACTAGAAAGCTATGAAGAAGAAGATGATGAAGATATAAATGAGTTAGGCAATAATAACTTGGTAGATACTACAAACCCTTTAGAATATGAAGAATCATATAGAATAGATAATTCTATAGAAGTAATGGATATAGATCCATCTTCATCAAAAAAAGAAGAAGAGGCCTAGAAATAAAGGTTGAAGTAGAAAGAGAAAGACCAACTAGAAATTCGGGAAACTGGCCACCAAAAAGAAGATTTTACTTATAATTATATACCAGGACAATATACTCATATGGGTTCAAAAAGAAGAGATTTTGAAAGAAAGGTTCAATTTCAGAATTATAAAAATGATGGTGCAATATTAAATCTAGCGCACATGATCCTATAGATTGGCCAAATATACTCAAGATATGGAAAGGCCTAATAGCACAAAAAATATATACAGAATCAACATAATATAGGAAATAGAGTAGAAGATATAATTACATATTTAGAAATATTTTTAGGAGAATCAGCTAAAGTTTTATGGGAACAATGGGTAGAATCTTTCCCTCAATTCTTTTTAGAATTAAAAGAGCTAGAAATAACCCACATAATTTTACAAATATTATATCAAGTATAGTAATAGGTGAAGATCCTGAATTAGGATTTATAGTTTTACAAAATGAAAGATTAAGAGAATTAGAAAATTTATCATTGACTAATTGGAAGAAAATAAAAAAAATTTCTCAACATTATTTGTATAATGCTACAAATCGCTAAACAATGTTATAATACTAGAATAGTTGAAATATATTTTAATAAGTTACCAGACCCTTTGGGTTCTATGATACATGAAGAATATAAAAAGAAACTGGAG
Organism: Hyparrhenia diplandra; assembly: GCA_015847255.1. NCBI lineage: Eukaryota > Viridiplantae > Streptophyta > Magnoliopsida > Poales > Poaceae > Hyparrhenia > Hyparrhenia diplandra. The sequence continues at coordinate 1,158,472 of JADLZK010008364.1, forward strand.
GTACTAAAGAATATAATCTCTCTCATGTAATAACATTTGTTTTCAAACGGTTAAGAAAAATATGCACGCGAATATACAAGCTCAAAGGTCAATGAAGCAATCTGATTACAATTTCTATAATAATATAGTTCAAATACCATTGACATACTGAGAAGAGAGATCCAAGTATAAAAAAATATCCTAAGAATTATCAAAAAAATATAAGAATGAAAAAAAGAGATATTTTTAAAAGTAGATCGGACAATAGAGCTCCTTTCTTATATAAGAGAAATGTAAGAAGATATAATCCTAAAAAAGAATTATGATAGTACTTGCAGATGTTTTATTTGTAATTCTCCATATCATTTAAGTAGAACTTGTCCTAATAAAGACAAGAAGAGGTATTCCAATAAGCAAGAAGAACAAGAGAAGGTTCTACTAATAGATAGCGTAAATAAAAATATCTTAGTATGCGATGATGATATAATGGATGATGAATCAATATATTCAATCATAGAAACAGATGAGATAGAATATGATGAAGAACAAGAATCAAGTGATGAAGAATTGGATTTAATTGATGAATTGTCTAGATTAAAGATAGAAATGATGGATCAAATAAGTTCTAAGCATATGCAAGAAGAATACAATATTTTACCTAACACAAGTTTATCTATTCTTGCGGGGAATAGATATAAGATGTGTGTTTTGCATATATTATCAAGATTCGGAAAGAAAGAGCGACTTGCGGTCTATGCTCAAAACAAGCATGCATACTATGCTTGGATTAACAGAAAAAAAAAAAGAAATGAAATAATAAATGCAAAAAAGAGAAAAATATATCGAAGAAGTAGATTAAAAGAAAGAAAAAAAAAAGCAAATATGAGAATAATATTTCACAAGAGTTTCTCACTCCAAGATTAAGCTTTAAGCGAGCATATCTTATCATACTTTTACACAAGATATTATAGACTTAATTTAGGAAAAATATCTGAAAAGTAATATAAAACTTTTCAAGAAATACAAGAATACTTCTTAAAGATTTATGAAAGAGGAGAAAAGCATCTAGAAATAATTGTTAAAGCAAATATTTTCACTTTACTCCATATTGATGAAGTAGCTATTGTCAAGCCTCATCAAAGATTTATAATATTCATGGCTGACATAGACTTAAAAGATTTTAGAAATATAAAAGAAATATTGGTGAAAATATCACTTTACAAACTTTTATTGATCATGGGCTAATCCATGATATTTACGGCACCCTTGAAGAAATCCTTCAATCTGATCTTGGAAAGGCTATTAAAGAAGCATGTAAGAAGTTAGTATGCATCCGTGAAAAATATAAGATCAATTTACGTTTCCAATTCTCCAAAATTCAAGCGACCAATAAGACCAAGAAGTCATGATATATATATTACCAAGGGTCAATATAGATTAATTAAGGTTTGGAGAATTGAGAATTATGAAGAATTATTTACCAAGAAAAATAATCATGATAATTGGAGAATTTTCAGGGAAGCAAAAAGAATTAGAAGGAGGCATCATATTTGACTCAAAATATCATATGATGTATCAAAATAAGATAATAAAAATATTCTTACGAGAATACTATAATACATATAGTATAATACAAAAAGGAGTTGGAAGATTGATTAAACCCGACTATGGCGAACAATGTCAATTAAGGAAAGAATATAGAGAATTGCTTGAATATTTATGAAATATGCCAACCACGATGAATCGACATTTTGAAGATATTGATTAATAAGAAGAATTAATATATTTGAAGTCCAATGCAGAATACTATATCCCTTATGTTGATAAGGGGTTATCAACAATTTGGCCGGGGAATATAATAGACACATCCCAGAAATTGATGTTTGCAATATCAATTTTTCAGGCGTGGAAGACCATACCCCGTGAATAATTTTCAAAAAATATGTTTGATGACAATGCATAACTGAATAAGATAAAGATTGGTTACAGTTAAAGATTCATCAGACTTCTCATGAGGAATAAAGAAGGTGTGTCATTGTCAAGGCACGAGTTCAAATAATATAATAGAAGATGTCAAGACGCCCGCTCATTTATCCTTCAGAAGGGAGCCATGCATGCATGCCAACAATAATTGAAGACGACATCTAGAGGGTTTGCCTGAAGATATTCATGAAGGCACAACACCAATAATTGAGGAGGCTTGTCCAGACACGATGACTCTCCTGAAGGTTCACTCACCCTTCAGAAGATATACACGAAGGCCGTCCTAAGACTTATCCACCGAAGTCCAGAAAGATCCTCTCGTTCTATAAAATGACAAGGAGAGCTTCAGCATTCGACAGCGGCCTCAACATCGGAACATCAATCGATCAAAGGAATCACCAGCAGAAGCGAACTCCACTCATACTCCGCATGCATAGCATGATCTCAGATCACCTCTAAAGATCATCCACCACTAATATTTTAGAATCCACTACCACCATTGTATGATCCCACCTTTTTGTAAATTAAATACGTGATGGAGGTCCTCGTGATCCTCTACCGCTTGTAAGGTAATCAGGTTTGTGCTAAGTGCTTGGGGTTTCCCGAAAGGGAAAACCGTATGTAAGCTTGCTCGTGAAATGGATTGAGTTTTTCCGTTTGAATCCCTCGCTTTTCCGTTAAAATTTGGTTCATATGGGGCTTAAGTCTCTATACTAGGGACCCTATAGGAGAAACCTCGCGTGTATTGTTCTCGTGTTAGCCTAGTTGGAGGCGTTTGTAGAGAACCCTGAACGCAAGAAGTATTCCCTTTGGGTGGAACTGCCTGAGGAGACGATAGGGCCAGAGTCCTGTGTGTGCTTGGCTGTGGTTAGCGTGGGAGGAGACTGGGTTAGCCTGGTTCTAAAGCGAGTTAGTGATGCATACGGTGAGTGCTGAGTAGGATCAACACAAGCATAGTCGCACGTATAGGCGAGAAAAAAAGATCGGTTTCGCCCGCAAAGATCCTATGAATTAAATATCGCACGCATACTAATAATCACGCACCTAATAATCAAGCATCGCTCTCGTCATACAGTAACCTTGAATATTTAATACTCTCACGCGCATCATCGTAAGTAACTTTGAATTTTATATTGCATTGCATAGTGCACTAAATAGTAAAGACTCTTCTTCTAAATATTAAAGAATAAGAAGCTTGTGTGAGTCACTCACGGGTGAGTGCTCGTTCATATTCCAAAATTTGAATAGTGGCACAAATTTGAACAGTAACAATTGAATTTGAATAGTACTATGAATAGTAACTCAAATTTTTAAAATTTGAGTTTTGAATTCAAATAATTCCCAAGTGTTCTCATATTTATTTTTATATATTATTTTGTTGTGTGGTATCGGCTAGGTTAAAATTAGAAATTTAAGGGGTTTACTAATATTAGTAAAGTTTCAAACTCCGTCAAGATAAGATCGCTTAAATATCATTTTATAATGGAAGAACTAGATAGCCGATTCAATGCTATGAACAAAAGTTAAAGAATATTCGAATGAATACCTTACAAATGGTATAAGCAAATGGAATTCTATAAGAGAAAAAAGAAATTTATTTCATCAAAAAATATATAGTCTCAATAAGATGAAAGAAGAAAGAGAATTTGAAGTTAAATATTTTAAAAACCCATTATCATAAAGGAGCAGGAAGTTAAATTAAATAAGGTAAATATTGAAGATGATAATGTAAGTGAAGATGAGCAATGAGAAATTAATAACAACTTGTTATTAGAAAGTTATGAAGAAGAAGAAAATAATGTTGAAAGTTATAATGATTTTATAAACTCCTTAGGAGATGAAGAATTATGCAACCGGATAATGCTATGAAAGATTTAGATATAATATCTAATAATATTGACAGTTCTACAGTAATCAAAAACTAAATTAATGGATCAAGATAGCTGTGTACATGATTGGTAAAAGGAAAAGGTGATTATAATATAAAAGTGTACTTTATGTATTTTCTACCCTAGTCAAGAAAATAGAGCTACATGCAAGAAATACTAAAAGCAAGCATGTGTGTCATACCTAAAAATAAATAACCAAAGAATAGAGACAAGAGGTAGAATTAAAACCAGAAGATAGAATATTAACAAGTAGAGTTGGAAATTTAGAAAATAGAGTAAATAACTTAGAAGAAGAATTAGAAGAGCTAAGAACTAAGATAGAACTCAATGAAATAAGTAAGACTAAAGGAATTTATATTGGTAATACTTGAGTTAAAAGACCGGACTATAGTAAATAAGAAAAAGAATGATAAGACTATGCAATTAAAAGAAGCCATAATAAATTTTAGTAGTAAATAAATAGTTAAGTTACTATTCAAGGAAATAGTAGGTATAAGAATACCTATAAAATTAAATTTAACTCCTACAATCACTTATAAAACAATAGCATTGTTAGATACTTTTTGTATAAAGAATTTAATACATGATAAATATTTTGCAAGATGTTCTAAATAGTCCATACAATAGATCAAGATAAAGCGTAAATATCTACTGATATGTCGGAATAAAAGATTCCATAATGAAATAGCTTACAATATTGAAGTACAAATAAATAATAAAAAAATATATAATAGATGAAATTTCAATAAGAGATTTATCTATGATAAATGTTGGCATGTTGTTAGGATTAAGATTTTTACAATATTCATTACAAACAACAATTATACATGAGCTAGAATTATATTTGTTCCTTATCAAGATAACATCCCATATATAACAGAAGTATAAAAAAAATATAAGTTCTAATTTAGAAATTGAAGGACCTCGATAATTATAAAGAGGAAGAGTTAGGCTTAAAAAATATAAAGAATTTTTATATAATAAATACTTGTATAGAATGTTTTGGATTACAATTATTAGCACCAAATTGGTATAGAGATATAAAATCTAAAAAAGATATAGAGAAAATTGTACAAAAGACTAGAAGATATCCCAATAATTGGAGAAATACCAATGAAGCATTGGGATAAGAATGGTATAGTATGTAAAAATTAATATAATAAACCCAAACTACATAATTAAGACCAATCCTATAGAAGCAACACCTAAAGACATAGAAGAATTTAAAATGCATATATAAGAACTACTAAAGTTGGGAGCCATAAGAGAAAGTCGAAGTCCTCACAGATCGCCAACATTTATAGTTAGAAATCATCCGAATAGCTAGAGGCAAATCAAGAATGGTCACTAATTTTAAAAAGACTAAATGATAATACTATAGATGATGCATATAATATCCCAAATAAGCAAGAATGGATAAATAGAATACAAGGTTGTAAATACTTCTCAAAATTTGATTTAAAAGCTAGGTTTTGGCAAGTAAAAATGGCGAAGAATCAATAGAATGGACTGCTTTCACATGTCCTCAAGGTCATTTTGAATGGATAGTAATGCCATTAGGATTAAAAATGCCCCCTGCATTATTTCAAAGGAAAATGCAAAAGCATTTTTTAATGAAAATCTAGAATTCATATTAGTTTATATTGATGACATTTTAATCTTTTCAAGATCTTACAAAGAGCATATAGCACATTTAAAAACATTTTTTAGAAAGGTAGAACAGCATGGGTTAATTCTTTTTCTAAAAGAAAAATGGAAATATGCAAAGAAAAGATAAATTTTCTAGGACATGAAATAGGAGATGGACAGATTCATTTGCAAGACCATATTGCTAAGAAAATTTTATAATTTCTGATGTAATGAATGATAAAAAGGCACTGCAACAATTCTTAGGAAAAGTAAATTATGCTAGAAATTATATTGAAAATGTAGCAAAGCTAGCTGGACCTTTATATGCTAAGCTAAGAAAAAATGGGCAAAAATATTTTAATTCTGAAGACATAAAGCTAGTAAGAATTATAAAAAAAAAAAGTCAAAGACTTAAAACCTTTAGAGTTCCCTTTAGATGACAACTATTTTATTATAGAAACAGATGCATCAGAACTAGGATGGGGCGCAATACTTAAACAAAAGCCCCACAAATACTCATCAAAAGTTAGAAGAAAAAATATGTAGATACGCTTCAGGGTAAATATAAGTTAAAAGCAATAAACAATACTGTTGACATTTCTTAACGCAATCACAAAAGGATGGATCTAAGAACCAACCAAGGACATGTAAATGTATAATGGTATCTATCTAATGAGTTAGCCTGGATGTGGAGTTAATCTTACATTCCAGCAAAAGTTAGTTGGGGTTAAAAGAGAGTTAGACGGAATTAGTTATGGTGTGTATAGCTCTGCAACACTATCCGTAGTGGAGTTAATCTCACCAGGATATACACAAGAGGTGCACCACACATTCCTAGCATTACCTATGTACTAAGTCTGTCACCCTATTAGCAATGCTTTAAGAAATGCGTGTATGGTATTCTTGATATGCCACTTGAAATCTATATAATAATTTGAGTATGATATCTGCAAGCGCACAGATAGAAACACCATTGTAGCACTTCACCGGGAGTAAATCCAGGTATCGTATTTATATTTTACCATAGGGAAGGGGTAGACTATGGGTAGATTGATTGAAGTCACTTGCAGTGTAGTAAAGTAGAGTAACCATATATAATCTAACTACTCTGAACAGGGGTAAGTCATATAAAGATAATAATAAATGATAAGTGCCAAGTCAAAGATCATGGTGTGCCACTAGAACGTGTCATAAAAGGCAATGATAGCATGGTATAGGTAGAATAGTCAGAATATTCCTATGTTACTCCTAATCACATGTCAATGCATACTAAGATTAGTGCAGTACACCTAGTAATCATGGCAGGAAAGCAAAATATCTACACATGGTGAACATTACTAAGGAAGATTAAGAACAAAGCAAGTCTACCATAGTAATAAACTCAACTAGTCCTACATTCTGGGGGTGGACTACAAAGGACTCAATGGCAGTATCACATCCACGATCTACCACATGACCCGAAATGTAGGGTGCAGCCACAGGCAAACGTTGTATAAACACCACGTTTACACATTGTTGACCACTCACCCAAGGTACCGTCAAGTGAGCGCTATATGACTCCATGCTTGAATATAAAGACAATCTAGCTATACTAAGCATATAACCATAATAGACATTGAAACATATAACTAAGAATATAATCATTGAATAGAGCAACGTCATAGCAAATATAGCTAACCAAATACTTACAAGATTAGATACAAGAGAGAAGCCACGAGAAGCTTGGCACCCACTACTTCTTGACGATCCGGAATCCGAGGCAAGCTTGACTTCCTCTAGAACTAGCCTAGATAGCTAATGCTCTAATTATGGTGGAACTAGGGCTTGGGATCTTGACTTGATGACTTGATAGGTATGGAGTAGAATGAATTAGGATTTCACCCAGGGGTCAGGGGGTCTCCTTATATAGCCCCAGGCGATGCACCGCAGCCCTTGGATCAAACCGACCTTGAACAATGGCGTAGATTGAACCTCAATGGCGGTTGTGAACCGACCTAGAAACTGAGGAAATTGGTGGCCGCCACCCCGCTCTATGCCGGCCGGCTCTATGTGGGCCTGTGCTTTGGGGTCCTGTCTTCTGGTGTCTTCTAGAGTGTTCTTGCGTGGGTTCCAAGTTGAGTTGCTTCGTGGACACGTTTCCATGTTGTATGGCTTGCAAACTCTGGTGTTTTCCTGTTTAATCTCTAAAAAGATATAAATCACCAAAACTACATGGAATTCTGTCAGTTGGACCCCTATACTATGTTGATATTCTTTTTAAGCCCTTATTTCATGTTTAGTTGTTTATAAATTTTATACTATAAGATATACCAACAAGCTCCCCCAAGCTTACCTTTTGCTAGTCCCTAGCAAAACTTGTTTTTATATTTATTGTTGGATCAGGAGTTGCTGCAACGCTTTCACGCCTCAAAAGTACACATGCTTTCAAACAAAATTTGTCCTCCAGATAAACTTTTTTTAACCTTCAACTTACCCATATTACCTTTTACCTTGAGCTTATAGCCTTTTCTTCGATCTTGGGCAATTGAAAGATAGAACAATCAAGTCAAGCACCATATCTCAAACTCTTCGTTTAACTGTCATTCTAGAGTTTTTTGCACATTTTCAAAATAAAACTCAAAGTTCCTTTGTATGACCCTCTCAAGTCTCTCATTTGTGGTATTTGTGGATCCTCGCTAAGGCAACAAGGTTATTCTGCCTTTCTCTCATAATATGTGGTATTTTTGGACTAAGGCAGTAGGACACTATGCCTTCTTCTCTCTCACCCTATATCTAAGGCTTATATCTGGAGCTCATAGGTGGGAGAAACTACATCTACTTACTAAGCATATATTGTAAGTTCAAGCAATGGATCCAAAGTCATGAGTTATACTGATCAAGTGATGCATGTGTATGGAGGAATGAATATGGTAGGTGAGTAATGAAGTGAATGCAATGAGGGGAAAGCCTAATTCTACTTTTGCTCCTTGAGGAATCATCTCTCTTTGGAATCTAGAATATTTGTGAGAACCTAGGTTGTATATTCTCTTTCTTTCTTTTCTCTCTCTTTTTTTTTTATGGAGAGGCGGGCATCTAAGTATCCATTGTTTTCAGCGGACACTTGTCCATTTTTTAACTCTCCTTTATTCTTTTCTCTCTCTCTCTCTCTCTTTTTTGAATGCAACCCAAATCTCTTTTACAATAACTTTTTGAGAGACAGACAAGAGTAACGGAGCTTTGTAAGATATTGGCTGGGTGGATGAGTGTACGGAATATTTTTGGTTGTTCTATCCCAGGATAGGAGTAGAACAATTTTTGGTGGTTGGATGCATAGATGCGTACTTCCATGGTGGAAATAGCTTATGAGTGAATGGAGTCGAGTGGAGTGGAGTGGAATGCAATGAGGTGGAATGAGATGGAGTGTACATGATCAGTATGATAAGTTTCTAAGGGTCGACAAAGATTGAACAAACACAATGCAAAGCAAGCAGCCTATATATCAAAGGGTTTTCCTAATCTAGGGAGCATGTATATATGGCTGTGGTAGATGCTTCAACACTCTGTCATATAGGAACTTATCATGTGCACTTTCAAATTTTCAAAATAAATCTTCAGAAATCTAGTATCACTAGGAGTAAGATCAACAGCAGCTCGGACTTTCATATATCATATCAGTCAATTACCTAGACTTTAGAGCAAGCATTTGCAACTCACAGGTTTCAGGTTTAGAGTAAATCTCAAGTCAAAGCAGTTTTGCATTTAAGGCTCAAGAGAAATTAAGCTTGAAAGCTAGGTACTAAAAAGAAATTATGGCGGAGCAACTATTCATCATCTCCTAGTTGTTGTTTTTAGGATTCATTTTAGTTGAGCAAAAGCAAACTGGTGTACACTCTCTCTTGATCATTCATTCTCACACTCTAGCAAAGACTCTTTAAATGACTTATAACACTAGACTCTTAGCAAACTAAGCAAACCAAATATTAGCTAAAAATAGTAGAGATACTTATTGTGATAACTGGGGGTGCCCTCCCCCAAGCTAGATTGGAATGTCGGGTTGTTGATGATGTGGAAGTTGATGTAGATGGTGACGATGGTGTCGGCCTATCATGTCTCTCTCCCTTCAAATCCTGCTAAACTCAAATAGACAACAAATCTGGTGGAACTTGATTGCCGTTAGGGGTTAGCCATGTTGTTTTTAGGTTGCCTGAGAATCTTTTTAGTGATCGGCAAAGATTAAATATTTTTGAATTTTTATTTTTCTATGCAAGGAAAGATAAAGAACTCATGCATGCATCTTTATTTTATTTTTATGCCACCACAACAAATATTTCTGAGGGTGTTTATTCCTCGGGTTTACTCACATGGGGATTTAAGGATTTTCGCAAAACAAAGCATAAAACATTTTTATTGTGTTTTTTAAAGCAGATATAAAAGGAGATATGCTATGCAAGATGCAAGAGATAAATATGATATGCAATGTGTGAAGATAAATATGCAATGTTAGGAATTAAATATGGATAACTACCGAGTTACCTTTCGGTGAAGGTTCGGCGATTAGAGTCCTCCGAACAGGACTATAGTTCTTCTCATTACTCCCAGGGTATATCGGTTGTCACCCAAGGTGGCACTGATGATTTGATCGTTACCTCTTCTGATGTACTAGGAGATGTCTTCTTTTTCCTCCACCTTTACTTGGCTGGTGGGCTATTCTCTGGAGTGGATGGTTCTTCTACTTTCTCCTCTTCTTCTTCTTGGATCTTCAATGTTTGCTTCTTTTGGCGGCGACGGGCTGACCTGCACTTCTTTGGTTTTTCATAATCATTATAGCTATTAAAGAACAAGCGTACCTTTTCTGTTGGGAACTGGAAGTGGATCTCTCCTGTACGGATGTAGATGATGGTGCGCATGGTGTTGAGGAAAGGTCTCCCCAGCACTAGTGGTGGATCCTGTTCTTCCCCCATGTCCATGACTCTGAAGTCGGTGAGGACATAGTGCTCATTGATCTGTACGGGTATGTCTCTAGCAATTCCTTCCAGAAATCAGAACGATTGGTCCGCCATCTGCGGCTTTGCCATTAAGTTGATGCCGGATCCTGTGTCGCAATAAGTGCTGTTGAAGGTCAACTAGTTGATGGAGCATGCTATGGTTGGGACACCTGGATCTTCAAGTTTGCATAGCATTGGAGATCGAGTAGATGATCATTTTTGGAATGTACTGGGTTGATCATTATTACTTTTGTAGGTTGAGCCTTCTTATTCTTATTGTTATTCCTCCTTCTCCTGTTGATCTTGATCTCTGGTGTCGTCTCATAGAAGTATGGTGTCTGCGGGCGAGCAGGAGATGTGAGTGTCTTGTTCTTGAAGTTGAATCTCTCCTTTCTCCCCTTGATGGTGAAGCAGATTTTTGGACCATTGGCGTAGATGATAGCTTTGGCCGTGCTCAAGAATGGTAGGCCTAATATGATGGGTGCCCTTTCATCTCCTTTATTTCAATAACCGCGAAGTCCACTAGCACGAATGATTGTCCAACTCACATCTTCACGTATTCCTTTAGGGTAGCAAAGTGACTGGTCTGCAAGCTGCAAGGACATGGTTGTATACAATAATAGTGAACCATGAATTTTCTCATAAATTACCTTAGGCATGATGTTGATGCTTGAGCCAAAGTCACATAGCGTGGCCTCAATGGCGTAGGGTCCAATTTGATGGGGATGACTAGTCTCCCTAGATCTCCTTTCTTGGGTGGTAGGGAGTCATCCTTTCATCCATTCTTTTAAAGCTCTTTGAAGTAGAAACCTGCATTGAATACATCGACAAGATTTGTAGATTCTAATTTTTTTTCGGCTGGTCCAGAATCCTACCTAGTGTGGTTAGTTGAACAGATGTAGCCAACCTAGAAATCTGAGACTATCATTTTATTGAAGCTATGCTGATTCTTAATTGCAGAAGAGAAGCTTTCCATTCTATTGTTGATAGTTTCTAGCATTTTATCACTAGAAGCTAACTTCCTAGATAGGTTCACCATAGTTTTACCTTGGCTAAGAACTAGGTCTCTCAAAGATGGCTGATTATAATTATTATTGAAATTGTTACCTTGAGAGTTACCTGAGTAGTTACCTTGGTAGTTGGGCCTCTGTTGGTTCCAACCTTGATTTTGTCGAGGACGATAATTGTTGTTATTCTTGATGTAGTTCACATCCTCTGAAATCTCTTGGCATTTATTGCTGGTATTCCCAGTGTTGCCACCTTCTTCTCAAGAGCTCTCTCTTCGAGCTTCTTCATTTTTAGGTCCATCTTGGCGGGCAACATGTCTACCTCTTAAGCTGGTACATTCCTCCTGCTCTCTTGCGGGGTTGATGTTCTTCGTTCCAACTCTGGATGGAAGCCATCTTCTCCACAAGCTCATTAGCTTTGGTAAGTGTAAGTGATAGGAAAGCACCTCCAGCAGCAGCATCCATGGTCTCACAAGTACTAATATTGAACTCGTGGTAGAAAGTCTGCATAAGTAGCCACTTCTCCATCCCATGATGTGGACATTCTGAAATATACTCTTGGAAGTGTTCCCAAACTTTAGGGATGGATTCGTCATGCTGTTGCTGAAAATTAGATATCTTCTCTCGCAAGGCATTTGCTTGCCTATAGGAATGAACTTGACTGGGAAGGCAGTAGAGCAGAGTGACCAGGTGATGTTTCTTCTCTTTATTAGCGTAGAACCACTGCTTCACTTCTCCCTAGAGTGAAAATGGGAAGAGGCGGAGTAGGATGGCGTCTCTTGGTACTCTCTTAACGTTGCAAGTGCTGTAGATTTCCATGAAAACCATTGGAGATGAGCACTCACATCTTCATATGCCTTTCCACAAAAATTGGCTAGCTTGTATGATGTTGATGAGCCCAGGCTTGAGGTAATAGTCATTGTCCCTAATCTCAACTGCCAGCCTAGTATGTTGGCCGTAGTTGAAATAGAGAACTCACATAATGTCTTGTCAGTCATGGCCTCAAAAACTGGTGTTAAGCTTTGTCTTGATTAATGATGGTCCAGGACAGAAGGTGTTGGAGTTTTCCTAAGCTTGGATCTTGCCCTTCTGATAAGTACTTCTAGACTTTCAATATAATTATCCGGATGGCCACTCTAATTCATTCATTACCCTGCATAAGATAAACACAAGTAGACCAAACAAGGGTAATCCTATTCGAGTAGTGACTAATGGGTCCTCAATACATTACATGATGCAAGTGATATCAATCTATCCATATA